>NQII01000583.1:87305-181954 GCA_002778355.1 Clitarchus hookeri | reverse complement strand
CCCATTTCCCCCCAACCGTAATGTCCCAGTTAACCGGCTCTGCTTGCCACGTGTGTGCTACGCTTATATGTATTTGTTTAAATTTTTTTTTCCAAGTAAAGTTTTCCCCGTTTGCGTGTTACATGTTAGGGCGGAGAAAGTCTTATCCTTAACGCTCCTGTAATTAAAGAGCCGGTGACATAAACATTTTGCGAGACAAACTGATTTAAGTTGCATAATAGGTTTAAGGCTCCCGCCTACCTGGAACATTTTCCCCCAGTTAGAAGCGACACTGCCACGCACATCAAGTGGGACATCGCCTCTAAGTGCAAGTCTCTGAACTGCGTGAAGTGTTATAGTCGCACTGCGTGCACCCATGGGACTTTCAGGAGGGACCTTTTTATTTTATTTGTGGGAAGTCTGTAGGAAGGTTCTGTGCAGGGTCCTTGAGTAGTCTTGTATTTATCTGATGCGTATGTTTCGAGCTACAGCGCTCTAAAAAATGCGTTTTGGAGTACTTTGAAATGGTGTTTCTAACGTGGGTGGCACTTTGAAACTACTCAACAGCCTTTCGCCTGAAGCCTGTGTTCTTTCCGTAGAACAGCATATTGGACGCACGTTTAATAGTTTCGTGGAAAGTGTGTTTGAAACTCTGTGCAACGCAGTTCAAGCACCAGTAAGCCTTGAGTATGCACAAGCAGAATGGCGTGACGGTTTCTTTGACGTGAGCGTACCCATTCGCTGATTGGCTCTGCGCGAGGTTCTGAAGCGGTCCCTCTGTCTCATTGCCTACCGCAAGCTGCGGAAGGCTTCAGTTATACTAGGAGGTGGGTATATACCGTCTGGTGTCGGTAGAACAGACGTCATGTATAATAGGTATAATTTATTTTGGTAAGGACTGTGTGGACTGGATGGCTTGGGGGGTATGCTTGAGTTATAGTGGGTGGTTTGGGTGGTGAGTATACATGGTGTCAGTCTGTAGCGCGAATTTAATGGGTGTTGGGTTATGGACTGGTCTCAACTGTATAGTTGCTCGAGCTATGATGGATGGTATGATTGTTATTTGCGTGGCATGGTTTCCAGCATACCTGTCTGGTAATTGTAGGTGTATGTCAAAATGGCATGGACAGTATGTGTGCGTTGGGAGGTCCGGTAATGCTAAGACACACTTGAGTTAAAAGTGGTTTGTGTGGGCGGTCAGTGAATTTGGCTGGTGTCAGTCTGCATGGGAATAAGTTGATTGTGTCGCGGTGTTTTAAATTGCTGTGTATGGTATAAGTGGTGTATTTTTAGTATTATTGGGTGATATGGTGACTAGAAAATTCTGTATAGTGTCGATTGTCAGAGCAGATGTAATGGGTGTTATGTTATGGGTTGGTCTGCCCTTTATGGTTACTTGGTACACTTGAGTTATGGCAGATGGTTTAGACATTGTGTTGGGTGGTATGGTTGATTAGTAATGATCGAGTTTTTCATGGTTTATAGAATATGGGATGTTGGGTGACCTTGTATCAGTTGTTTGATGGATGGTAGAAATGATTGTGGCATGTGCTGGCCTAAAATGTATGGTTTCTTTGCACACTTGAGTTATGGTAGATGGTATGTATGGTGTGTGGGCAGTATGGATGATTAGTATGGGTGAATTTTTCTTGTATTATAGGAGATGGTATGCTGTTAGATATGTTGGGTGGTCTGGTATCAGTTAAGTTATGTTGACAGGTGGTAGCAATGATTGTCGGATGGGATGGCCTGTAATGTGTGGTTGCTCAGGAGATGTCATGGTGTCTGATTTTCTCTTGGACTCTATTAGTTTTTGTTTGTAATTCTGTTAGCTTCGACCATTAATTTGTCAGTGTGATGTGAATGTTACCCATAGTGGCGATTGTCTGCAGTATGAATAAAGTGCGCTTCTTTTAATGCTCAGATATGTCAAATTGTCTTAAGTGGCTGAAATAATGATAAGAGGCTCGTGGGAAAAAGTTTAATGGTTTTTTTTTTTATCTGAACTATATTAGGCTACTTCAGGTTTGATTTTTCTGGGCTTTTGTAGGTTAAGTTATGTTAGTTTGACAGATGGAAAGAATATTGTGTTTTTATGGGTAGACCTGAAATATATAATTGCTTGAGTAGGTGTTACGGTGTATTACTATTGCTGAGTTTTCTTTCTTGGGTTATAGAGAATTGTGCGGTTGGTTTGTATGTCCGAGATTTCCTTAGGTTACAGTGGGTGGTATGTCTGATCGGTATGTCGTGAGGCATGTAGGTATACGTTTGCTTAGCGTAGGTATTTTTTTGGATTGTTGTGGGTTAGCTNGTCTGATCGGTATGTCGTGAGGCATGTAGGTATACGTTTGCTTAGCGTAGGTATTTTTTTGGATTGTTGTGGGTTAGTTATGATGATTTTTTTTAGAAAGTGGTAGATTATGTGAGGTTGGGTTAGGTTTGATTTTCTGTGGACTATGTTAAGTAATATTCATTAGAGTATGCTTAAATCAGTATGTGAATACATTTTTAATTTTTTTATATGGGTTGTTAAACATTATGCGCAATGTGAAAATACACACATTAATGGAAATAGAAGTTATATATGAGGTGAAAGACCTATGTACATGTGAAAAAATATGTTTTACACAAGTGGTTAAGCCCTACAGAAATGGTTACCTAAAGTGAGCATGCCTGGTGGCTAAGGAAAAATGAAATCGTAGATGGTGGCCTAAAAACAAATGCAGTCATCAGCAGACGAAACAAAGTGGTTGTTCGAGTGGGGCGAGTAACCAGCAGGGTGTCTAAATAAGTTCTTACATAATGGTCGAAGGTCTTACATAATGGTTTAAGGTAAGGTTATGTTAGATTAGGTTAACATATCTTTCAAAGTCATATGTGAGGAATAATTTTTTTTCTAAATTCAATGTGAGTGGTAAACATTCAATATTCCCTACACAAGGGGAAATTTTTACAAATCCTGCATGAAGTAGGGATTTTTTGTCTGATGCAAAGTTGAACTAAGGTAACTACAAGTCCTACATGATGTATATATACATGTTAGGTTAAGTTGAGTTAGGTGAAGATAGGTTAGGTTGAGTTAGGTGAAGTTAGGTTAGGTTGAGTTAGGTGAAGTTAAGGTTATGTTAGGTTAGGTGAAGTTAGGTTAGGTTAGGTTGGGTTTGATTTTTTTGAACAGTTATGTTTGATTGAGGGATGGTGTATGCCGATAGGACAGAAGGAGTGTGTGACTAAATTTACAAGTCCCAGCATGAGTGGCATGTCTTACACAATATGGGAAATATTCCACATTCAACATAGGGTACAAAATGTTTCTAAGTTCAGGGTGAGTAGTAACGTATTCAAAGTCCCTGCATACATGAAATATTCTAAGTCCCTTAAATAAGGGAACATTTTTGCAAGTCCTCCACAAAGTAGGAATTTCTGTAAGTCCAATACAAGGTTAAAAATATTTTAAGTCCCGACACGAGTGGAGATATGTTTACAATTACAACAAAGATGGTGGTTCGAGGGGACCGAGTAATCAGCAGGCGACTAAGGTAAAAAGGAATGACAAAGTGTGCTATCAAGATGGCTAACATGGAAAGACAGAGCATGAAAGAAAGGAGTTGCCGGCAGCTAGTCTGGTGGCCTAGGCAAATGAAATCCAAGATGATGGATTCGAACGAAGGTGAGTAATTGGGAAACAAGATGGCATTGATGACATGGAATGACAGAACATGAGAAAATGGTGTTGGTCGCAGCTCGCCTGGTGGCTTAGACAAGTGAAATCCAAGATGGCTGACACGTTAATTTTTCGTTCCAGGTGTTGCAAAAGAGAAGAATTTTTGGCTGACAAGTATTTACGATTTCCTTATAACAACTTACACGTTGATAACAATGAGAATAATTTCTGCTGGACAATCAATGCCACCGGCAGCAGGCAATAATAACATTTTGGTGTGATAGCATCAAGCAATATATTTGTAAACAGGAAAAAGACGGTGTTCATTGGTGTCAGCTTCTGACCTCGTACAGCACCGACCATGACTTTACCTATCGTGAATCATGAAGCACGCCATACGTGAACGAGAATATTCGGGATAATACGTTAAGGGGTTAAAACCTGTTTCCAAGTAAAAACAATCACTCGACACAGAAAGAGGAAACTATACTTTAGCCTTGAAAAGTTTCTTACATGCTATTCAAAAGCAGAAAAGTTTATGGGATGAAACGTACTGAATTTCTAGTCCGGGACTCTCCGCGACCACCTACCATGCAAGGCTGCGATTAGAGAGGGCGAGGCAGAAAAGGTAGCGTCACTAGTTCTGCTTGATATAGGCTGTTCACAGTAAAGTGAACACTTTCGAGCCCCTAGTTACTTTTTCCTTTCAGCCATTTTTTATCCTTTAACCACCCTTATAATTAAATATTGCCATGTAATTACTAAACGCATGTGTATATTTCACCGCACTCGGAAGTTAACGCCTAAGGCTAAAATAAAATATATTTATTGACTATTATTCCAAATGAGAGGACTTTCAAAAGTGCTCACTTTACCGTTAATACCCCATAGTCATAAATTGCTTTGAGGGTAGCACCAAAAATTTTATTTAGGTTCATATATCAGCTGCGGAACAGCGAAGATGAACAGTTTGTATTTTTCCGGCAGCGAAAGTTAAAGGCTGTGGATTTGTTTCGACTAGTTCGAGAGTGGGCGATTGAAGGAGAAATCGGGGAAGTCTTCGCAAGGGCACTGGCGCATAGCGGTCAGCGAACCAACTGACTTGCAGGTACGGGACTGTTGCGAATCACAGCGGTCTTCAGCCACATTTGCGAAATGATTACATCCACAAAGAACAATTTTTATTGAAACTCCTACGCAATGACTTGAAGATTTTAACCCGCACATATCGGTCTGCATGAATAAAAATGCTGAGCATTCCATAAAAATTGGATTTTTATCTTTAACAAGCTATTATGAGTGCAAGTAAATCACATATGTCTGATAATAATTGTTATGCATTTGTAATTGACGGTGAGAAAAATAGTAAAGAAAATATTACGCATTTTAGGTATGTTAAAAAAAATGTTTTCTGTCACGAAAAAAAGTTAAAGGTGTTAAAGTGTTATATATATACATATATGAATGCAATTAAATAAATAAATGCATGAAAAAGAACTGTATAACACAGGAAATCAGATTAAACAATGTTCTAACGTATTTTCTCATTAAGATGTTCTTTCTTATTTTAAAAAACCATCAAAATGTTGAATTATATTGTCATTATAATAAATTTGGTTATTTTTGAAGTAACAAATTTATTGTTGGCATGTTACCTGCAAATGAATAAAAATAATAAACATAATTATTAATTTTATAATAACAAACACAATGAGTGCCAGAATGATGATATATATCTAAATTAATGATAGCACATTCGTTTTTGTGCATTTTATTTTATTGCACTTGTAAGTATATCGCACTTGTAAGTGCTGTGTTATCACCTAAACTTTCAAAAGTTAACTGTTTCTTGAAAATTACACGCGCACTGTGTTGGGTAATTACGTACGTTAACCTTAATATGTAGATAATTTCTGATGTTAGCAATTTCGTTCATCTTGGACACAACACATTGAATTGTGGGTAATATCGACGTCGTCTGCATGGAAAAAGATGAGACCGGCTCAACTTTTTCGGGATTTTTTAATAGTTGGTGGCCCTAAAGGGGCGCGCCCACGTTAGTAGGCTAACTGCTGGAGTTAGGAGAGGAGTTAGGTTCCCGGCGCGTTCCGGGTCTTAGGCCTATCTACAAACATAAATTGGTCGTAGGAGGAACATGCATCATTCGGCCAAGTGAGGTTTCGGAGGGCCAAGGCAGCGAACATTTTTACGGGCGTACAGACAACGAGGATATCGCCGAAGCAGCAAGAAGCTCTCTGATTGGCTGTTGGTGCTATCTGCTCTGTCCGGCGTGATCTGCGAACGTGTGAATCCACCTCTAGTTCTACTGTTTGCGCACATCCTCAACTGAGCCACCGAGCACTTGAGAAAACAGAGGTGAAACAGCCTCTTACACCGCGAACTGAGTGGGAAACTCGCCAGAAAAATGTTGGAACGCCGTTCGCCAATCAGCGCCTGGTGACCAACTCTCCGTACCCGCAGCCCATCCAATAGGGAACACGAGGCCCGTTCCCATAGCCTCGCGTAGCCAGTCGGAGAATAGGCACGCCCACTTCAAAGCAACGACCACGTCATTTCGTCTCTGCGTGCCGACGGCCTTACCGCGTCGACGTACTCGGAGAACTCCAAATTTCTGAGTTGAATTGCGCTGGGGTATGGTCAGTACTTGGATAGGTGGCCTCCAAGCACCACCGTGTGCTGTTGGCATGCACAACATAAGCAGCTCCCGGATTTTCGCATGTGGGAATCGTGCTGGACGATGCCGCTTGCCAGAGGGTTTTCTCGGGGTACTCCCGTTCCCCCCGCCCTTGCATTCCAGCGCCGCTCCATTCTAGGGTTTCATTTCTGTCATGCTCGGGGATGACGGTCACCTACGGGTCCCAGCTGGAGAGACCGCCACTCGGAGGGTGTTGCCTTGCCCTGGATGCACTCCCCACACGCCATTATTATCATTAGCCGAAAAGGCGTGCTAACTCTCAGGTACGGAGGTGCGGCCCTCGGGCATTGCGTGTTCGCCCCTGTGTACGTATCCACTGTACGATCGAGGGGTGTTGTGTGGTATAGTGACGCGCGGGATGCATCTCTAGGGTGGCTGCCGTTGGACGTGTCTGCAATTCTGGCGTCTTTACCAGGTGCTCCAGCGCCCTTCCTTTGTCGCGTCGCTTGTCAGCTGTCAGCCTTCTCACTTCGCCCCTCACCCCTTACCCGTCCTCTAGCGCCCACCAGGGAAATCCGACATGATACCAGCTCTAGGCTGTCCTCACGAGAGCTACGCAGCCGCCATTTCGGAGCGGCTGAAATAAGATGATTCTCCCTTGTCACCAAAGAGATCAGTGCTACAGTCCGGTTAAAATAGCTTGCGTACTATATTTCAAATAAGTACACCAAACTATGACAGGCAATGTGACCAACCTACGCAGCATACGTAAACAGTAGATGCTCTCGTCTGCGAAGTATTGTATCAACTGATGAGTTGTTGCGGGATGAATGTTGTTAAATTGGTGATATTTATTACTATGAAAGAAAATAGTGGGCATACCCAGAACTAAAAGTTGTAATTCGAAACTTTAACTATACTTACAACGTTTATGATTTAAATTATATTTTTAAAGTAAAGTACAATTTCTATGACATTTAGCGAATTGGCTTTAAAAACATTTGTATAGTATATTCGCTGTTTCCTCGCATTTTTTTTTTTAATGAAACCTGTGAAAATCATTCCATATATGATGTGTTTGGTTGTTTCCTAAATATAACATGTTTCACGAGCGTTTTATACTTTTGTTCATAAAAAAAATTATATGTTTGGTTTAATTGAAATTGAATTTCTATTTTAATATATAAATTATAATAATTAATTTATAATTAATATTAATAATAACAATGAGAAAATAGGTGTTTTGGTAATGCCTTGTAATAAATCATTCTTATGTAAAATATTATTACTGAGTGCGTACGAAAGCGGTGCGTTGTCCCTTTGGTATAATTTTCCATACTTAGTTAAGCTTTTTTTGCACAAGGCGGAGGAATATCCTGGAAGTAGAACTTCAGCAGGGCTTCACAAAAGTGTGAAGTGACAGTGAATGGACTGTAGCAATTATGACGGAGCATGCGGACACCTCCTTCCAGTGAAACATTCCCAGCCCGGTGAACACCATTACGCATGTGATCTCTTTCGTTACGTTAATGCGAGAGCCTTACTAGTGTTGTCGGAATATTTTATCGGTAGTAAAGTATTCTTGTACGTGCTTTCATTAACCATGGTTGTATGGGTGCATTTTAAGCGTTTTTTCTTGCGTTAAATGTAATATTATTGGCCCGTGCATGGCTTTGTCCGCCATTTTCTGTACCGCCGTGAGGCGCCACAATTTATTTACGTTGTGGAGTTTAAGTTTGTTTGCTTTCGGAAACCCAATAATGGTCGAATTTTCTGAATGATTGTGCAAATAAATTATTTCGTGTCAGTGGCAGACATACATCTTCAGGGATTGCCAAATAACATGTGTTAATGAGTAGTGAACTATAATTACAAACAGTAAGTGAGTGTGTTTTGTAATATAATGTATTCAGAAACAGTTATTATAATGTTTGAAAAGTACGGGGCCTAAATATCCACCAGCTCAACTTTTGGTTTTGTAGTGTAAAAATAACGTGCTTATTATGTGGAAAATCAAAAGTGTGGATGGATAATTTCGCTAAAAATATTTACGTACAACATGTGTTTATTACTCGCATCGGTACCAACAGCATCATTTTTATCGCGTTTTGTTCTTCCGGCGAGGTTAAAATTTCCCCGGCTATAATCTGTAATTAGAATGTTACTTCTGTGCGAGTAAAATGTTCCACTGCTCCATCAAAACAATATGTTATTCAAAATGATGCCGTCTCGTAAGAAGAGTTGCATAACAATACCGTTTCATGAAAGACATTAAACATTTAACTCAAGCTCCCTTCCACCAACCCCTCCGCGAGGAATAAAATAAACTAAGCTCTAGCAGTATAACCAAATACACTATGCTTAGGATTTCAGTGTATTTGGCCATAATAAAAATAAAATAAGTTGGATTGGTAACCTACATTGATCATAGCATTTGTTTGTCGGCATTGTTTCCTTCATTGACAAATCAGCTGTGGCGGAAGGATACATCGTGGCCGCATTACAAAATTTAGTCTTCTTATATAAAATTGAGTATATATATACTACCCCACCCACAGTTAACAGCAATGCCAGATGATGTCAAGCAAAATTTGCTTCAATCGTAATCAGTCGTGCAATTTTATAATATATTTTGGTAAATTTTCGACTACTTAGTGACAGGCGACCGCGTTACTGTTTAATGTATGTTTTGAAATTAAGCATTTTTCCACCATTTCGAAAGTTTGTTTTGCGTAGCTATATTTGCTGTTAACATTTTCGCCTTATTCTTTTCCAACTAAAGCCAGTCAACGAAGTCCACTTTTATTCTGAATAAAATAAAATTAATATATTGTAGCTAATTAAAAAAATTAACGTGTTTTAAAGTATTGGCGAATGTTTGAATGATGTAGCGAAACTAAGAAATCACTCTCCGTCTAGAAGTGCACTTTTATCCACTAGCGTACTTACTGTGTGCCTCCCTACTTCTCTCCTCGTGCCATTCTCCTCGAGCAGTTGGCACCCTCGTACAAGACTTCGTGCGCGATGGTTTACTGCCGGTAATTTTCGAAAAAGGATTCTCGTGTTTGTAGCCAGAACTGGCGCGCTGTCGGGCGGGAGTTTTCCTCAAGTGTGTGCCGTGTCCATACGACGTCATTTTCATTATCTAAAGTGGGAAATTCTCTTACAAAACAACATATACCATTGTTGTCAGGGGGAGACCATTTTTGCTAACAGCATGAAATTGGCTTAGAAGGTTAAGAAAATACAGGGGCTTATACGACGAGACAGGAAAATTTCCGGAATTCATTTTAGGACAAGCCAGACTTCGAACACATGCACTTTTCTGTTTGCGATTGGATCGCAGTTTGCTAGACTCGCCCTGAAGAACTCTGAGCCAATAACAGACCTGCAAGAAAACACGTACCGTGCAATTGGCTTGCATTCGACTCAGAGGATCTAGACAACTGATGATAACGCGTGGAAGTATCTTCGGACGATCGAAGGACATCAGGCGATGGTTTGCTAAGTGCTGCCCGCCCCACTGAATATACAGGATTTATCTGAACTCTACCAACGAACTTCGGCATATGATAAATCATCAAAAAATGTGTCAAAGAAATAAATACGACTATTCCTGAAGAGTGTAACAACCCTTGAAAATGTAGCGGAAGCAGATGTTTATTGCTCGTAACACATCCAGAATGAGAGTTTCTGGATAATGCATTATTGAACTACGAAGTGAAAACCATAAAAAAATTGTGTGCGATTATCAACATCCTTCCATAAAAACGGGTGGGTTGGAATCTCATTTGTGCATTTAAAATTTTAACTGTTATATACATTTTTGTTTTGTTTTTTACTGCAGCCTAGTAATCTACTGTACACGATGAATGAAAAAACCACGTTGTGTTTTTGCCTTAAACACCACTGTTTTCCAGAAATTAATGCACTGTGATCTAACACTGCAAATGTTGCAATCCAATATGCTAGCCTTTCTCCGTGTTGTGCATTCGCAAAACGCCAGCGTATGGGAAGGTATAGTCCATTTACGGTCACCCCAAACTTTTCTGAAGATCTTCTATTTAAGATCTACTTTCAAACTATTCCTCCGCCAAATGCAAACAAAGTTTAACTCAGTTTAGAAAAATACACCAAAGCGACAACGCACCGTGTTGGTGAGCGCCCAATTCAGGATGCTTAGAACGCTTTTGGGCGTCGTAATGTAGGGCGTGTGGTACTTCAATGAACCATCTGCGAACTTGCGGTTGCTCTGGTGCAGTGATAGCACTCTATATACCAAGAAACACTCGATAATACTGGTTCTGTGGCATGGGTCGTGACTGACGTCATATTATCCACTATTGTAAGGCGAACTTTAGAGCGGAGGGTGGCAAAAATACGTTACGGATTTCTCTGGATGTGTTATTCAAATAAACATATGAAGATTGTTGCTGCTCATGCAGTCCAAAGTGCCTTATAATACCCTTAGATTTTGCACGTGAGATTACACCAACGAGAAGAAGTTGGAGCGCTAGCCAGAAACAGTTGTCACTATTCTAATTTTGCAGTTTGCGTTTGTTACAAGACTCGAGTTTGCATAATGCCTTAAATAATTAAAAATAAGTTCTCTTGTCGTTTTATTAATTTAAATGGACTAATTAATATTCGATTTTAAATATATCATTGAAAAAACAATGGTTAAAAAAAAGGAGTTTGGCTTTTTCTCTCTTATTTTTTCGTAATTACGAGTTGTTCTGAAAAAAAAAAAATACGCGTACTTATTTGTTAATCACCGCCACAAAACCAGAAGAGGTTAGTCTTGTATGCTGAAAAGTTGGACAGTTAGAATTTATGGCACGCACGCATACGTTCACAATACAGTCAGTCAGAGATGGAGACATAATCAATTTCGCGTTATTTCGTCGAAAGAAACAATTAAAACAGAATACATTTTTGTATTACGTAGTGGATTAACGACACATTGCACGCTGAGTGACAGCGTAACGGATCCATTGTGAAAAACCGTCGCAGGTGAGGCATGAATTAGCGGGAACACATTCTGATTACGACCTGAATTTTAAATGACATCGTCCAAGCAGTTGGCACACTCCGTGTGTCAAACGAGACGCCAAGTAGATGAACGCGATGCCTGTTCCGTGGCTTCACGTCGCTTCCTCGTAGAAAGATAGCTTCCAGTGCAGCTCGTTGTACAGTCTCTCAAGGACCATCGGTTATGCAACGCCTGTTTGCTGTTTCCGCATGAAACTGCTTCGTCATTAGTTGGCCAACAGACCGACACGCGCTTCCTTGAGGAGTTCAGACGTTTTACTGTAACCTCTGGTGCACAGAAACTGCGCGCTGACACAAAATAAACGGTGAGTGAAACGATAAACGTAGTGTGCATGACACGTACTACGTGCATTGGCAGTGGCGTGATCAGGAACATGCGCTCTCTTGCGCTTTTGATATAGGCTGTTGGTAAGCAACTGAGTACGTTTGAAGTCAAATCACTGAAAAAAGTATTTCCTCCTACCCGCGTATACAAACATATACACAAGTAAAAGGGATGTGAACAAAACATATAATTATGCAGCTTTATTCAGAAGTAATTTGCTTTTAGATTGTGAAGCTCTTCACTTAGAAACAGTTTCAGTTATCGACGACTCTGACACTGTGTACTTTTGAGTCCAGTGTTTGAAACGCAATGAATAACAAATAGGATTTACTAACAGCTCCTATAGTTATGTAGCTCTTTTCAAACGTAAATTGCTTCCAGGTTATTAAGCTCTTCACCAACAGTTTAACAGACACACTTAGTGACATGTTCCCAGTGAAGTTGACGCCGAGATAAAAAAAAAAAATAGTTCCACGTGTTAACATCTTGTTAAAACTGACCTGTTTTTAATTCGTGGATGTTGTATTTATAAGGTTTCGTTTTTGTTTATTTATGTATGTAATTTTAAGAATTGAGATATAAGTAACGTATTTTCGTTTATAAGAGTTTCACAGTTTCTGACGATTAGCACATGAATAATGTATGGCAAGAGTCCATGGCAATGTTAATTATACGTAAAGAGGAAGGATATAAAATTGTTAGGAAAGCAGATCGTAAGCGAGGTGTTTAAAAGAGCTGACTTAACCGCAAGCAGCCTACACTGAGAGAATTTGATCACGCGGTAGAGCATCTCGCTCCCATTCTGGAGGTTGTGTGCTCGATCCCGACTGTTTGAAGTGAAAATGGTTCTCCCCTCTCTTATGCTCTGATACAATATTTTTTTCTGAATACTTGTACCACAATGACAACTAAAAATTTATAGCTTTAAAAAATGGCTCGACAGAAATTCTGTACATCACTTCGGTGAAATACTTGCTCACATTGTTAGTAAACATCATTTATATAAGAGTGTAATTTCTTTATTGGATTATATTGGCTTCCATAGACTTACAGAATTCAATTAAAATTTATAGTGAGAATCTTTGTCTCACTCGTTCTTAACTCTCCCTCAACAGAATACAATCTTTATTAGCACTGCTCTCTTTCTCTCTCTATCTCTCTCTCTATGTATATATATATATATATATATATATATATATATATATATATATATATACACACACATATATACACTAGCGAACCGGCCCGGCTTCGCCCAGGTACATTTGAGTTTTACAGTGATGCACTAATAAATAAATTGGGAAAAAACAATTCATTTATGTGAAAACAGAATTATAAATTAAACTGTGTTGGCCTAGGTTTTTACTGATTACGGCAACCCAAAAGGAAGGAAATATTTTTTACCCGATAGCCAAGAAGTAGGGTATAGTTTTTGGAGTGTATCTGTGTAACTATCGCTTAGTTACCACATTTCCGCTTTCCAGTGTCGATGTATGAAAGTCAAAACGTGAGTTTCATCTATTTGTAGCTGTAGAAATAAGTGTACCTAGGTACTACTTTTTGCGCTTTGCTGAGGGATCTTAATCGATCACCAAAGTTAAGCAACCTTCCCAGCGGCACACATTTGGATGGGTGGCCGTTTAGTGGCATAGCATTTGAGCGCTTCGGGGCTTCGGAGGGCACGTTAAATATTCGGTCCCGGTTGTTGTCGATTGATAGCAGTCGTTAAGCCATTTCAGGGGTCCTTGGGTGGCTTGATAAACTCTGACACCAGAGGAAAAAAATATTTTGGTCACGTTCCCAGCCGTTGCAGAATTAGGTTTTTTTGTTAATTCACAGGAACCATACAATTTTCCGGGATAAAAAGTATCATATGTCCTATTCCCGGACCTAAAGTACCTACATACCAAATTTCATCAAAATCCGTTCAGCCGTTATGGAGCTGAGTGGTAACAAACATACATACATACATACACACACACAGATACGTTCGCATTTATAATATTAGTAGGATAGGATAAACATGCATATACATATATATACACATAAATATATAAAGATTATTTGTTCTGCCCCAAAGGACTCGCCCGTCTGGAATTTGAATTTGTAATCGAAATAGTGTAAGACAGATATAGAAATAAAACCANTTCGAAATTTTCATCTGGGATTTAAATATTTTATTTGGCAAAATAAATATTTTTAAAGGCATTTGTATAGTTAGTCTGCTGAGGTAAAAAATAAGCGCTGCAGTATTTAATCGGGTCTGAGAGATATTGAGACGTCCATCACAAAATTTTTATCACCTTTTCGCCCTCTTTAGGACTGAATCAAGAACTATTACATAAGCGTAATTCCTCTTTAGAGGTCTATAACTGTGGCGATTTGACACAAAAATAAACGCGATATCACATCCTGTTTGAGATATATAAGATTTCTTGGAAACATATTTTCAAACATTTGCATCCTCTTAACGGCTGGATTTCGAAACATTTGTTCTTGGCGGATGCTTAACCCTAAAGGAAAGCCAGACTTAAAATGTACAAGTTTCTGGTTCAAACGTCAGGGCTGTGTGTTGATAAGCCATTCAGTCAGTGAGTTTTTTTTTTAGTGGCGAGCCCCAAAATGCCGCTACTCCAGCGTGAGCTGCTTCACAGCTCTGTGTGCCCTCCGGCACGCATGTCAGCAGCTAAGGCGGCTGGAGAATGAGCTGCGTCTCACGGTAAGCCCTGTACGCCTTAGGTCGTGATTGTTATATTTAACAGGGTGCATGCATCGCGGCTTGAGCAGGGTTGTCTGGTGTCATGGCCGTAATTACAGCCGTGAACACACCCAGAGAGAGGAAGGGTCTGGATGGAAGAGCACAGCAAACCAGCGCAAAGCGAAGAGGGCACTGGGGGAATACACTGAAGAGTAAAAAAAACTGTTATAGGCGTGCGTATGCAAATAACAGAGGTATGGAACCAATCAGAGTAACGCGGTGCAGTCGGCAGCGCCCATATAAGACAACAAGCGTCTGGCAAAGTTGCTAGATCGGTTACTGCTGCTACAATGGCAGGTTATCAAGATTTAAGTGAGTTTTAACGTGGTGTTATAGTCAGCGCACGAGAGATGGGACATAGCATCTCCGAGGTAGTGATAAAATTTGGATTTTCGCGTACGACAGTTTCACGAGTGCACCGTGAATATCGGGAATCCAGTAAAACATGAAATCTTCGACATCGCTGCAGCCGGAAAAAGATCGTGAACGAACGAGACAAACGACGACTGACGAGAATCATTAAACGTGACAGACGGCCAACCCTTTCTCAAATTGGCGCAGATTTCAATACCTCCTGCATACCTTCAGACATTAGTCGAGTCCATACCACGTCGTCTTGCGGCACTTTTGCATGCTCGCGGGGGCCCTACACGATATTAGGCAGGTGTACCAGTTTTTTTGGCTCTTCGTGGATGTGCGACAGTCGCGCAGGAGAAAATATTATGCCTTTATTGGGTTAAAGGCGGGATAAAGCAGGGTGATTGTTAGTTCGTGAATGACGATGCGAAATGTGTCGAGCCACTGCTGGATTGTGTCCAGGGTCGTATCAGTCAGTCAATGAGGATACCTGCCTTTATGTTTAGGGATCACCACACTTTTTATCCTCACGAAGCACGTTTGTTGGGTGGCACTTAAGATATGGTTGGCATATCGTTGTCGTTGGCCCTGACGTCCTGGCTCCAGGCCAATCGGGCCGTACAACGTCACGTGACGTAAACTGCCCCATATTGTGTCAGCGTGTGACAGGCAGGAGCTGGTGACGTCGATCCAGTATAAGGACTCGTCTCCACGACTAATTTCGGTTTCGAACTAAATACTGAGAATGTACGACTATATAAAATTTTCATTTTACGATTTATTTAATATTTCTGTTCGTTATTTTGACTATTTTTTTTTCCATAGTTGTAAAAAGGTAGGCATGCATTTATATTTTAAAGTTTTTGTTTTGCTACTTGTGATAATTTTATATGTGGATCGTTGGAAACAAATGACAGCAGTACAAGGTAAATAGTTAAACTTCCAAAGCAGAATTTTTGAAATCTTATTTTACATTTAATTTGATTAGCACAAATGAAAGAATCCAATATTGTGGGTGATGCCAAGCCTTAAGGAGAACAACTAGTAAAAAATGTCAAACGCATATCAAGGTCGCGTATGGCCATACGGAAGAATTGGGACAGGTCCTCCCAAGCCCGTGTGTGCTATGCATTCCCGGGAACCTGAATTTCTCGCAAATTATATCTTAAAAACACTTGGATATTATTACACGCGATGGAAGCCGATGGATTATACTACATCTGCTACTTTGTATTTTTTTTCCCCTTGAGGAGACTGTGCAGGGAAACCCTAAAAATCATGTTATTAACAATTTTCACTATTTCTTCTATTTCAATCTATTACAGGCCAAAAGTAAAAAGTGGCGGCTGTATATACAATTATTTTTACATTTCCTGGAAACGTATTATATTTACTGAGATACGCGTTTACACGCAAACACCTATTCTTTACATGATTGTTTTTAACGTTAGTTGAAAGCGCAAAAGACGCGACAAAATTTAGTGACAACGGGAAATTTGATCACTGCTGCCCCGAAAGGAAGAATGCATGTCTGAGGCGAAGAATAATATAGCAAAA
Organism: Clitarchus hookeri; assembly: GCA_002778355.1. Classification (NCBI taxonomy): domain Eukaryota; kingdom Metazoa; phylum Arthropoda; class Insecta; order Phasmatodea; family Phasmatidae; genus Clitarchus; species Clitarchus hookeri. Next base: position 165,603 of record NQII01000583.1, on the reverse strand, counting down.
CTTGCCTTGTAATGCCTGGAGGATTTCGGAGTAGATTTTTGTAACAAATGGAAAATTATAAAGCAACTACAAACACAGCAGTGGGAGCGGGGTTTGTGAATCTTATACGAACATATGTTTTTGTTTTACGCTTAAATTTCGGAAAACTTCCGATATTGTGGTTCGTTATGTTGTAGTATCCGTTTCTGGACACATAAAAAAAAAATTCCTTGTGAGAAAGGGTAGGTTGTATATAAAACGGAAAAATATTTTGTGTGGTTAAAATTTGTCCAGAATTTTGGAAATCTGGGGAAATTAAAACCGGCAGCGTGAAAATAAGGCTTGAAGAATGGATATTCTAAATCACTTTCCACTGACAGGGAATTAATAATTAACACAAACCATTTCGGACGCCACCAGACTTCGTTTAACGATTAAAATGCATTACTAGTTTCTTATAACACTCTGAATTGTTTCGCCCGCTGACGTCAAGAAGTTTTCCATCAGCGTTATTTCCATGCGATGAAGAATATTGAATTACATTATTTGTTCTGAGAGGAGTTCACATATGCCTGCCAAAAATTACGAATCAATCTACCTCAATGAATTATCTGTGTGACAAAGGTCAAATTGTTAACATATGCAAGCGTTCGATTTCAAAGGGCGTTTGATTGACAACATTGATTAAAAGTGACAACAAATTAAAAACTATCGATATTAAAAAATGTACACTTAAAAATTAATAAATGAATAAAAAATTCGATGGGTTACGGGAAGGTTTTAATGTGTTGTTGTATATTATAACGAAGGAAGTAATAATTAAATTCAAGTTGGATTTTTTTTAGGAGCTGAAAATAAAATTAATTCTCACGAAATCTCCTGAATCCGTATAATAACTGAATACATAAATAAACTCAAATTTTGATATCGCAGATGCACAAGCCTATTAAGTAAAAAGTTATTAAATTGTTGTCCGTGTACGGCACTTCGACAATAGAGGTACATGTCATTCGACATTGCTGCAACCATGATGATGATACGCCTCAAGCGGTGGCGAACAAGTGGTGAAAGACGACGGTGGTAAGAGAAACTGAAGTCCGAGGAAATCAGCCGTTCTGCCATTCGGCATATTGAAGAATCAATCTACACGACACTACCGAGATCCAAAGCATCGAACTCGTTTAACTAGACGAGTTGCACGGGTGCTAATACTGCAAACAAGAAGCAATACACGGAAGCAACTTTCGGTAGATCTGAAATTGAAATTGGGTGATGATATTAATTTTTGGCAGTATGGTTCGTGTACGATACTGCTTTTTTATCTTTCATGCTGAATACTCGATAAAAGACGCCATGTTCGCAGTAACTGACTCAGAAAACGTTTCATGTTAAAACGGGTTTAGAATTGACAAATTATACGTTCACGTAAGAATTATGACGTGCGCCGAAGAAAATAACCGGCGTTGTTCAATGTGCTGTTTCACAATACCACTTAGCAGCACATAATAATTACGACGTGCGCCGAAGAACATAACCGGCGTTGTTCAATGTGCTGTTTCACAATACCACTTAGCAGGATGTGTGCGTTGTTGGGTTTTCTACGAGCGTTGAAATGTATAGATGTGTTTAATATCTTAAGTAATCGTTATAACCTTGTTTACACTCCAGTTGCGCACTCATTCATATCATCCTGCACCAAACCCACAAAAGTCTATCTCCGCTAACTAACGACTCACCCTACTTTCTCCAGTCCTAATCCAGTCAAACGAATATACATTTATCCTCCGCAACTGTAGCACAGGTTTTCCCAGTGCCCTCTCCGCTTTGTGCTGGTTTGTTGTGCCCTTCCATCTAGACCCTTCCTCTTTCGGGGCGCGTCCATGGCTACCATTGCAGCCATGGCACCAGACAACCCTGCTATAGCCGCGATGCACGCGTCCCTTTTAATAATAAACCCGACCTAGGAGGTAAAGGGCTTGCCCTGAGACGCAACCCATTCTCCGACCGTCCTAGCTATAACAAATTAAAAAAGAGTTAGCAAATGTTTAATTATTTGCAACATTTTATATTTTTACTTTTATAACCTACTAATTTTTTTTTAGACAGGTGTCTTAAAGTACCTTAAAATTTGTTTAGCATTACAGTACAATGGCAGGTGGATTAGATGACAGCGTGTTGATAAAAAATGCAGCCCCAACTTGACGGACCAGCTGATGGCGGAAGGATACGTAGTCAGATGTAGTCAGACGTAAACAGTGGCGCTACTTTCGCAGACCTGTCAGAAAGTGGCCTTCTTATACCGTATTGGCCATAGTAACATGCTGGCTGGAGTAGCGGGGTTCGGGGCTCGCCAGAAAGTAATTGTAAACGTTATGCGGTAGTGACCTATTAGAGCACGACATTAGGTGTTATTGGTGGGAATCAGGTGTTTATAGTTATATGCATGCATTAAATATACTTGAAAAAGTGAATTTTGTAAACATGTTTATGTTTATTATTATGAATATAATTCTGGCATCTGCCAGAAAAAGCCAACGTTGAAAAATGATCAGAATGAATGCTGGATGTGAGGTTAGTTGGTTAGTTATAAAAAAAACGTAAAGAGTAAATTATGCTTGGAATTAAAAATTATATCAAGTGAGTGGTGAATCGTAATTACATAAGTCGTTCGTGTCCGCAATCGGTGGCCACTGCATAATTCTTAAGGCGCCCGTCTACCTGGCGAATGAATTGCGTTGCAGAGTGTTCGAAATACACGTTTTCAACTAAACTATTAAGCGTGCGTCCAACGTGCTGATCTACGAAAAGAACACACACTTCAGACGAGAGCTGTTAAGTACTTTCAAAATATCACGTACGTTAGAAACATCAATTCAGAGTACTCCAAAACCGCTAAAAACGGCCTTTCCAAGGCGCTGTAGCTCAAAATGCACGCATCAGATACATACAAAACTACTATAGGGGCCTGCACTGAACCTTCCTAAAGACTTCCCACTAATAAAATAATATGGTCACAGCTGAAAGTCCCATAGGTACACGCAGCACGACGAGAACACTGCACGCCAGTTCAGAGCCTTGCGCTTAGCGGCGATGGCGTACTTGATGCGCGTGGCAGTGTCGCCCTTATCGCTCCCGCGCTTCTCCGCCTAAACGTGGGAAAAAGTTCCAGGTAGACGGCGGCGTTGAGTCATGATTTTCCTATTGTAAAACCACTGTAACACACACGTAATTCAAGGCTTGTTACGACGTTGTTCGATACGGGCCTAAGTAACTGTATAATCTGTATTGTGTGCTATCAAGGTTCAGCCGAGTTCATTTGTACAAAATTGTCGTTAAAATCTTAGCAAGGGATTTTTATTCTTCACGCGTTTTTTTTTTTACAAAACACTGATCCTAGATTTTTTTTACTTCACGAACGGAGGTATAGAAATGTTCCTGTGAATCGCAGCGGTGTTTTTTTTTTTAATTGGCGCGGGAGGTAGTTAGCGAGCGAGGGAGACGCAATTCGAGGAGAGAAGTGGTGCGAGAGAGGGAGACAAAGAAGGTGGTCTCATTACCTGTTTTCAGCTGGACGGGTGCTCGCAGGCGCGCGCATTCATAATTAATACGCTTGTTCCGAGGACGCGGAGAGAAGAGCGCCTCTCCGCGACACAATGCCGGAGCTGCTAACGACTGCCGCTGGAGCGCGCGGGGAGCCGGCCAAGTGGTCGGACAATAGTTTCCGAGCCCGCCGCCACGAGCGCTGCCATCGGCGAACCCTGGCGAGGGCAACGCTGCAGCGCGTCGTGCGCTCGTGCTTCTCATTGTTGCAGCCGAGCACGCTCTTAAGAAGGGGAATGAGCTATTAATTAAGAACGTTGTTATTTTCTGTCCAACGTTTAGACATTATCGATGATTACTCTTTCCTCGCATAAAAAAGAGCGCTTATGCTTCACTTTAATGCATGTCAAAATAACAATTTTATTGTTTCAGAAAGGCACAAATTAAAAAAAACTAACTTACGTACGGAAATGAGATACATTCACACTGAAAGAAAATGCAAAGAACTACTAAAAGACGTCTATAAAATCGCACAAGGAAAAGTTTTTGAAGTTTAAAAAAAATTGCTAAAAGTATGGCAATTCTTTTATATTTTTTATTTGCTGCTGTCTCTGACTTTTTTGTAAAATAATTTTTGCCAGGCATACCTTAAGATAAATTAAGGCAAGATCTTTCAACTACCCTTCTTAAATTTTCTGAAAATAATTTGGCTTATTTTGTTTATACATAACAAAAACAGTAACATTTTTACTTTCGCGTGTCATTTTGCAGAAACCATGTGATCTAAAAAAAAATTAACCGAGAGAAAAGTTGTCACAGATAACGTATACAAGTTGAACAGTATGTGGTACAAATATGAATAACGAATTATTTCGTTGCCAACGCTCGTAAGGGTGTCGGACCCCAAAAAATTAATAATTTTATATTTGTACCATACACTGTTCAACTCGTACACACTGTATGTTATGACATTTTCCTTGAATAAAAGAATGTAAACTACTAAGTTTTGTAATAATTTGATGTCAGATATAAAATTATTCTGCTTTGTTGCAGCTTTAATAACAAATACTAACTAAGTTGTACAGAAGAAAATTTTACAAAGTAAACTAATCCTATGGGGTACCGCATGACACATATGTAATTACCAAATAACAAGCTCTATGTGTATATATATATTCAAATATAATAAAATGTTTGCATATATTTAACATTTAAATGAATGTATAAACTGTTATTTGGTGATCACATATATGCAAGCAGTTGCGCACGGCATTAGTTTATGTTGTAAACTTTTTCATCTGTACAACTTAGTATTTGTTATTACGGCTGCAACAAAAAAGAAGAATTTTATATTTGACATCAAATTATTTAAATACTTAGTAGTTTACATTCTTTTATTCGAGGAAAATGTCATTACATACAGTGCGTACGAGTTAAACAATGTTTGATACAATTATAATATAATAATTTATTTTTGGGGCTCCGACACTCTTAAGGCCTGGCCACACTGTCAAATTTTCGCCTTCAATTATACGTGACAGTAAAATTTGAAGACTAAATACGACCATCAAGTTTTTCCTTCCAAACAAATTTTATCAAATAATCTTGAATGTGTTTGAAAATGTGAAACACTGTCAAATTTTGTACTAAGAGGATCTAGTCTGAAGTATAATTGAAAAATTATTTTCAGTAATACTGCTGTTGTGTTCTCATGCAATCCACTACGGGAAAAGACGTATAGTAACTAATGTTGTGATTTATTTTAACTTTTTTATATTTAATTTAAATTTTATTTATCAGAAATATTTCCTGCACAATGGAATTTAATGCATATGAGCTCTTAATGTTATGTGAAATATTCACTTAAAATAGCATTGGGTTAATTATCTCTATAGCGTTATTTAGTTTCCAGAAATTGTTAGCCGTTTTATAGTTTCGTGACGGCGAAAAATGCCATTTTTCTCATGCACAGTTATGATTGTTTAAGACCGTCAAACATCAAACAATTTTTTATAATCAGTCTAATAGTAAAATGTTTGATGTAAACTCGAGCAACCAACTTTGTGAGACGAATATGTCGGCGTTTATGACGTTTCGGTGACGTCAGAACTGTCCCACTTTATTTGACCAAACTTGTTGGAAGCAATTTGGCGTAATAATTTGAGAGAGTGACAGAGGTTTTAGAGCAAGGGCGTAGAGAATATATTTTTCCAGTGGAGGTCCATCTTTAAAAGATGTTTTTTTTTACCACGCCTCCTTGGTTTCTACGCCTATGCCCATTACAAAGTGAATGAGGTCTTAGCAGCAAAGCTTTAATTTAAGATGTATTAATTTTTTTTGCTAGGATGCAATATCATTTTATTGACCTGTACTGTCTTTTGGGGCTTGCCTCATCCCGAACGCTTACTTTAAATTTGTTCCGTTTTGAAGTAAAAGTACGTACATAAACTGAACTCCACTGCTGTATAAAGAGATGACATGAAAGTTACAATAAAAAGGAACTTCAGCGTATGATCAGAAGTCCATGGTGGTGATAGTAACTCCAGTGGAGGGGGGGGGAGGTCCCTCATAACGCCAATGTGAATCCAGATCGCCACGACCCTCATGGATTCTACACCCGTGTAGTAGAGTGCTCATACGAGTTGCGCAGTAGCCACTCTCTATGTCCCAACCAATGATGTTGTACACAGCAGTAACCTCCATGGTCCCAACTTAGGACTGCAATTCTACCAATAGCCTTATCAAAACTCGTGGATAGGATTTGAGGTTAGAACACCGTTTATGTAGGAAAGTACTATGAGATTATTGCTCTGGACTTTTTTTCTAACTTGGTTTTAATCCAACTATAAATGTATTCAAGTTAGTCCAAGTATTTTATTCATACGAAAGGGCGGGTGTATTGGAAATCCAAACATAAACAAACACGTTTATCACTGTTGAACATGTGACTTTGACAGTTGCATTGGAAGTGGATGAGTCAATGTTAGGGACATGCACAGGAGACGACCTCATCTTTACATTACACTACTCGTGTTTGAATGGCCTTTGAATACCGTTTAGCCAGAAAGAGGTTTGGAACCACCCGAACCTCATCTATAATCTACGAGCACGCTACCAGTAGTGGACAGTTTGCCGCACTAAAGCTGGTTCACAATTGAAAGCATAACATTAACAATGTGATATTGGTCTTGTGCATAAGAATTGAGAGCCATGATTTTGAACCTATGATTTACAACTGCGCATAACATGCCGTTTGCATTCGAGGTCCTGGCATAATGCAAGCTATATTGTTTCATTTATTGTGGCAAAAACAAAGCAAATAAGACAATTTCCGACGTAGTTGTGAGACTTGGGCGGCTTTTAACATCGAGGTCTTGAGAGTCGATGAGGGTGAAGCGAGGTGAGTATGGAACAATACCGGAATGAAAGGGCGGAGGAAACGGGGGAACCCCGAGAAAATCCGCCAACCAGTGGCATCGTCGGGCACGATTCCCACATGCGAAAATCCGTGAGCGACCCCACCGGGAATCTAATCAGGTTTACCTATGTGGGAGGCAAGTAGTCTAACCGCTACAACACCGTGGTCCATTTAAAACGGAGTAACATAGTTATGCTGCAGAAACAAAGAAATATAACAAGATATAAATTTAGAGGAAAGAACAGCTGACAGTGTAGCAGCAGCAATTAAAAAAAATTATCCACATATTTACGATTGCAAAAGCAAAAATTCCGAAAGAGTTTCAAATCAGGGACGCAACGACTGAAAATTCCTATGGGGAGGAGGAACCTTAATCCGTTCGACGGATCTTAACCAAAATTGGCAGGTATAACCTTCAGTACCCAACTTCAAATACTGTGTATGTCAGGGGACCACGTTGACTGAGCGGCTAGACTGCTCGCTTCCCACCAAGGCGAACCGGGTTCAATCCCCAACCGGTTCACACCGGATTTTCGCAAGTGGGAATCGTGCCGATCTAAAACCGATTTGTGAATCTCCGGAACCTTATTGGGTCCGAAAGCCCTAAAATGGGGTCGTGTATCTCTTATTTCTCTATTTTACCTGGGCAAAGCCAGGTAGTTATGATAGTTTCTAAATAAAAGAAATGTGGAGAATTTTAGTTATCATGCATTATGATACACATCGTTAGCTCCTGTACATGTCTTCACCGCATAAGATATTGTAACATATACATGAATATTAATAAAATTTACGACAGTTGTCACAGAAATTAATTAGGATAAATTTGTATTAAAATGGTCAATTTATGCTAATTATTTAAAGAATATCCTGAACGCCGGGTCGTCGGTGCCTATTGTAACTGGCGCTGGGATCTATAAACTTTTCTTGTTAAGAGTAAAAACACCAGATTTTCGAGAAAATCGTTTCTGTCTAGACGCACTCCAGAAAACACTATCTCTCAAATATCACGTTCGCGATTGGGGTGGCTTTAACTGCAACTCGTTTTAGGTGCCTACCCATGCCGTTCAGCACCGCAGTAATTCTGACTGTCTCGGTCAAGTACCAACATGTGTTAGACTGGATTCACAACAGTCCGTCGCATCCGTCAGTCGTCCGTCCGGCGGTCACGTGATTTTCAACCAATCGCAGTGCAGCTTTTTTTCTATCCGTCCATTCATAAAATATTTACCAAACTCTTAACTTTTGACGAACGGACGGATGAGCCACCGCCTTCTGACGACATTCCTTAGACGTGAATACGCACTTCGAAATTAAATGCAAAGCGGTGGGTCTGTGTTTATCTATCTTTGGTGGAAAATTAGGAAATTAAAAATGTAAACAAAATTAGGTATAAATTCTCATCACGTAAAAAAAAATATTCCCCCAAAATGTTTTTCTCTTGAAAATGTATTTCCAACCAAAATACATATCTAACTGAAGAAAAATGCTATGTTAAGTTGTCACACAAACTTTTTACTGTACAGAAGGATTGACGGACGACGGATTGTTGTGAATCGCTTTCAACTGACGGACTTGTTGTGAATTGATTGTTGTGAATCGCTTTCAACGTCATACGGATGACTGCCAAACGGGTTGACGACTGACGGATGCGATGGACTATTGTGAGTCTAACTTTATCAGGGTGCAAATTANGGGGGGGGGATAAATTTTTTGTGAACTCGAGACTTGGATATTCGCGTTCTAGCAAAGTGGCTGATATCTGGTTGCGGAGATAAATACTGGCTTATAGATTTTAAAAAAACTGCAGTGTTATGTGTCTCCAATCCAAGGGCGACTCGAAATTTTACGCTACACGCGGAAAACCTCTTTTTGACAATCAGTATATATTATATCTGTGGCTTCATATGTTTTCCAGCTAGTCCTCTCCATCTGAAGTAGGCATCAAGCTTCGATGTTGTAATTTGTATGTGGGAACGATTTGTCTCATAAAATATGATACTATTCACGGAGGAAATTTACTTTCCGTGGCAGGGAAATAATTTTCTTACGTGAGCCAGGAAAAAAACATTTTATGAGTGGAGGAATTCCCTGGCAGCGTCCACGTGGATTCGCACACTGTGTGTTATAGTATATTCGCGGTTTCTTCATACTTTTTTAATCAAACCTTTGAAAATTCACGCAATGGATGACGTGTTTAGTGGTTGTCTATATATTTCATGTACCAAAAGCGTTTTATGCTTGTGTTAATATAAAAATATCTTATTTTTTGTTAAATAGTACTTTTACTTACTTTTTATCCATAAACTATAATATTCCAAATATAATTAATATGATTAAAAACAGTGAGAAAATATGTGTGTTGGTAATGCCTAGCAATAAATAGTTCCTATGAAAAATATTTATTACTTTAAGTGCGCACGGGGCCACGTTGGCTGATTGGTTAGCCATCTCGCCTCCCACCAAGGCGAACCGGGTTCAATCCCCGGCCAGTTCACTCCGGATATTCGCAAGTGGGAATTGTGCCGGACGATGCCGCTGGTCGCCGGGTTTTCTCTGGGATATCCCGTTGGCCCCGCCCTTTCGTTCCGGCGCTGCTCCACACCCATTCACTTCATCCTCATCGGCTCTCAAGACCACGATGTTAAGGGCCCCCCAAATCTCTTCACTCACACACTCTTAAGTGCGCACGAGTGCGGTGCGTTGTCCCTTTGGTGAAATTTTCTGACTCGGCAAAGCTTTGTATGCACGAGGCAGAGGATGCATCGAAGAAACATGTTTGTATACAGTTTTGAGGTTATCTATGTACTCACCCGAATTCTTTGAAAAAGCATTGCCAGTCTCCGTTCCTTCAGTGCTAAACATTCTCTTGTCCACAGTCGTTTATTTCGTCTACAATTTTTATTTTCGTTGATCCAAAACTGAAATAAGTGTAATTACATCACTCTTTCTTCGCCGTACAGAGTTCACTGTTTATTATTTTCGCCAGCGGCAGAGTAGATCGCAAGGGAACCCGTGCCGCGTGCAGCAAAACCGGTGACGGACCCCGCTAGTAACCGAGTTACACAGTTCTTTTGTCGAGCTCTTAAATAATATCTTGGCGAAACTCGCAGGAAAAATGGTCATGTGTGCGCCGGACTCGAGGCACAATAGCTAAGCTCGTCGCTGTAGCTGGTGCTGACCTAGCTGGCAGGGATATAGACGACCCATTAGCGAGCACATGCGCGCCAAGCATGTCGCAACGGTTCGCGATTTGCCACGGAGCAAGTGCGTCTTAAGGCTGTTCAATACCAAAACACTAATTATTTTACACTTGAAACCAAACATTGTTCAACTTGTTCGTATGTAATGACATTTTCCTAGAATAAAAAAAATTACACTTTATATTTTTTTTGAATAATTTGATGTAAAACCCAAAATGTTTCTATCTTGCTGCATTTATAATAACAAACACTCTAGATAAGATGTACTATCGAAAAAAAATTAAAACGTAAAGAATGCCATGGGCTACCGCTTGGCATATATGTAATCACCAAATAACAGTTCATACATTTCAATGTTAAAAATATGCAAAAATTTATTTATATTTAACTTTTTTTTCTCATATGTTTGGCTTGTTATTTGGTGATTTCATACACAGTCGAATCACATTATTATGACCACCAGAGTAACCACCCTTCGCATTACGGACAGCTGCTAGACGAGCTGGCAGTGACTCAGTCAGGTGCTGATAGTCTCCACGGGTATCTGGAGCCATGCTGTCTGCAGTGCGGCCCACAACTGTTGAAGGGTGCGTGGCGGAAGAGACAGGTGGCGAACACGACGATCGAGGTGGTCCCACAGATGTTCAGTTCGATTGAGATCGGGGATGTTTGGAGGCCAGGGAAGAACTTTGAAGTCCTGATCGTGCTCTTCCAGCCACGTGCGGACGCTTCTCACCGTGTGGCAAGGCGAGTCATCGTGGTGGAAGATCCCATCCTCCTGAGGGACGGGTGGACGTGATCGCCGAGTATGAATTCATAACCAAATCGACCAAGAGTGCCTTCCAAACGGATGACGGGACCTAGAGAATACCACGAGAGCATAAAACCAGAACATAAAACTGCCCCCACCTCCTTTTGTTCCTCCAGCAATGGATGCAGGGTGTCAGTTCTCCGACGTTTCCGGCGCCAATCAGCAGCGGTTCAGGCGCCATTCTGTCGAGAAAATTCCAGTCGTTTTCATCGATGCACCCGCGTTAGCATGGGTGCAGTCACCCTCCGTCTACTCCGGAGCCCCATTCGCAGAAGTTGCGGTAGACACGTGTCTGGATGCCCTCTGGTTCGTTTGGACGGTGATCTGTTCCACTGTTGCCTGTCGGTTGGCCTTTCACGCACCGTCGTAGTCGACGTTCACCTCGGACATCAATGGCGCGTGGAGTTCCGCAGTTTCCACAACGGTTATTCCCGATGGTGCCACTCGTCCACTCACGATACACCTTTATCGCAGAGGCACGTGAACAGTTCACAAACGTTGCTTTTTCCGAAATGCTGCCGCCCTTGGCCCGAAAGCCGATGATCATCCCTTTTTGCAACTCAGTTATATCGCTTCCATTGCGTATGAAAGCAGGAAGCGCATTGTGCACAACCGCCGTTCATCATCACTGGAGTAAGCTCCTCAGCGCGTGCGTTGTACAAGCCCTTGGCCTGGGTTGGTGGTGGGGGGGCTCCTGTTCGCCCAGTTGTATTTCATTTGTTTGCGGCGGGTAAAGAGAAGCAAACACCCCTCCCCCACCGCACCCATAAAATTGCAAGCATGAGCTAAGCTCGCAGCTGTGCACTGTGAGCCTGTAGGTCGCATTATATACTCGCTTTACCACTTACGTCACGGGTCATACGTATCATGGGCTACGCGCGGCAGATGGTACTTCTGGCAGGTGGTCATAATAATGTGTTTCGACTGTGCATGTGTCATGTGGTAGACCGTGGCACTAATTTACATTGTACATTTTTTTTTTCGTTTGTACTCCTTTAGTTAGTATTTGTTATTATGACTGCAGCAAAACAGAAAATGTTTCGATTTGACATCAAATTATACAAAAAATATAAAGTGTAATTTTTTTAATTCTAGGAAAATAGCATTACGTACAATGCATTGAAGTTGAACAATGTTTGTACAAATATATAATAATTAATTATTTGACATCCAATGCTTTTAAGGGTGTTGGTCTCGTAAAAATTTGTTATTTTATTTTTGTACGTGTATAGTTCAACTTTTAGAAATTATCAGTATTCATTTCTTTGCAAAAATTTTATGAGTGCATAGTTTTCGCATAAATAAATCTCAAAATCACAATTGTACTGTTTTAGGAATGTACAAATAGTAAAAACTATCTTACGTACAGAAATGAAATAATTCACACTGAAAGAAGATGCCAAGAGCTACTTTAAGACATCCATAAAATAATACAGGGAAATGTTTTGCAATTTTAAAAAATACTGAAAATAAGGAGATTCTTGCATGTTTTTGATCTGTGGCTACCCCATAATTTTTGTAAACTAGCTTTGGCTAAACATACCTCAAACCGAACTAAGACAAGACCTTTAAATTGCCATTGTTAAAGTTTCTGAAAATAATCTGGTTTACTTTATTTTTACGCCACACAAACAGTAAAATTTTGAATTTGTCCTGCTATATTTAAAAAATCACGTGGCCTAAAAAAATTTGTCCTAAGAAAAGTAGTCAGAGACGTTGTCTACAAGTTGAACAGTACGTGGTACAAAAATAAAATATATATTTTCTTCGCCAACGCCCATAAGGGGGAAGTATCCATTCCATCTTCGATTTTTCTTACAAATCTTCGCAATGAAAATTTATGACCAGACATAAAAAAATCAAAGCCAAGCATGACATAGAGGACTACTTAATGAATTTTTTTTACATTTGTACGGTTTCAATTATACCTACATGTATTTTTCCATGTGGGATTGACATAATATAATCAGGTAATATTTTATTATTGTTACAGATGTGAAACTAATGATGTAAGAGAATATTTAAGATGTTCCACATGCCTTTATCAGCTTGGTTTTTGAGTACTGACTCAGAAAATTAAGTTTTGGAGGAAAATACGTAAATCTAAGATGACATTGGCACTTCCTCCTTAAGGCTCCTATATACGTGAATCTGTTTCGCACGTTCAAGGCCCAGTGTTGAGCACGAGTGACACTCGTCTGTAATCTCAATGTGCTGAACCGGTGCGCAGTGTCTCCGCCGTCACGCGTTTATTTGCAAATTGCATCTGTAACAGTGGGGCTTTATTACCCCGCAATGAAAGCCTGCAGATTTAATTACAGGCGCATAGTTGTCCTTTTGTCTCACCTCTAAAGGAAATAGCGCAGGAAGGCTCTAAACATGCGATTTTTTTTTTACCATTATGACGATTTTTTTTGTATTTGAATACACTTAATAATATAAAAGCAAAATTACACGGCATTATATTATTGTTTTTTTTTTATTTTACTTTTTATGGCAAAAATTTGTATTCCGAGAACATTTATTTATTAAGCTACACGTATACGTGCAAACAACGATTTTACAGAAAATGTTTTAGTACACAGTAAGTACTCTTAAGGGGGTTCACACGATGAAGAATTTAAACACTAAGCAGCAGATCTTACAAAGTTTTCCATCGCCTCAGCACAAATCTAAGTATAAACATTGAAGTTGCTACAACTTTCTGCTTAAATTTCACAGCAGCAATAATTGGAAACTAGAAAATTCAGTTCCGAAGTCTAAAGTCTAACCAATCACAGAGGAGCATGCATTTAAAAGAACACATATTTTATTTCCAAATAACAATATTTCAGGATTTATTTCGGTTGGTCTGCTCCTAAATAAATTGTTGATTTCAAAAATGAATTACATGAAATCCTCTTTTGATTTTGATTTCAAATAACTCACCATAAAATGATTTTACGTTGGTCTAACTTAGACAATAGGATCGTTATTATGCCAATTGGATTTTTGTGGCCTACTGCTCACTTCTTACTGCTTATTTTTTCGTTGTGTAGACCTCTTTAATGCCACTCGTTACTCTCACTCCGGGGCCGCGATGGCACAGTGCTGAAACCGCCCGCTTCCCTCTACGGTGAACTGCGGTTGATTCCCGGTGGGTCCAGTTCCAAATATTTGCACCTGGGAAACGTGGCAGACTTTGCTGTTGGCCGGCGGGTTTTCTCGAGGATATCCCGTTTCCCCCCAGCCCTTTATTTCCACCGCTGCTCCATCTTCACCTCATTTCACGCTCCTTCACTAACTTCTACTCCCAAACTTTGTTTCCAAATTAACTACAGAAAATACTTTCGTTCTTCGAGTTCAATTTCCCCACGCGGGGATCCCAAATTACTTTTGCTCATAGCTTAAATTTTTAAACAACACGGAAGAGGAGAATTGTGCAGGACGATGCTGCTGGTCAGCGGGTTTTCTATGGGATCTCCCGTTCACCCCTCCCCTTCATTCCGGCGCTACTCCATAGTCACCTCGCTTCACCCTCATCGGCTCTCAAGACCTCGATTTTAAGAGCCACCCAAATCTCTACACTCCACTCCACTCCACGTACGAGGATTTCACTTCGCATTTAACGAGCAAGTTCGAAGCATTAGAAACAACAAATAAGTGAGAGACGGTACCAACAATCCACCTCACTATTGGGGGCCGCAGTGGCGCAGCGGCTAGGGCGGTCGCCTCCCACCAAGGCGAACCGGGTTCGATTCCCGGTTTTCGCACGTGAGAATCGTGCCGGACGATGCCACTGGTCGGCGGGTTTACTCGGGGATCTCCCGTTTCCCCCGCCCTTGCATTCCGGCGCTGCTCCATACCCACCTCTCCTCACCCTCATCGACTCTCAAGACCTCGTTGTTATGAGCTGCCCACGCCTCTCCACCACCTCTCTCCGCCTGTTTTTTTTTATTACTAACTACCCTATTACTAAGTGTTAAGTGTTGTCCGGGGGTAGGTCTGGACTGTGTTGCGTCTCAGGGCTAAGCCCCATGCGCCTACATGCGAGGGAATTTAGGAAAGGAGGCGTGCATTGCGGCAAAGAGGGATAAAGCAGCTACTATCCTTGTGTTTCTAAAGCCTATATGCCACGATGGAAGATTACATACAAGCATGCGTGGTCGCTTGTATGGATGGTTCTATGGAAGATTTGGCCATCTGTTGGCAGCAATTAGAGAGACAGTGGTAGTCATTTTCTTTATTTTTCTTTCGAGAAAGAGCGATCAAAGCCATTAAACACTAATAAATACTAAACAAAAAACCACGAAAATGTTTGTTGATTCTAAAACAGCATAGTGTCAAAATTATGGTAACCAAGGTCCAGTTATAACAACAAAACGAGTAGGCTTTGTGCATGAAAGCATAATGCTTAAGTCGTAAAGTTGCAGAAGTAAAATACTAAAAAATACACTCCTCTTTAATTGTGTGACAAGTATCGTTGGACAGGTTATTCTAAAAAAAACCCTCCATAACTGCTTGCATGCAGGATTGGGTATCAGGTCTCGTGGAAGTTTCTGCCCGAGCATGTACGGGAAATTTTATACAGGCTTCAATCTGCAGAGGCGTACGTCTAATTGCGTTTGAAGTTGGCTTGAAATAATTTAACGCGTTTAGTAATTTTTAATAGGGAGGAGAAACGCACGAAAAAAAACACACACACACACACATACTTACACGAGTGATTCCCGATCCCCTGCAGGAAAAATTTTCAATCTGAATTTGAAGCCCCACTAAACATTTCAGGAATTTGCTTGCTATCTGTCAATAAGCGACGTCCACTGTCGTAATTTAGTAATTTATGGAACTGTTAGGAAAACATTTGACTCTCAGTGAAATGTTGTTCCAAGTTAGTAACGGAGAACGAAAGGCTCGTATTTTCTCAACGAAAGTAATTAAAACGGCTGGATGTGTTATATGCAGGAACTGGAAAATTTTCGCGAATTCATTTTAGGACAAGCTGGATTTCAAACATATGTACATTACTGTTATATTTGCAGTTGTACCACGGAATATCGTGCACGCCCAGGTGAACTGTGAGCGAATAACACATCTGCAAGTATACAAGCATCGAATCCCGTGTCACCTGGCCTGAGGTAAAACTCACTACTCGCTGGTGCAGAAGCCAATGAACAGAATGCTGAGGCTCTGAAAGACATAGGACAGTGGAGTCTAGCCTACAGGTCGTTCAAAATGTGGAATTGTACCGTCCCTAGTTATATGTTATTTGCGATTTCCGCAGCACTGAAAACAAACGTGTAACTACGTTTACCACTTGCCGAAAAGAGAATTTTGTCGTGGTAGTAATAATAATAATAATATTCGTGATGTTTCAGACGAATGGATCTGTAACGTTAATTGTTATTCACGACGACCCTTATTTTGCGATAGTGGGAGCAACTTATTATTACTGGGAAAAATTATGAACTCGTTTACCACACAAAAATCACAGTTGTGGAAACAATATTTCGAATCGAACGGTAGATAATATCAAGGAATAGATCACCATACTTCGTGTTTTGAATATATAGAGCTTACGTTCAAAACGTCTACCATATAAAACTTATGGGAAATCATAATAAACGTTTTAGTCATGCTGTAGAGAGCAAAATAAGCAGAGGCTCTTTCCTCTTACATTTTTAGTGGTTTGAAAAGTGGTCCACACCGTCAATTAATGGTAAAAACTGTATTATAAATTTATTTTTATATTTAATATTTTAACAAAATGGTTTCAGTTCGGTAGAAATTTATGTAGTCCTTTTTTAATGATGTTACTTGAGAGACAGTTAGTTTTTAATGAAGAACGTACATTAAGACTAAAATAATTGTTAATCTTTTTGCAGTTTGTTATTTGTTTATATGTCGATTGTGAAAATCTTTCCAAAATTGTTTAAAAATTATGGATAAACTTCAAATTGTACTGTATGCTCAAATCAGGTATAAGTATTATTAAAATAATTCAAATTTTGTGTGTGAGAGAGAGAGGGAGTCAATGAAATAGCAACATTAATTTTACTATTAAATTTGAAATTAAATTCTTAAAAAATACGCTTTGAGGTTTATATAAAATCAAAATTGTTTGTTGTGCTGCAGCTTGAAAATTTGGCAAAATATAGGACATTAAAAAAATTGCACATGAAAAATAATGTAATCATTAAGACATAATCACATTCTTCGTAGTTGGGACAATCTCGTTGTTAACTGTCACAACAGTCTCATTAGCTCATCAGAAAAGAATTAGTTTGCCATCTGTATACAGATTAATGAGCCTCTACTTTATATTCAGTTGAGAGTTGTCGAAAGGGCTTAATCTCTTAAAGATTAAAGCTGCGACGCCTGAAGATTTTCTATTCTCTCTTTTGTAGGGGACAGAATTATTCAATGCTGAATCGAATCTTGAAATCTGTCAATCGTTGACCGCAACGTTCGTTTTTGTTGTGTTCTGATTTTACATAAAGTCATTTAGGATCACTTGATCCTGCCAATCCGTTTGAAGAACTTGACAAGCCCTCGGTAGTTTAGAGTTTTCAGTCCTCTCTCAGAACGTTCATCTCTCCTATACTGAATTGTACACATGATTACAATCTTCTTGCTTCATTAGTCATTACTAATGATAATTTTTTCAAAAATGTTTCCACTTGGCCAAATATACGATCTGCAGGCATGTAAATGTGTAACTTCTTCCTAGATAAGTAAATGCATAATGGTGGGCAAAAAAAAGTTATTTTATCTTGTGCCCCACATCCATCACAAAACGTTTGATATTTTTCTTCCCCTAAAATTCAACTGTACCTCACTCACCTTTATTCTCAGTTCCAACAGACAAAATTCTACGATTTTACTTATTCTGATAATCAATAATGAAAAGACTGTACAAGTGGATTTGCATGGACTAATAACTCATAAATTGCCGTCTTTGCTGGAGGCTGAAATATACTGCAATAGTATCAGATGGTTGTTAAACACGAAACAGCTCGTAAAAAGCATTTGCAGGAAGTTTGTAGGCTCTCGTATCAATCATATTTCGTTTCATCTGGATGTTCTATACTTTTAATCAAATAGCGTTGTCTAGTGTCTGACGCTGGTGATCCAAATCCAACGTTGAACTCACGAAAATGCGTAACTAGTTTATACTGAGAAAGTAACCCAGATAAATATGTCTTGAAATTTTCTATCTATTGTAATTACTCTCGTTACCTCTTCAGCTTCTCAAAATCTGTCGCACGACATTTTCTTTGTTCTGGTTATTACTGAGACATTTGATCCTCATCTCGCTTTTCTGTGAAACGTTTGCTGAATCGATATAGATACAGATTTTTTTTGCCTACAGTGACAGTGATATCGCTTTTCGTTGGCAGCGAGAACATTAAACACGCAATTTTATCCTACCACACATTCAACTGGCAGTCTTCATGCTATAAAATTATTTTGTGACACTTAATTCCAGACTTCAAGCAAATTTATTCTTCCAGAGAAGAGTCCATTGGAGTAAACCTATTGCAAAAGAACCGCTTGTTACTATGCATGTGCGGTTGAAAAACATTAGTTACAATTAGCTTATTTCTGCCGCTGCCTCTTTGTCACAACCTTCTTTTCTTCTGCGAAACATTTTTCCGTATTCACACGCACGAAACCATTATCAATAATTTTCGTAGTACAAAATAATTAAAACTCTCAAAAATAACTCACTTTTCTTTCGGCAAGAGACGAAACAATAAACAATAATCTGACGTAGCATAATGGATAGTGATTTCTGTTGTAATAACGCTTTCAATGGTTGCCAATAAAAACGCTTATTTTGGATGCCCAGAGGGTTAGTTATTTTTGGGAACATATACAGATTTGAAACTTCATTCCTGATGATACAAACGTGATTTTGTTTTATACAGGTGATACCTCACTTTGTAGGTGATCCTTCTCAGCCCCAAACTTGTAATACTTTAAAGTAAAATGGCCTTTGAAAAAAACTTATTTAATGCAAGCTCCATGATTATAACATACTTGATTGTGCAGTAATATAGCGGTATGTAAAAATAAATTATAATTTTTCTATGTTTTCTGTTTGCGATGTACAAAATAATTTTGTAATGTGCAAAAGTATTAATATTTTGCTTGCAAGATTAGTACTACTCGCCTGGTTAAGCATTCTTGCTATAGCGAAAAAAGAGTGCGCTATGGATACACTCCGGGGTACAGTCTCTACAATGAGGTACTGTAATTTACAGTAGCCTGCTATGATCTGATTTTATGGTTCATCATCATACCTTAACAGGGTTATAGGGGCAATGCAAGTTATTGATAAGAGTTGTGTAATGAACACTATATAAAAGGGGTGTATCTAACATTAAGGTTGTACAATATTATTTCAATATAAATATTATGAAGTACGCGCGGGGGAGCTATACAAATATACTGAAGTATTAATTTATATTAAATTATAAAGATTTAACCAGCCATATTCTGAGTAAAGTCTAATTGGAGAGTCCCCACCCTTGTTCATGATTCCGGAGGTTAATTAAGATGGCGGAAGTCGACGCCCGGACACACCCATCTTCAGCGGTCTTCGTTCCAATGGCCCGCCGACAAAAGACACCGCCCACGGGGTACACTGCCCTATGTCGGCTGCGTTGTCCCCGTTAACTGGCCGGAGGGGGAGGGGGGGTTCCGTGGTTTGCGATCTCATAACTAACTTCTTCGATCACGGCCCGTGTCCGGTTTATATAAGTGAAGGTGTGGTCAGACAGGCCTCTCAGCTAAGGCCTGATCACTACTCGCAACAAGCCGCACTTGGCACGGACTCTTATTCCTCCTTCAGATGAAACGTCATGCTGCTGACAGTTTTAGAACACACGTCTGTTAAATGTCAGACGTAACGAATGTGATATCTTCACTGTCACATCTGGCATCGAAGTGCCCCAGATGGCGCGCCAGTGGTTACTTTAGCGTATTGTTGCAGACGACGTTATGTGTCGAGCACGTAACTCGCGAATCTGCACTTCCTTGAAAAGGCGCAATGAGGAAAATTAAGGTTTGTACAACCTATCACATTTTAAAAGTTGAATTGAAATTTTTAGCATGACAAAGCATAAGCAATAGTGTAATACAACATGAAGATAAATAAAAACTTAGTTTTTTTAAGTTTAGATAATTTAATTAAATTTCGAAAATTTTCGTTTAACAAATCTCACAGTTAGCAGTTAAGTTCTTCAGTTTATATAAAATAGGGTGTCTTGTGATTCTTGTAAATTGAAGTGTTAAGAAAGTTAAACGAAAATCTACATTTAAAAATTTTTTCATACCATATTCCGGCTGATTTAGCATTTAACAGATGTAAACAGGATCACTGAGCAAAGTAGAAAATAATATCCGGAGTAAAAATAAATAAATAAGTTACGTTTGAGTCCTAAGAATTTGGCAATATATAGCACAATTTGAAGGTACACTGCTTCTCGGTCAGCCACCTTAACGATATTTTCTCTATTAATAACTCAATAAGAACTGCTGGGAGCCAAAATTCTGTAGACAGTAGCACTGAGTACAGCATTTGCAAATAAAATGGATAACTAACAAAATATAAAGAGGTAAAAAAAAAACAATTATTAGAAATGTGTCTAGCGAGGCAGGTCCTCTAGCGGCTAAACTGGCTAACAAACAAAATCCCTAGCGCGGAAGAAACTATCAGATAGAGAATGCCATCTTGATGTTCGTGGGAGGCGTTCGTTCCATTCAAACAGCTTATCAAAAGTCTTAAATTGCTATAAATTCTCTGCTTTGTTATTTTCTGAATTATAACATTCCAGAAGAAATTGGTGATTATTTTTTGCGGGGAACTATTCAGGTGATAATAGCAAAAGAAATAAAATAATATAAACTTAAGTAAATATACTATACGCAATGCCCTGTAGTCTGTCGTTTAGTAAAATTAAATACCAAATATATACTGCCGGGCTGTAGCGGAAAATACAAAATTAAAAAATGGCGGGGATCAGTTCTTAACAAAACCGACATTCCAGTATTCTCGTGCCACATTTAGCCACGATCCCCAGGCGAATTTTTCCGGTCATTTTAATCGAGTAATAGTTGTATGTGTGTGTTTGGACAAACACGGTATCGAAAAACGACAGAGATAAACAGGGAAGTTCATATGTGATAAACGGTGAAGTCAGACACCATTATTGAAAACGTATTAAATATCTGCCGCATATTTAGTACACGGTCTCATTTCACTCGTAACGTCAGAACGCCCTGCGGATGACAGACTCANTAAATATCTGCCGCATATTTAGTACACGGTCTCATTTCACTCGTAACGTCAGAACGCCCTGCGGATGACAGACTCAACCCACGCCTTGGATGAGAAGCGGATACAGACTTTTAATATCAGTTTTATAGAATTCACTTTGCAGTACACATTAAAAGTTTAGGACCACGCAGGGTATAAATGTAAACGTCAACTTTGCAAGATATAGGATATAAATCAATAATAGAAATAAGAAAATATTGTGNCGCAGGGTATAAATGTAAACGTCAACTTTGCAAGATATAGGATATAAATCAATAATAGAAATAAGAAAATATTGTGGAATCATTTGATACTTCTTTAATAAACTTTACTGAGAATTAGGCAGCATACGAAAACTTGTGGGTGTTTTTAATAGATTGTTTTCGCGAGTGTGTTATGCATCTGACTTCAAATAAAATGTTACTGTGTTTGGCACACGTGCCTTAGAAATGCCCAACTGCGCTGAAATATCTCGTTGTGCTTTGTTCCACATACTCATTCCAAACAATTTGCCACATAATATTCGGTAATATAATATTTCCACCATTTTATACACAACCACTACACAAAACTTCCACCGCAACTGCATGTCTCAACATGGATGGCAATAATGGGTGAATAAAAAATTTCCCGGTAACAAACCCGAATATTATCTTTTGAGTGGAAAGATAACTAACTAATGCTGGAAACCCAATATGGCTAGCTCAATTGGTAGAAAACATATTTAGTTTTCAAATTTGGCGAATATATAAAAAAAATTTCTTACAATGTAAAATTAATTAACAAAAATAAAAAAGTTGTTTGAAAATTGATTATAGCTCTTGTTTGATTTTCTCTTTTAAGCGTATTTATAAATGCATTTATAAAAAAGTGTTACACTAAAATATTGGTAAAATAATTGCATCTATATAACTTTTTAAACAAAAATGTGTACGATAATTCCAGATTTGTGTATTAATTTCAAGAATTATAACTTGAAAATTATTAACCTATTTCAATAATTTAATAATGCTAATATGTGTTTTGACAGTAACAATTTTAGAAAATTGTATTACATAAATTATACCAAACGTTTAAAACCAGGGAAGTATTTTAACAAATTTACAAACGGTCTTAAAACTTTTTACGGGTTCTGAATAGTATAAACTCAACGTGTCGGTTTTGGGGAGGGGTGGGGAGTTCAAGTTATCCCCCTCTGAATCCGCCCCAGCCTTTGATGAGGTTTGAACCCACGACCTCTGGGTTGGCGAGCACACTCTTATAACTTCACACTACCACGTGCCGACCACGACTATAACACGACCACATATTAATACTTGGCTCTTATTGGCTACTCGGTACACTACATAATTTCGTATTTTTACGAACATTCCTTTGAAAACTATTTGCAAAAATTATTTTTCTAACCCTACAAATAATTCATAGCAAATTATACAACACAATGCAGTGTAAAGTATTAAACTAATTTTGAGTTTTAACATGTAAGTGCTGTTTACCTCCAAATTTACTATAGACCTGGAGATACACAAATAATTTTGCATGTTTCATAAAACATTTTTTTCTGTAAACATACATTGTGTAATTCTGTAAATATACACATGTAGTGATATAAGAAAATTTTTGGCAGCTACGTAGTTAAAATTTTTTTTTTTTTNGTAATTCTGTAAATATACACATGTAGTGATATAAGAAAATTTTTGGCAGCTACGTAGTTAAAATTTTTTTTTTTTTGTAAAACGTAGCAAAAATGTTCTGTGTGTAGCCGTACACGCTAAGGCGTTCCTTTGATGTGGGNTTTTTTTTTTTTTGTAAAACGTAGCAAAAATGTTCTGTGTGTAGCCGTACACGCTAAGGCGTTCCTTTGATGTGGGCATACCCATTCTCTGATTGGCTTCGCGAAGATCTGGGAACGGTCTTGTGTCTGACTGACTACTGTGTGCTGCGGAAGGAACCTTACTGGCTGGGCGGTCGAGGTTAACAGGCGCTGATTGGCGAACGGCATTCCTACATGTTGCCGGCCAGTGACGTTATTTTGCTAGCGTGCGTGGTTGAGATTTGCGGTATAAGCAGGCAGTGTTCGCGGAACTATAAATCAGGTCTCGCGGAGTTTCCATTTCGTGGTTGACTGCGGGATGTGAAGTTTCGTGCTGTGCTTTCCCGCGATCGACTCGCCTCACTCACATCGAGCTACTCGACGAGCGGGCGTCCATTACACCCACGCCCCTTGGCGCTCTGCCCACAAGTCACCACTAGTGATGGAAGTATTCGAGTTCAAGATGTCAGAGAATTCGATTACTAGAAGTTCTCGAGATATCGCGCATCGTGGCCAAAGTATTCGAATACTTTTATCCGAGTGGTCTAGCTTGGTGATTCATCAGTTCTCAGTACTCGCGTCTCGAACGAGTACTTTAGTTCTCGTTTAAATGCAAAAAAAATTACTACAGTAGTTATTTCACTGAAGCCTAAGTCTTCTCATGTGTTTTGTAATCCATTTTTATTACATAGCAGAGTTCTAAAATATGGTTGTTCAGTACCAAAGACACTGTTTCGTGTCTATTGTTGACTTGTTTTGAATTTTATTGCCATTTATATCGACCGGAATCTGCATTATCCACCCTTCGTCTGCATCTTACTTTAATATAATAATGGGAATGAGAACAGATCGTTGAAGGGGGGAGGGGACATTCAAATCACGTATTCGGATAGACGAATACCCACACCGAACTTTTCAGTTCTCGAATTTAAGCTGCGAGTGAAGTTCTCGATTTCGATTACAAAATATTCGATCCCTGTAAACATTCGATTCTACCCACCACAAGTCACCACGGCTTCCTCAGTCGTCTGGGAAGTCTCTCGTCAAGCATCTTTCAAAACTTCCCGCAGCTAACTCCCAGGAAATAAGTGCCCAAGACTCCCAGCCAATCACCACTCGTTCCCTGGCAGAGCGAAGTGGCGCGGTGGTAAACTTCTGGACTCGGATTCTGGAGGTCGCGGGTTCGATTCACGGTTCGGCCATCGGGGTTATTTCCCATAGTTCCCCGAAATCACTTCAGGCGAAGCCTGGAATGGCTCCTCGGTACAGGTCATGGCCTATTCCTTCCCCGTTCCTGCTTCTGTGACCTCGCCGTCGACGAGATGTTAACTACGCACTTAGACAACACGTACCTCATATAGTCTATTCGCGGTTTATTCGCACTTTTTGAACTAAACATTTGAAAAATCACACCTTATATGACGTGTCTGGTTGTTTTCTAGCTATAGTGTGTATTGCAAGCGTTTTTCACCTGTGTTAATGTTAACGTACCTTATTTTTGGTTAAATTGAAATTTTAATCATATCTCATCTAATATGTCATTTATAATTAATATAAATTAAAAATAGTGAGAAAATAGGTATGTTGGTAATACTTAGTAAGAAATAGTTGTTATGCAAAATATTATAACACTGAGAGCGCATGAATACTGTGCGTTGTCCCTTTGGTGTAAAATTCTAGGCTTAGTTAGAATTTGTTTGCATGAGGCGGAGGTATATTCTGTAGGTAGAAATTTAGCAGGGCTTCAGAAAATTTGGAAGTANGCATGAGGCGGAGGTATATTCTGTAGGTAGAAATTTAGCAGGGCTTCAGAAAATTTGGAAGTAACCTTGACCGGACTATAAACCGCCACTACTTATTAATTAAACCATTTATTGAATTTCTCTTAAATTTTTTTTCTGTTTTTACCATTTAATCAAAAACATCGCCTGCCAAGCAATTTCTAGAATGAATGAATTACTATTGTTATTATTATAAATTATGTTCGAGGCGGCAGCGGGGTGAAAAGTTTCCTCGCCTCTGACTGGCGAAGTCCTCATTTCTCCGTTATCACGGTGTTGGGTTTCTGTCGTCCTTGCGGGCAAGGTGCGTTTCTCCGGCCAAGAAAAGATATAAATCAACGC
This sequence comes from Clitarchus hookeri, assembly GCA_002778355.1. Lineage (NCBI taxonomy): Eukaryota > Metazoa > Arthropoda > Insecta > Phasmatodea > Phasmatidae > Clitarchus > Clitarchus hookeri. The sequence continues at coordinate 140,413 of NQII01000583.1, read as the reverse complement.
GAAAATACTAATTAAATTTACAATAAGTTGTGTTGCGATAGTTATTTTGAGCTCATGCCAAATTTAATGATGAATCTGCAGGAATTCTAAACACGTTTATCACTATAACTTGTCTCAAAAATGAACTGCGACGTTTGCGTAAAACGACGTATTGCGGAAGTTTCTTATTTTTCCCTTCTCGAGCACGAAAGACGCCCGTATCTTAGATTTTCGCTAACTGCACAAAAAACTACGAAAGTAGAAAAAAAAAGTATCGTTTTCTGGAAACATCTAATGATTAGAGACCTGAAAAATTCGCGTTTTTGTTTCGGGACAAGCTAGAATTCAATTCACCGTACGTTTGTATTTCTAATGCTATTGGTCTACCCGTTAAATTACACCTCCTGGACAACTTTTGAGCTTATAATAAATACACAGTGAAATGCAGACCGAATCACCGTCTTCCGATAATACAACAAGCAACCAATGAACAGTGATATCTGCATGATTTTGCATACGAAAATAGAGTATAGCCTACAGGTCATTGAACTCGCGAATTTTTCAGGTCTCTACTAATGATGGATAAAAATTCAAACATGTTTGAGAGAAACGTGGTATTCACAAAGAGATCGTCACTGGCGGTAGCGGGTTGGAACATTGTGACAATTGTGGTTAACAGTGGCCGTCAGCACGCGACGTTGCGGCCAAATAGTTGCAAAAATAATTGTGAAATTCATCTCACCAAATTTTTGTAGTTAGTAAAAATTATTTTTAAGTGACCATAAAACTGGTCACTATATTAAAAATAAGTTTTTTTAAAATCTGAAATAACTGTTGAACAATTGTGTGTTCGCCACAAAAATTGGTTTTGAGAAGCATTTTACAGCTGCCACAACAATTTTTTTCCCGTAGTGTGCAACGAAAAAGGCATTGAAGAGTGTTGCAAAGTTTATTTTCCGAACTTATTACAGCTTGAATTGTAAACTTCTCCCGGCGTATTTGCTTTTCTCATAGCCACATTTTGAGTGGAAAGATTACTATAGAAAATGGAACATGCAAAGCTATTATTTAAACGAAACAGAACAACGGAACGCCATAAAGAGCTACAAGTACTTCCTACTCTTGGTGTGTCGATGCTGTGGTGTAGCCAAGAGATAAGAAAAAATTTAATCAGTTTAATTTTATTTTTCACTTCTTAATAAATTTGGTTATAAAATCTCAATATATTAAATATCCCCCCCCCCCTTCCTCTTTCGTATACTTCGTCAAATTCATTTCAAATAACTCCTAGATTACAAAATAAGTAGCTATTATTTTGCACAGAGAACCTTAACCTAACCTCGTGCAACAATACATATTGCCTAAGCCACAGTGTAAGAGAAAGCGCAAAGCTCATTCCTCTTTAACGCGTAGAAATGAACTGTCAAGTTTCCCACACATATGTCTTTTCTTTTGTTTATCCCACGTCCCGGTGCCTCAGCTCTGGGTATAAATAAAAGAAGGGCTGGCAACGCAAGGCTCGATGATTTGCCACTTTGCGACATCCCTTCCTACTTCCGCCCAAAATTGAATTCTGTGAGCGCAGCTTTAGTGTCGCACAGACCATTACCTCCTTCTCCGAGAACGTGGAGCCAAGCCCCCTCCCCCCCCGCCCCTCATTCGCAACGAAATAAATTTCGTGCTGCAAAGTTTCCACCCTGCTTCCGCGGCAACACTGGAAACACGCAGTACGTATTGTGCCCGTGCTGTACAGACATACGCTACAAACAAATCAATTGCGCAGTTAGCTAAACGGAAAGGAGAAATACCAAATACTGGCAAGGTCTAAGAGAAAACTACACATTTCGTAGAGCTACAGAAACTTCGAAGAAAAGCATTTATTAGACAGCAAAATTACGGATCAAATTAAAGAAACAACATGAGTTACGAATAAATTTTGTAAATAACGAACTCCGTAGATTTACGGTCATCGATACACTCTAACCTTGAATCAGCGAGGGTTGAGAGCCAAATCAGTGAAAACAGTGAGAATTGAGCAACTGATAATCAGTGCCAGATAACTAATTAATATAGTGGTTGAATGTAACTGATTTATTTGTGATATCCCACTGAATGTGAAGAATGTCACTTGTTCCCAGTTAATTTGCTTGATTCGCCAGTCAGCAGTCGCATAGAAACTGACTTTCAGTGGAAGATTTTTCACTGATTGATATCACTGATTCGGATTTAGAGTGTAAAAATAAAATCATCATTTCATGAATATCTTTCTAGTCATTCCAAACCTTACAAAACATAAAATATTTAATGCCGGATCTTTATGCTAAAAATCCAACATAGCCATATTTATTTTATTTTTATCTCAGTTGTGTATTTTAAATTCTGAAATATTAATTTTAAAAATTATAGATGCCATGTTTTCTGTTAGAATTCATTGATTAAAAATCACCTAAGATGTTGGTTTTATTACACCGAGAATTTTTTATGGGATATTAATTTTGCTAGCAGGATTCTTTCCCACATCCCTTTTATAAAATTAAAATTCTAATAGAAATTAAAAAATATTTGTAGCACTAGATGTGCTAAAAATTTTACTTGGATTTTTTATTTTAAGAACTGGCAGGGACAGGATATTGGAAATTGAATCTACATTCATAAATTTACTTACGTTGCCCTAGTCAATCTGTGTTTTCTAAGACACAGTGTTATGGAAGGCTTTATGATTTCCGTTATTACTTTTGCATTCAAACTGGCTTAAATTTCATTCCTCTGAACAAATTTCGATTTTTGCTGTGTTTCATTTCCATCCTTTATTTTATGCTTGCAAATTTAGGTTTACACCAACACACAAATTAGTTAAACAGGCCTACGTGGGAAATCACACATAACATGGGTAAATAGGGAGGCACTCTATGATTCTAGGGAGTCTCTCTATATTAGGAGGCCGAAGACAAGAATATGGGAACAGCACCAAAAAATAAAAATAATAGACTGATCAATTTTTCTGTACTTATTGTTTTTAAGTTTGCTACTTTATGCTAGAAGTATAATTTAGAGTGAGCTTCAACTCCTTACCTGCTAAAATTAAGTTAAATAGCACCTAAAGTCATGCTTTACCCGGAATTCGAATTCAGAACCCTTCTCACCGTAGGCTGGTGTTTCAGAGGCGTAATACACGATATCACCCAACACAATGGCATGACAATGTTATAGTTTTCTAAGCTTTTAGGGAAAGAGAAACGAGCTAATGCAATTTTGCGACGGCAAATGGCTAAATAGGATTTTTAATCGTATTTCGGNGGGGGGGGGGGGGAGGAGAGGAGGAGAAGCGGTAAGAGGACTAAAACTCGATTTTTGTGAGTGCTTGTCCAGCTCACACAGTTAGTCAATTTGCTTCGTAATGTCGTTAAGGTAATGAACGGTCCGTTAAAACTCTACACGTTCACTCGTGACTGTAAACTGCGTTTTTACGATAAGAATCGATCCTTAAAACCCAGATAATCGAGTTCCGAACTGAAGGGAGCACTGAATACGAACTTACTAAATCGTTAAGAGATTTTGCAATGAAACTCAGTGTTAGCATAATAAATAATGCAGCCGTGTTTCCCATGACTTTAGTTTTGACCAGCTGCCATACTGCAGGTGCTAACCATAGTTTGCATTGTGGCTATAGCGTGTGGGTTTCAGATGCTAGGAATTTACTCTCTCAACTAATGAATTTAATTTGTTGCAAAATAGGCCAAATTGATGTTCTCGAGAGATAAAACATTAAATGGCTTATACGTATTCGTACTTTCGTATGAGCATGGGCACGACAATCTGGACTAGTATATGCAATGGATCTTAATTCCGGATGAAGTTGCAAATACATGTTTGCAGTTTTGAAATAACTGACAAAAGTGCATATTGAAATGGATGATTGTAACTCGCACGTGTCTCGGGTGTTTGCCAGCCAATCGTGGACGTTCGGCGTCAGGTTAACTTTATGCTGATTGGCCCAGTCGAGTGTGAAAGGCCTTCTCACGCAGACACGCAGCCAATAACCACAGGAAGTTTGCAAGCTTGGACGTAAGACGTTGAAGTCTAGCTTGAGCATAAATCTTTTCACGATAAACAGGCGGCCCTACAAACTTATTTATTCGCGTTCAAGTTCATTCTAATCGATTTACGTATTTGTGTTTTAGTATATTCCAAGCAATTTATTTATTCGATTATTTCATACACAGCATGCATGCATCACCACACCCTCGTATTACATTCGACTCGACCACACCCCCATAGTAACAGGCCGTTAAAATCAAGCAGGCAAGCCCCACCTAGGCGCATCAATTACCTAGGTGGGGGTAGGCATAGATTTAGTCACCAGTCAGGACAAGTTACACAAATAGCCACAGGGTTACACTACCAAAAAAAAAGCATTACGTTGCGTGAATACCTACATGGTGGCGCATGTGGCCACTTATCTTCACATATAGTTAGTTTAGATTACAATTGGACCAATTTATTTATCTATGTACACATGTATACAGGATATATCAGTACAGCGGTTACAAACTTTCAGGAGAGATAGATTACACCTAGACGATCGGAAATCACATAGCAATGCATGGTCGGAAACACTTTCCTGGCGCGGTAGTGACGACACAGAACACAAGAAAGGAAGGACACGGACAGGGTGAGAAAACATGTTTATTTTCTTAGCACAGCAAAAATTCTGGGACGTCTTTGGCTGGTGTGCGCGTACTAAGAAAATAAACATGTTTTCTCACCCTGTTCGTGTCCTTCCTTTCTTGTTTTTTGTGTCGCCACTACAGCGCCAGGAATGCGTTCCCGACCATGCATTGCTATGTGATTTCCGATAGTCTAGGTGAACTCTATCTCTCCTGAAAGTTTGTAAACCGCTGTGCTGATACACCCTGTATTTACAAATGCAGGCAAACAGGTAACTAANACATGTCAATAGGCAGGAGGTACAGCCCAGGGGCTACTCCATAACAGATTGCAAAGGGTTCCTGAGCTTGGCTTGCAATGAAGGCAAACAAAAGAAGGCGGCCCTGCAGACGATGAGTCACGAGTGTCAGGTACTGTACCTCAGGAGTCATGGAGCCCGCCGACTGTTCCCCGTGAGCGAGGGCTCAGGCTTGACGCGCTTGCGTGACTGACTGCTGCGCCAGACGCGCGTTTATCTCGCGTTGCAGTGTCCGATGACAGGGCTTATCGCTCCGTTTATCGCCGCGCCCAGATACGGCTACGCGCTGTTGAACGAGGAAGTCCAGCGGGCACGTCTCGACCCCCACGTGTGTAACCTCGGCGGCTCTCTTCCGACGTGTTGGAAGCGAACACGCCGAAATAGCTTTTAGTAGAGTAAGACATATTTGTCGAGATGTAAATAACGGATGAATCATACAAACATTACACGCTAATGGAGCATAAATATTTTTTGTATGTACTTACTTGCATGTGGGACGAGGCTTATATTATGGATCATATAAATTTATCCAAACATGATCAACAGATGTCATTAAATTATTATTAGTAATAATAACGGCTTTCATAGGATATGTATTACCATGACGACAAATATAATTCTGAGGAGCAATAGTAATTACAAGAATATTATCAGCAGTACCAAAATTAGGTATTGATTTAGTACAATGAGTATGAGGAGGTTTCGCTGTAGATAATGCAACATTAAATCGATTCTTCACTATCCATTTCATACTACCGTTTATAATTCTAGGGATAGTAATAATACATTTAATTTTTCTCCACCAAACACGGNGGATAGTAATAATACATTTAATTTTTCTCCACCAAACACGGCACTCTTGAAAGCCCTGCTTAAGTAATAGATCTCTCCCGTTTCGTTTCCTTCCACCGCCTATACAATTCACATTGGGTCTACTGATTTTATTCATGCACCAGTCGAGTGAAAACGGGAAATGGTTATGAATGTAAATCTATTAGTAATGTGCTATATTATATTCGCGGTTTCTTCAAACTTTTTTAATATAGCCTTTGAAAAATCTCGCCACGTATCTCGTGTTTGGTTGTTTCCTAAATATTACAGGNTTCAAACTTTTTTAATATAGCCTTTGAAAAATCTCGCCACGTATCTCGTGTTTGGTTGTTTCCTAAATATTACAGGTATCACAAGAGTTTTATACTTCTTTTAATATAAAATAACTTTATTTTGGGTTCAAATAAACTTTTATTTATTATCTATAAATTATAATGCTTCATTCAAAATTAATATAAATAAAATACAGCTGTAAAACAGGCGTGTTGGCAATGCCTAGTGAGAAATAGTTATTATGGAAAATATTATTACACTGAGTGCGCATGAATGGGTGAGCTGTTCCTTTGGTGTAATTTTGTAGACTCGGTTAAGCTTTGTTTGCATGAGACGGAGGAATATCCTGGAAGTAGAACTTTAGAAGGGCTTCATAAAAGTAGGAAGTAACCGTGAATTGACTATAATTCGTATTACACCCAATATGTTTAAAGAGAAAAAACATCAACCTGATTTGTTATAAATTTGAACATACGCTCCCAATACTACATCAAGTCTTGGGACTATTTTATATAATTTGCTGCCAAATAAACTGGAAGTTCTGCATGCCGAAGTTTGCAAGTAACTGGCAGTGGTATTTTTTAAAGGTTGCTTTCAGTAGCGCTCACTTTATCGTGAACAGCTTGTACCATTTCAGACCAAACACGATGAGGTAGACCGATTTTCGTATTTCGCACATGCCTCCCCAGTAATGGCTCACGGATTGCCAGAACTTTCAAAATCGTGTAATGAAATAGTGATGCGACTTTTTTTTTACACACAGTTCTCCAGCAAGTGCATTTATGCGGGAAAAAGAAAGAAAGAAAGAAAAGGGAATGAAATAAAATACTTCGAATGGTTAAATGCATGGTTAGGAAAAGTGTGGTAAACTATCAGAGCACAATTGAGCTCTTAGCAGAGCTGAGTTAACAAAGAGTGCAAGCCGCATGGCACTGACAAAAGCCGTTCAGTTTCGAGACTCTGCTCGTCCTGTACAGCTGGCATGCGCACTCTACCCTGCCATCCCTCGTGTACCTCCGTATCGCTTACGGTCAATTAAAAATTTTTTAACTCGTNTCTACCCTGCCATCCCTCGTGTACCTCCGTATCGCTTACGGTCAATTAAAAATTTTTTAACTCGTCCTTGGAAAACAAAATTGCTGCCCTGAGCTGTATACTAACATGTTTTAACGGAAACACTGGTTGGAGCGCATAGGAGTGCGTAGACATTTCCATTTGGGGAGGCCACCAAATTTAATTCAGTATGAATTTATTATTATATATACACTGAAGAGCAAAAAAAATTGGTACACCTGCCTAATATCGTGTAGGCCCCCTCGAGCACGCCGAAGTGCCGCAAGACGACGTGGCATGGACTCGACTAATGTCTGAAGATATGCAGGAGGCAATTCACACCATGAATCCTGCAGGGCAGTCCACAAATCCAATCTGCACCAATTTGAGAAAGGGTTGCACGTCTGTCACGTTTAATGATTCTCGCCAGTCGTCGTTTGTCCCGTTCTTTCACGATCTTTTTCCGGTCGCAGCGATGTCGAAGATGTGATGTTTTACCGGATTCCCGATATTCACGGTACACTCGTGAAATGGTCGNAAAAAAAACTGGTACACCTGCCTAATATCGTGTAGGCCCCCTCGAGCACGCCGAAGTGCCGCAAGACGACGTGGCATGGACTCGACTAAAGTCTGAAGATATGCAGGAGGCAATTCACACCATGAATCCTGCAGGGCAGTCCACAAATCCAATCTGCACCAATTTGAGAAAGGGTTGCACGTCTGTCACGTTTAATGATTCTCGCCAGTCGTCATTTGTCCCGTTCTTTCACGATCTTTTTCCGGTCGCAGCGATGTCGAAGATGTGATGTTTTACCGGATTCCCGATATTCACGGTACACTCGTGAAATGGTCGAACGCGAACATCCAAATGTTATCGCTACCTCGGAGATGCTATGTCCCATCTATCATGCGCCAATTTTAACACCACGTTCAAACTTACTTAAATCTTTATAATCTGCCATTGTATCAGCAGTAACCGATCTAGCTGCCGACCGCATCGCGTTACTCTGATTGGTTCCATACTTCTGTTATTTGCATACGCACGCCTATACCAGTTTTTTTGGCTCTTCAGTGTATACATGTATATTAGCCCCTACAGACGTTCACACAAAATAATCACTGGTTCATATGATTTGAAATTACGTAAACAGTATAAACGAGCACACAATCTGTGTGGTGGCTTTCTCCGCTCACAATGCTATAACTTAAGAAGATGAGAAAATCAGTGCTTCACAACGTAGCCCCACAAGCACCCGGCATCCGACTGTGCCATATACGAGATTCACAGTCGAACTACATCTGTACATCTGGCATCCCTAGAGGTGTGAACAGTAGTTCATTAACGATAGGACGGGTGTGTTTTCGTGATCCAAAATAGTTGAAAATAGAAGCGAAGAACAGAAACTTCACTGTCTTGTGTTTTCTGGCTACCATTCCCTTTTTCAAAGCATGGTTGCACTTGTGTGTGACGGCGACACTCGGGTGATACAGGCATGTTGGCGGAATTTACGTAATGAATGGCTTGGCTGCACTAAGCCACTGTCATATTTNACACTCGGGTGATACAGGCATGTTGGCGGAATTTACGTAATGAATGGCTTGGCTGCACTAAGCCACTGTCATATTTTTTCCGTCAAACTGCTTTCAATAAGTTTGGTAAAATAAATTTGAACAGTTATGACGTCATCGAAACGTCATAAACGCCTCCATATTTGTCTGAGAAAGTTGAATGACTTCTGTTTCCGTCAAACATTTGAAGATTGGACCGGTTCTAAATTTTTTTTTTTATGTTTGACGGTCTCAGCCTATTAGAATGGTGCACGACAAAAATTAACGTCAAGAAACTTTAAAATAACGAATAATTGCTGGAAACGAAGTAGGTAATGAAGATAATTAATTTATGTAGAAGCTGTCTGGTCATGAATGCTATTTTAAGTGAGTATTGCATATAATATTACGAACTCAGAGGCATTAAATTTCATAGTGCAGGAAACATCTCTGACAAGTAAAATTTGAATATAGGAAAGGAGCGAAAATATATTACAACATTCCTTACATTTATTCCTGTAATGGACTGCATGGAAAACCAAATCAATATCTCACGACGAAAATAATTTTTAAATAATTATTCAAATTAGATTCTCTCAGTAAAAAAAAAAAAAATTAAAAAAAAACTGTGTGACACATTTTAAAACACATTCAAGATTATTTGATAAAATTTGTTGTATACATACAATCTATACTGTACAAAAATACAAGTGGAACTTCCCAAAAAGTATTCTAACAACTCACATTTGCCACAATGTATGTAAACAGGTGTTATCTAGCTGTTCAGTTGTAGCTTGAATTTTCTCCAAAAGTTGTGTGGAAGACGACGTATTTTCCCTTGNCAGGTGTTATCTAGCTGTTCAGTTGTAGCTTGAATTTTCTCCAAAAGTTGTGTGGAAGACGACGTATTTTCCCTTGAAGGCCACTCACTTTTTTTTTTTTTTTTTTTACCCAGTTAAGAAGAAACTAAAAGGGCAAGGTTTATTCACTCAGATTGGAAAGCTCAATGCTAGTAGTAATCAAAAATTTTCGCCACCAGGTAGCACTGGTGTTGAATGTGAACCGGATGGTTTTGTTTTGTATATGAGCAAGTGGTATGACTGCAATTTTCAGAAAATAAATATAATTGCGGGAAATCTTTCGATTTGTGTTATGTTAGAACAGACGTGGAAAATTAGTACTAAGAGCGAAAATGTAAAGAAATATGTTCTCATATTGTTTAATTCTGTCATAAAGCTGAAGTTTCCAAACATTGAATTTCACAGTTAATTTATTTTAATGCATCAGCGTAATTGGAAAATTCATTTCGATGATAGCTATCTTTATATAGCCTTAAATTCGTAATTTTTTTCTAACGTAAGTGTGTTTAGAAAAGCTCAAAGCCAAACAAAATTGTATTTTTACTGTTTACAACTGTAAACGCTGTTGAAGCGTGTGCATATAATACTTACAGAATAAAGTTAATATTTATTATTTCGGCAAGTGCAAATTATCTCACAACTCGGACCAAATACAAACTGCTGCGCAAACCGAATTTCTCCATTTGCCACCAGTTTAAAAACGGCTTATTTGTAACACAAACGCACCTTGCGGCGAAAATTTTTCCTATTCTTCACACTTTTAAATCAAACCTTTGAAAAATCACCCCATTTACGACGTGCTTGGTTATTTTCAAAATATATCACGTATCACAAGCGTTTTATACATGTGTTAATATAAAAAATACTTTGTTTTCAGTTAAATTGAACTTTTACTTATATCTATTAAGTATAATATTTAATTTATAATTAATATCAATGAAAACAGGGAGAAAATACGTGTGTTGTTAATGACTTGTAACAATTAGTTCCCATGCAATATGTTATTGCACTGAGTACGCAGAAATGTGGTACTTTGTCACTTTTTGTGTACTTTTCTAGATTTAGTTAAGCTTTACTTGCATGGGAGGAATATCCTGGAAGTAGAACTTTAGCAGGACTTCAGGAAAGTTGGTCTCCGTGAATTGACTAAGTATATGCCAAGCTCTCCCAAAAGGAATCTCGTTTTCTTTCCAACCTGAGTACAGTGAAATTTAGCAGGGCTTAAAACAATCATCGAGTAATCACGGAGCAGACGTGGTAGTGGCTACCTGTGACGTGAACAGAATGATCTGCGTTGGTAAATACCGCGGGAGACATGTGCCGGCACTCAGTTCGCCTCGCAAGTTGTTTTCCACTCGAGTTGTTCGAATAGCCAAGTCACTTGACTTGCAAGCAGTTCGACTCGCACTTCTCATCGTCCCTGCGCCCCAGGCATGAGAAGCTTAGCCGACATCGTGGGATGCTGTCTGCCTCAGGGAGCGCTTAAGACTGAATGAGGAAAACAATTTGGTGGTAGGAATAATATATATTGTTAAAATAGGGAGAACCGCAGAAACTTGTAGGTACCATATAAATATGGTTAATGTAGATAGTAATACAAACATAACTGTTTGTTGTATATCAGTAAATGACTGTACTTTCTACTGCACAAATGGCTGCGACAGCAGGGCACTGCTATCCTACTATAAAACAGACAGTACCTTCAAAGATATTTGAATTGTTCCCCCCAACAATTAGAATTGTAATAATATTATAGAATGTTCTAATACTAGTACTGAACAGATCTGTTATCAGGTTTGAGGGTAGCAGAAATGTAATACTCTGTTATGTTATTACAATCCTAGTTGCTGTGGGAAGAACCCAAATATCGTTGAAGTTGTTATGTTGAAGGTGCCGTCTGTTTTTGTAGTAGGAAAGCAGAGCTCTGCTGTAGTAGCCATATTTACAGTAGTAAATACAATCACTGACAGGAATACAACAAACAGTTCTGTTGGTATTACTATATGCGTTAACGATATTTAGACGGTACGTACAAGTCATCAGATGGCTGTACGTTTAACAGTCTATGTGGTTTCTACTAGCGTATTTTTTGCTCAGTGATGCTTCACAATGAAGTTAACATGGAGCTCGTTGCGTTAACTCTGTGTTATCGTTATGTTCAGATGTAGATTTCGCAGCAACGTATTCACACTGAGTTAAAAATTACGTGAAGTTAATGTTTAAATAAGAAAAGTTGAATCAACTTCAAAATGACGCAAATTTTGAGAATTTAGTAGAGAGAAACACATGTTAATGAAATGCGTTTTTTTTAAGCCAATTTTTTAAATATAAACTTGAAACAAAAACCTAAGTGTGAGAAATGATCCTCTCAATCTCTGTATCGAGGAAAATGTCATAATTAGTTTTTAAATAATGTTTTATTTAATTATAAAGTTTTCTGATCTCTCCAGGAAACCGGATATACATTAATGTTACAAAAGGCTTCGATGGCAAGAAGCACGAATTTTATGCTCAAAAAAGTCCCCAGTTGTNAGATATTTGAATTGTTCCCCCCAACAATTAGAATTGTAATAATATTATAGAATGTTCTAATACTAGTACTGAACAGTTCTGTTATCAGGTTTGAGGGTAGCAGAAATGTAATACGCTGCTGTGTTATTACAATGCTAGTTGCTGTGGGAAGAACCCAAATATCGTTGAAGTTGTTATGTTGAAGGTGCCGTCTGTTTTTGTAGTAGGAAAGCAGAGCTCTGCTGTAGTAGCCATATTTACAGTGGTAAATACAATCTCTGACAGGAATACAACAAACAGTTCTGTTGGTATTACTATCTGCGTTAACGATATTTAGACGGTACGTACAAGTCATCAGATGGCTGTACGTTTAACAGTCTATGTGGTTTCTACTNTGCGTTAACGATATTTAGACGGTACGTACAAGTCATCAGATGGCTGTACGTTTAACAGTCTATGTGGTTTCTACTACCGTATTTTTTGCTCAGTGCTGCTTCACAATGAAGTTAACCTGGAGCTCGTTGCGTTAACTCTGTGTTATCGTTATGTTCAGATGTAGATTTCGCAGCAACGTATTCACACTGAGTTNTGGAGCTCGTTGCGTTAACTCTGTGTTATCGTTATGTTCAGATGTAGATTTCGCAGCAACGTATTCACACTGAGTTAAAAATTACGTGAAATTAATGTTTAAATAAGAAAAGTTGAATCAACTTCAAAATGACGCAAATTTTGAGAATTTAGTAGAGAGAAACACATGTTAATGAAATTCGTTTTTTTTAAGCCAATTTTTAAAATATAAACTTGAAACAAAAACCTAAGTGTGAGAAATGATCCTCTCAATCTCTGTATCGAGGAAAATGTCATAATTAGTTTTTAAATAATGTTTTATTNCTAAGTGTGAGAAATGATCCTCTCAATCTCTGTATCGAGGAAAATGTCATAATTAGTTTTTAAATAATGTTTTATTGAATTATAAAGTTTTCTGATCTCTCCAGGAAACAGGATATACATTAATGTTACAAAAGGCTTCGATGGCAAGAAGCACGAATTTTATGCTCAAAAAAGTCCCCAGTTGTNCGGATATACATTAATGTTACAAAAGGCTTCGATGGCAAGAAGCACGAATTTTATGCTCAAAAAAGTCCCCAGTTGTATATATCTATCTCTTTAATAGGAACGCCAAAAAAAACCTAATTTCAATAACGTGTATTTCCCTATAGGCCTACCAAATTCGTAACCAGGCAACAGTGTCAGCCAATGAGATTAAAAAAACAATTTTTTGTTTTCGTTATTCTGTATTCATTCTTATTCCCATTAACTTCCGTGTGGATTGTATATTGAGTTAATGGCGTATGATTGCAATATCAGTTTTAAGTTTTCATTTCGTTTTTGCATGTTAAAACCATCTCAACAACTCAAATTGGAAAAATAATTCATAAGCGTAGTGAGACGTCAATTTAGGTGACAGAAAAGGTGATTATTGGGATATACATGCAAATGCCTGAAATACGTTTAGAGCAATTTATCATGATCAATTTACTATTTGTTTGTACAAACCAGATGCCCGTACAGAAGACATTTGAGATTCCAGGTACGGCATAATATCTGGAAGCAGTGCATTAAGCCATAAGAAATGAGCTATTCTTAATTCCCGTGAGAACACAGTTACAATTTTATACAAAACTTGCAGAATAATTTAACGTTGCCCGGATATAAGAGGGCAATAAGAGACACACGCCGTTTTAGGGTTTTCTGGCCTAATGGGTCACAGGAATTAATTTCGGTCTACATAGTACTCTAAGTTGTGTATAGAAGGTCACCGTGCCCAATTAGATTCAGTTCCTCCGAACTGTGTAGAATAGAGGGGAGGGGGGGGGTTCGGGATTTCGGGCCCGGCGGAAGGCCGAAGTAAATTTCAGCCTACATAGTAATTTAAGTTGGCTACTGAACGGATTCCCTGCAATTTATTCCAGATCCATTAAACGGTGTAGAAAAGAGATGCATTACTCCATTTTGGCTCGACGAAGGGGTAAGGGGCGGAGCCCATTTTGTCTTAAAAAGTGTTGAAGTTGGCTACTGAAGTGTATACTTACCGTCGAACGGAGTAGAATTGTATAAGGAACAAACATACGTGCATAAAAACTTGGGCTTTATATATGCGCATGTAATAAACACTGCGTTGACATAGAGCTCGTATTAACTTCATGTTAACTTGACTTAAAAATTATGTATCAGATCGTAGCTGTGTTCACATTGGAGTTAAAAATTGTATATCTTTAGTAATTTGTAAGACAGTGCTGCCAAATGGGTCGTATACTGGAATTAGGAAAAGGCGCGCGTTTATATGTATAAACATGTAGCAAAAATTCATACGAAAACTGGTTCAATCATAGTTTAACTATTTTATGCTTGCGTTCATAATAACTTCATTCCAAAGACCCACAGCGGCCCGCATTTAGATTTTCCTTACGTTTGGCATTTTTAAAAACATTAATTTTTGTTTATAGTTTAAAAATGCATGCTCACCCGCAAAATAAATTTNCTTACGTTTGGCATTTTTAAAAACATTAATTTTTGTTTATAGTTTAAAAATGCATGCTCACCCGCAAAATAAATTTAAAAAAAATGTAACTGACGTTATATTTGTACGAAGTTCACAAATGATGCCGTAACAAAATTTTCAAACCTAAATCAGATTGGCACGAATGAAACGAAACGGAAAAAATTGCCGCTTCNAATCAGATTGGCACGAATGAAACGAAACGGAAAAAATTGCCGCTTCTTGAATTTGATTGCCTGACACTACATTACATTTATGTTGAGTTAGAATTGGTTCAACTTCTCACGTGCAAACTAACGTCTCTTAATTAAATGCGAATATACTGCTGCGCGACCTGTATTTGAAAATATCGATAGCACAAAGTTAACGTAAAGTGCCTTATGTAAAACTCAATGTCGATGGCCCGAAGGAGACCCAGGCACGCGCTTCGCATGCCTTATCGCCTCTACGCGCAGAGCACTTGAACTGGCCTGCAGCCTTCCTGTCGACAGCTCGCCTCTACGACACTTTCAGCTGTCGTACCCTTGCTTCATTGTGAAATAATAAAGGTATTGGTGTGATACACGTCTCTATATTGTACTTTAAAAATTGATCCTGCAAAAAAAGGTTTGTTTTTTTACTACAAAAATAATATACATTAAATGGCATTCGGGGGCGAAAGTTTTCTGAATGCTGATAATAAGCAGACGTCCCTCCAAAATGTTTAACTGTTTTTATAGGTTATAAGACTAACGCTATGCATTATGCATGCCATTTAGCGGCGTGGCAAACGGCAGCTTTAACGTGGCTTCGGGGCCGCGGTGGCTGAGCGGTTAGACTGCTCGCCTTCCACCAAGGCAAACCGGGTTCAATCCCCGGCCGATTCACTCCGTATTTTCGCAAGTGGCAATCGTGCCGGACGATGCCGCTGGTCGGCGGGTTTTCCCGGGGATCTCCCGTTTCCCACGCCCCTTCATTCCGGCGCTGCCGACTTCTCGTGGTGCAGTCGGTTGGTGCGCCGNTCGGGGATCTCCCGTTTCCCACGCCCCTTCATTCCGGCGCTGCCGACTTCTCGTGGTGCAGTCGGTTGGTGCGCCGCCGGTCTGGAGTGCCGAAGGTTCTGGGTTCGAATCCTGGGTAAGGCGTGGGGGTTAGTTTAAGGTAGGTCATAAGTTAGTTTGTAAGCCGTCCCCTCCTAAGCCTTCAGGCGCAACACCAGGAGACGTTAATAAGCCCTTTCCAATCCAATTCATTCCGGCGCAGCTCCNCCTCCTAAGCCTTCAGGCGCAACACCAGGAGACGTTAATAAGCCCTTTCCAATCCAATTCATTCCGGCGCAGCTCCGCACTCACTTCACGTCACCCTCATCGACACTCAAGACCTCGATGTTAAGAGCCGCCCAAATCTCTTCACTCAGCGCTTTTAACGTGACTTCGTAATACAATTTCAAATGAGTGTTCGTGTCTAGCAGTATTGAAAGGAGCATGTTACGGGCGTTTAAACGGCAATGACACGCACCAGCATGAGAAATGCTTTCTCACCATCTGAGATTTACGACGTAATATTGTGCACGGAACTGAAGCCAGAAAACGGAACAACATACAACAGCGCACAAAAGAAACCGCATCAGCAGAATCTACATGCAACGTTTCACTATTTTCCCTTTACACAGAAGTAAGAAAGTACAGCAGCACCCTTAGATTAATGTTATTTATCTTTCCCGGGGAAACATTGAGTTTCCCAGATTATATACTTACTGAGAATAATTTACGGGCGTGAGTGTTAATATAATTTTTGTGACACAAGGGTAACAAACAACCCAAAACTTTCACAGTTTCGCAATTTGATTACGGACACGCCTGTTTTTCACATGAACTGTGTCTTGAAAGTAAAATGGAAGTATGGAGAGGTAACTTTGTTGGTGGAATATAAAGTAATTTGTTTGATATACCTAATCGCTGTTTTGAAGTTTCAGTTTAGTACTAAAAAAAGGTTTCGAATTGATTTGGATACTAATTAGTTAAAAGTGGATTCCAATGCATAATAAAATAATGCATAAATATTGTTGGGCTAAACATATATAAACCAAAATATCAGNTAAAAGTGGATTCCAATGCATAATAAAATAATGCATAAATATTGTTGGGCTAAACATATATAAACCAAAATATCAGAAAAAATAATTGGCTATCTTAGTTGTAAATGGCATATATAAGGCGCGTCGGCGCATATGTTAGCACGAACGATGTTTTTCCTGCGTTGATAAGCAACTACCCTTTAACGTAATATGCAGTATGGAAATTATTGTGTAACCGTGGCTAAAATAAATAGCAATGCTGCAGCATTACGTTTCCAATAAGCAAGTCCATTCAAGGTTTGTCTTTCTGCTGGTTTTATTAAGTGCACTGAATTTGTCACATTATGATAACGGGGTCCCCTTAAAACACCGCGGGCAATATCTGCATCGACGTGGCCAAAAGTATTTCACTGGACAATAATAGAAAACGACCGACACAAGCATATCCGTTCACCGAAACCACGGCATTTTTCCGACAACAGAACATGGTCAGATAATTACCAACGTTGATCACTGCCAGTAATGCATCGAAACCTAAGAGTTAGTTCGACAATCACAGGCTGAAAATTTTAGTTTTGGATTTACTTAAAACATATTTAATTAAATGGTCCAATTAAACACTAGAGGGCTGTTAAATCTGCCAAAAAATAACACAATTGTTTTGTCTCACTGAATAAGGAGTAAGGTTAGTAACATTTAGTCACAATCAGCCAGACGGAACATTTGCTAGCAGAATGTAGGTATAGTCCATTCATGGTTACTTACAAATGTTCTGAAGCCCTGCTAAAGTTCTACTTCCAGGAAATTTCTCCGCCTCATGCAAACAAAGCTCAACCGAGTGTAGAAGATTACACCAAAGGGACTACGCACCGCATTCGCGTACACTCAGTTAAAAAATATGTTGTATAAGAACAATTTCTTACTGGACGTTACCAACACACCTATTTTCTAGTTGTTTTTATTCGCATTAATTATAAATGAAATATTATGATTTATAGATAAAATAAAAGTAAAACTTCGGTTTAGTCCTACATTTGGCACTGTGATGTTAACGGAAGTATAAAACGNTTTATAGATAAAATAAAAGTAAAACTTCGGTTTAGTCCTACATTTGGCACTGTGATGTTAACGGAAGTATAAAACGATTGTGATACATGTCGCAGTAAGGAAATAATAACCGAATACAATAAACATGGGGTAATTTTTCAAAAGTTAGATTCAAAAGGTGTGAAGATACCGCTAATAGACTATAGCGGTTCACGCTGTAGTCACGCTCGTGTGTGATAAGGCACAGAGTAGACACGCACACAGATGCGAAATGACGTGACACGGTTCAAGTGACGCCATTTTTCTGGCGTGTGTGGCTGAGTTCGCGGTATAAGCGGCTGTTTCAACTTTGTAAAGGCTGTTCGCGGTAAAGTGAGCACTTTTTAAGGCCATGCTAAATTTTACCTTTCAACCGATATCTATATTTCCGCCTCTTTTTAATATAAACATTGACGCGTGACTAATAACCCAACTGTATACATTTCACCACTCTCTAAAATTAACGTCCAAAACTGTACTAGAATATAGTTATAAGTGGTTACTGCCTGTTGTGGAGGGACTTAAAAAGTGCTAATTTTACAGTGAATATCATATTTCCATTAATACTCTGTGACGGAGAGTTTCAATTAACCCTCCCGTATGAACAAGGTTTCTAGTCACTAAGGATAAAGCGAGTGAGGGAAGAGATTTGGGCGGCTCTTAACAGCGAGGTCTTGAGAGCCGATGAGGGTGGTTGAGGTTAGTATGGAGCAGCGCCGGAACGAAAAGATGGGAGAAACTGGAGAACGCCGAGAAAACCCGCTGACCAGCAGCATCGTCCGGCAAGATTCTCACATGCGAAAATTCGGGAGAGACCCGGCCGGGATTGAACCCGGTCCGCCTTGGTGGGAGGCGAGCCGACTAACCGCTCAGCCACCGCGGCCCCACTAAGGATAAAATATGAAAACATTCGCTCTGGAAAAGGAGGATATTTTACTAAAAAGGACAATTTATTTCATTAGCGCCGGAAATTATTTATGCTGGAGTACAATAATTTTTTTTTACATATAGGTTCATTNTTACATATAGGTTTATTTTAATTTTATAAAATAGGTTAATCACATTAGTATTTCAAGGAAAAATTTTCAAACTTTTAATTACTAACATAAAATAGTGTTCATGTTATTTATTAGTTAATACAAAATATGAAAGTTAAAAATCAGGAAAACAATCTTGTATGCTTACAGTTGTTTTACAAAAACACTTTAATTCAAAAGCCGCAATATGAAAAATGAATATAAGTAAGAAATTTAAAAAATCGTTAACGTATTTTATGTTGTTTATCGCAGAACGTAGAGACGATTTTATATGGTCAACCAAGTGAATGTTGACATCACAGTCATAACAAGTTTTCTGCACGAAAACAAATAAAATCAAAATATTTAGTGGATAACCACAAAAACCTGGCCAGCAAATAAATGCTTAAAAAGGAGGACATATTCTTTTGCCGCAAGTCTGCTTGCTAACCCTACGCATGGCTCGGTTTATGAGTGCTTAGTTGGCACCAAGAGTTTTTGCAGCCCAATACAGCCTTAAAGGTCACGTCTACACCCTTTTTCGCACACGAACGTGTAACATTAACAAAAAAAAAAAAATCAAATGCCCAGTCTTATTATATATACAGATATCCATACATACATACATACATATATGCATGCATGTGTGTACCTACCCATATACAAATTAATTTCTTAATTAAATTGAATGAAATGCTTCCCAAATCCAGAGACATATAAAAAGAGTTAGACAACACTACACAGAACGAGAAATAAACATGCCGCATAGTACTCTAAGTCCTTTTTTACAAAGAAGTTATTTAAAAAAAAATTTGGGAGTCACAGGCGATGATACAAAAACATAGATATACAAACATTCAAAAACAGAAGTCGGTATNTTTATAGATAAAATAAAAGTAAAACTTCGGTTTAGTCCTACATTTGGCACTGTGATGTTAACGGAAGTATAAAACGCTTGTGATACATGTCGTAGTAAGGAAATAAC
Organism: Clitarchus hookeri; assembly: GCA_002778355.1. Lineage (NCBI taxonomy): Eukaryota > Metazoa > Arthropoda > Insecta > Phasmatodea > Phasmatidae > Clitarchus > Clitarchus hookeri. The sequence goes on along the minus strand of NQII01000583.1, from coordinate 120,689 downwards.
CTAATACAATAAACATGGGGTAATTTTTCAAAGGTTAGATTCAAAAAGTGTGAAGATACCGCTAATACACTATAGCGGTTCACGCTGTAGTCACGCTCGTGTGTGATAAGGCACAGAGTAGACACGCACACAGATACGAAATGACGTGACACGGTTCCAGTGACGCCATTTTTCTGGCGTGTGTGGCTGAGTTCGCAGTATAAGCGGCTGTTTCACCTTTGTAAAGGCTCACGGTAAAGTGAGCACTATTTAAGGCACTGCTAAATTTTCCTTTCAACCAATTTCTATCTTTCCGCCACTTTTTAATATAAACATTGACGCGTGACTAATAACCCAACTGTCTACATTTCACCACTCTCTAAAGTTAACGTCCAAAACTGTACTAAAATATAGTTATAAGTGGTTACTGCCTATTGTGAGGGGCCTTTAAAAGTGCTCATTTTACAGTGAATATCATATATTCATAAATACTCTGTGACGGGGAGTTTCAATTAACCCTCCCGTATGACCAAGGTTTCTAGACACTAAGGATAAAGTGAGTTAGGGAAGAGATTTGGGCGGCTCTTAACAGCGAGGTCTTGAGAGCCGATGAGGGTGGTTGAGGTGAGTATGGAGCAGCGCCGGAACGAAAAGATGGGAGAAACTGGAGAACGCCGAGAAAACCCGCTGACCAGCAGCATCGTCCGGCAAGATTCTCACATGCGAAAATTCGGGAGAGACCCGGCCGGGATTGAACCCGGTCCGCCTTGGTGGGAGGCGAGCCGACTAACCGCTCAGCCACCGCGGCCCCACTAAGGATAAAATATGAAAACATTCGCTCTGGAAAAGGAGGATATTTTACTAAAAAGGACAATTTATTTCATTAGCGCCGGAAATTATTTATGCTGGAGTACAATAATTTTTTTTTACATATAGGTTCATTTTAATTTTATAAAATAGGTTAATCACATTAGTATTTCAAGGAAAAATTTTCAAACTTTTGATTACTAACATAAAATAGTGTTCATGTTATTTATTAGTTAATACAAAATATGAAAGTTAAAAATCAGGAAAACAATCTTGTATGCTTACAGTTGTTTTACAAAAACACTTTAATTCAAAAGCCGCAATATGAAAAATGAATATAAGTAAGAAATTTAAAAAATCGTTAACGTATTTTATGTGGTTTATCGCAGAACGTAGAGACGATTTTATATGGTCAACCAAGTGAATGTTGACATCACAGTCATAACAAGTTTTCTGCACGAAAACAAATAAAATCAAAATATTTAGTGGATAACCACAAAAACCTGGCCAGCAAATAAATGCTTAAAAAGGAGGACATATTCTTTTGCCGCAAGTCTGCTTGCTAACCCTACGCATGGCTCGGTTTATGAGTGCTTAGTTGGCACCAAGAGTTTTTGCAGCCCAAGTCACGTCTACACCCTTTTTTGCACACGAACGTGTAACATTAACAAAAAAAAAAAAAAAAATCAAATGCCCAGTCTTATTATATATACAGATATCCATACATACATACATATATGCATGCATGTGTGTACCTACCCATATACAAATTAATTTCTTAATTAAATTGAATGAAATGCTTCCCAAATCCAGAGACATATAAAAAGAGTTAAACAACACTACACAGAACGAGAAATAAACATGCCGCATAGTACTCTAAGTCCTTTTTTACAATGAAGTTATTAAAAAAAAAAAATTTGGGAGTCACAGGCGATGATACAAAAACATAGATATACAAACATTCAAAAACAGAAGTCGGTATTTGTATATTTGTGCTGCAGTGCGCCGAACATTCAATGCAAAATATCGACATTACGATAGAAAATCGTCTGTATTCGGTCGAAAATATTAGAAGTAAATAATATTTAAACGTTCGCGTCATTTGCACATTACACTGATTCCTATAGCAACCTGGCATTTTTTAATTTGGAAGAATTAGTAAGTGGGTTTTGAAAGCCAGGATCGCAGAGTTAATTAAAGAACAACCACGTTTGTCAGGAAAAAACTGTACAACGGGAGCGAGCAGCGTGGAGCACATCTCTCTGTGAATAATCTTGAAACCCCAGAAACATTTTTATTTTTTTCCCTTCGCGAAGCGGATTATGAGTAGGCACTCAGGAGTCTGTATATCCGGAAGGAGGAAAAGGAAATTTCGCGTGTTTCTTTAATGGCCTGTGCCTGATGCTCCCAGCGGCTCTCTCCGGAGATCTGGTCTCGAGAGCTGTGCCGGTGCGTCATCTCGAGGGGAGATCTGCCGTGCGCGGCGGTCGCATTACGCCAGACCGCATTCCGGCTTTGCTCCAGCCCCGGGATGCTGCGGCCTGCGTGCGCCAACCAGCGAGGCGGTCGCGTGCGAGCAGAGGAAGAGGCCGTGACACGGGAGATGAAGCCGCCTGATGTTTGTTTTTCCGTCTCCCGACATTACCTNTGCGAGCAGAGGAAGAGGCCGTGACACGGGAGATGAAGCCGCCTGATGTTTGTTTTTCCGTCTCCCGACATTACCTTGAGCAATGCAAACAGAACATTCGGAATTACGGAGATGGCAAGAATAAAGTGGACGTTTGTTTACGTTCGGGGTTTTTCAGGCGGATCCGCGTTCCCGTGTTAAAAAAAAACCTTTTTTTTAAATCTCGTTTTTATGCGAACAGCGCCGTAGCTACAAGTCCCAGCGATTTTTATTATATTATTTTCACTGTTAATTAAGAGCTTTTGAAATAAACCTTTGAAAAATGTCACTGCCCATACATGCGCCCAGTAAGGTTGGAAACGACGCGACGGAAGGAAAGTAGTTACATGCTTTAATGTTGAATTAAAAGCGTTAGGTAAACATTTGTGAATACTGAAAATATTTATTTTGCTTTCCGTCTTTATTAATGGATGTAAGTGTAATAATTTCACAGTTTCAACTGGCCGACACATGAATGAAGTTATCAGGCCCGTGGCGATGTTAATTTTAGATATGGTAGAAGAATACACAAAATGCAAAAAAACTGAATTCAAGCAAGGCTTTCAAAAGTGCTCATTTTACCACGGTTTTAAAAAAAAGCGGTCTAATGTTGGAACTGGGGAATACTTTGCTACACAGCAGCCATGCTCTTTCTGGCNGACGGTTTTAAAAAAAAGCGGTCTAATGTTGGAACTGGGGAATACTTTGCTACACAGCAGCCATGCTCTTTCTGGCCCAATCACTCCGCGGGAGAGAAGCCAGGCGAGGAAGAGGCGACGTGTCTGCACCAATGGCAGTTCTTGTCGGGCGTCGCTGCACGTGTGGAGAGGCGAGGACGAACGAGAACTATAACTAGTTTGCTGCTGAATGCTAACTATTGAAAGATCTGCTGACTTTCTCCTTCCAGCCCAGGTTATATCATTCCGCCTCAAGTGAAAATTAGCTCTGTCACGGCAGTGGCGTGGCAGGGAGGTGGGGGTGGGGTTAGGTGTTGTAAACATTCCGTCATTGCCCCCCAGATAACATGTAATATTGCGAAAAACTTATCATTTTTATTGAATTAGCCTTTCCGAGAAAGCTTGTCATATAATGTGTGATTGAAGCTTGATTCAAGCCAAATTTCTCATGATTGTGGCACATACTTGCTAATGGCAAGCTTTTAGATGGCTTGAATTATGCTTGCTGGTTTCCAAGAAAAGCTTGCGACACGTTTTACTAATCAAGCTTGCTTCAAACTACTGGAGACTTAGTTAGCTTGATTCAAGCTTGATTCAAATTTTTTGGCTTACATAGCAAGTGTTATTCAAGCTTCACTGTAAAAAAAAGTTGTGTAATTTTNAAGCTTGATTCAAATTTTTTGGCTTACATAGCAAGTGTTATTCAAGCTTCACTGTAAAAAAAAGTTGTGTAATTTTACACAACATTTATGTGGCAGCAGAGTTACCACCAACATCCGTGAAATTTTACATCAACCGTGTTCATGCGTTGTTTAATTTTGTGTCAGAGTGAAAATGCAGTTAAAACAAGTAAAATAACTAAGCCACTGTGTTTGCATTAATACAAGCTGTTGTGTTAAATAACTCGTACTATAAGAAAGAAAACATTTTAAATGTTTGTGTTATTTTACACTATGGCATGTGTAAATTTTAATTTTTTTTTTTCAAAACACGATACTTACGAATTACGCTATATGCACAACCTTTACACTTATGAATTACATATTACGTCCCCAGACCATCAATGTTCGTGCATTTCCCCACCTGAAAATGCCCTGACCTTGACAATGATCAAACCCGTGAACCTCGGCGTAGCAACCAGGCGTCATAACCAGTACAACACCAACAACTCACGATTGTTGGTGACGTTACCTGGAATAATAAGTTGTAAAAAGTGTTATGTTATAAGAGTCAAGCGATAGATGCAAGACATGATTGTGTTTGACATCATCTGATAATGTCTTCGAATATTGTTCGTCGTTTGCAAAACACATTTTGATTCCCCGCCATGTTTATTTTCTCTGAATTATGCAACTGATAAAGAGTAAGTCATTGTAAACCGTGGTACGACTGAGTCGTTCAAACCAATCACTTCGCATGGTCATTATAAAACAAAAAACTTTTTGTGCTGCCTACTCAAGAAAATGGTGCTTGAGTTTATATACGTAAATGCATTCCTTGTTTGTTCACAATAATGGTATTATCACTCAAGTTGTTAATATAAATTTACAAATATTTAGTGATTGTAAAAGTGCACTATGGAACATGTATTATTATAATGAAAATACTGTGTAAATATAATGAAAGTGCCGTAAAAAAAATCAAAATGAAGAGGTTTAGTACTTTGTGTCGATGTGTTTTTACCCCTATCTTTTAGACTTGTAATCCAACCCTAACTTTCTAGTTAATAAATCTATACATCCGTGTGTTTTAAACAGAGATTTGTGTAAAATGACACATGCTGTAATTGTTTTCAAAAATTACACATACAAAAATGTAAAACCACTAAAGCTTTGTATGTGTAAATTTACATATATTTTTCTTTACCATGTACCGGCTTGACGTGACACGTTTGATTCAAGATTGACTCAATTCGATTATGGTATTGTGTTATGTTTGTCAACAATTTGTATGAAAATTATAAATAATCCTTTTATTGTGATAAAATATGTAATTACTGTTAACTATGATGCCTTTTGTTATGCTTTGAGGTAATTTTCTCCTATAATCTGTCCTATTTAACACATATCAACACGGCTAATGTCAGTTTAAATTCCCTGTCTTGAGTTCAGTCAGCGTAATTTCCTCCCCCCCTCCCCCCAAGAGAATTTTCAACTAGGTCACCGTGTCACGGACGTCAAATATTAGTGCGGACCGAGCGAGGTGGCACGCTGGTCAAACATTGAACTCGCATCCGGTAGGACCGGGGTTGGATTCTCGGTCCGGCCATCTTTATTTCGGTTTTCTATGTTTTAACAAAATCATTTCATGTAAATGCTGGAATTTTTTCTTAAAAAAAAAAAAACCAAGGTCGATTCCTTCCCAGTTTTGGACTGTCCATCTGTTATGACCTCGCTGTGAAAGATACACGAACCCTTCCTGGCCCGATTTCCAAATAAGAAATTTTATGACGCGTATATTTAAGCTGACGCAGCATTTGTTTTTGTTATAACAGCCAATGAGCTGTAGGCTTCGTGTTCACCCGTAAAAATAAGAACCATTCATAACAGAGAGTGTTCGGAAACTCGGTGACTAAACTCCAGACAGAGTTTCTTTGGACCAGTAGTAACACAAAAGACCTATACTCTTATATCCGGAAAAGTATTTTTATATAAAATAATTTATTGTGTTCTACGTTGTGACGTATAACACCTGCAAAACAATGCTATGAGATCACGCATGTAGGATAATTTGCATAGGTCACAGGCGCGGGACTCTTAAATTATTACATACGCGGCCTCGCTCGCCTATTTCTTATGCAACTTGTCCTACATGCATGATCGCACCACCTATGGTTCCAGGCGTTGTACGCCGCAACATTTAACGCAATTATTTGATTGAAAATGTGTTTCCGGATATAGGTGTAAGGACTTTTGTGTTTCTATCAGGTTCAAAGAAACTATGTCTGGATTTTAGGCACTGAGTTTCCGAACATTCTGTATGTAACACTAACACGGTTTACAAATCTGTTACCAACAGGGAAGACCACTGTGCATGGAGTTTTTCACTGTAGAGTACTGGTCCAAAATAACCTCCCTGTGGGCTGTGTGCACTACGTATGAATTGATTAAATGAAACACAAAATAATAACAGATTCCCAGAAATTTTACGAATTAATTTTGTTCCAGGCTAGATTTCAAACACAGTACTAAATAAGCTATTAAGACGAGCTTATCACGGTATGCAATAAGAATTTAATGAATAATAGACAATTACAGATAATAATAATTAAATGATGACTCAAATATTTTAATAAATAAGTTACCAGAAGTGTATAAAACCGTTACTTTGTCATCTTTATTCTCCATTTAATATATATAAGATTGTATATTAAATTTAACTACCTTTCTTAATATGCTAGTACTATAAAATATATCTATATTATAATATAAATAATTTATATTAATACCTCAAAATTATACTTGTTTTCACTGGACTGCGGTNCAAATATATCTATATTATAATATAAATAATTTATATTAATACCTCAAAATTATACTTGTTTTCACTGGACTGCGGTTAACTTGACAAGTACTGAAGTACACTGAGTCGGTAACTAACAAATGGAGACAAGTGATAGTCACATACGACGCGAAACAAAAGAAAGAAGATACACGAGTTGAGAGACTTTGGTCGGTGTTTAACAGTGAATTTTCGGAACACCGCGCCGGTGTAGGGGAAGTGAGGGGAAGACGGAGCAGCAGGCGGGGAGACGGGAGTACCCCGAGAAAACCAGCGGCTAACGGCAACGTCCGCTATGTTTCCAACATGCCGACAAATCCGGTCGACCCCGCCGGGAATATAGTCAGGTTCCTCTTTGGTGGGAGGCGAGTTTTCTAACTACTACCCCACAGTGGCCGCCAAACGATAGGAGCGCATAGCTTAAGGCTTGGCTTTTATCAAATACATCGGGTTCTTTCACTTCCAGCTGATTTAAGTTTTTNATAGGAGCGCATAGCTTAAGGCTTGGCTTTTATCAAATACATCGGGTTCTTTCACTTCCAGCTGATTTAAGTTTTTGTGAAGTAACATTTTATAAAAATGTATTTATTGAAGTTGTTTTTATTGAAGTTTAGTTATTCCCCCCAATGTGCAGTACAAATATGAATTTCAAACTATCAACCTAGAATTTTGTCNTTTTATTGAAGTTTAGTTATTCCCCCCAATGTGCAGTACAAATATGAATTTCAAACTATCAACCTAGAATTTTGTCACGAATAGCATAATACAAACTTTAAACTTTCAATACTTGTCTGCCTTTTCACAACTACTGAATGACGCGTAGTAAATATAAGTACAAAAAACTTTAACTCGCAAAATGAAAATTTTCTGTAGTCAGGAATTCTCAATAATTATCACACGAAAACACAGAACTTCTGCACAAGAGGTGAAGTGGGGTCTTTGACGTCTTGTCGAGCGCCGGGTAGTTTTAGTCTCGCCGTAGTTACGTCCAGCTTGTCTAGTTCTGTCTTCAAGCTGCCCACCACGTGTCCTACCCTTCCGCCACATGTAAACAAAATGCAAACAGGCCTGAAAAAAAGTGGCATGGGGAAACTAAAGCACCGTGCTTGTAATCTGATCAACCATTTATATATATATATATGTGTGTGTGTGTGTGTGTGTGTGTGTGTGTGTGTGTGTGTGTGTGTGTGTGTAACAATGAAATGTGTCTCCAATAATACATTCGTGGAAACTTAAATGTGGCGATAAGAAACATTTCCTTTACAAAAAAATTAAAAAATACTTAATTTAATAATATATGTTACATAAGGGCAGTTTATTACACTAGCCATTACTAACATGCCCCTTTTTTTCTCTGTTTTGATGCACATTGACTGATAAATAAATATTATAATTTATAGACAAACAAGCAAAATTTTTATTCCGCCTGAAAAAGAAAATACTTAATTGTTAACGGGAATTTTATATTGTGATAGATGATTTATTTAGTAAACATCCAAACATATACTCAGGGGGATTTTTTCAAACGTTTTATTTACAAAGTGTGAAGTTACTGTGAATACAAAGACGGGACCAACAGCTCGGACAATCAGTATCGGGGAAGGAGTGGCAACGAACTGTGGTGAACCACACCAACATTCACCCGGAGGGACTTCTTAAAACCACTGAAAACCAAAATTAGAATGTACGAGTAGGGAAAATAATCCGTGCCCTTGCGAATGGGGACCGCTGTGGTGTAGTGGTCTGACTGCTACTCGCCTCCAACCAAGGCCAAGGCTAATCGGGTTCAATTCCCGGCGGGGTCGTTCCCGGATTTTCGCATGTGGGAATCGTGCCAGACGATGCCGTTGGTCGGCCAGTCTTCTCGGGATCTCTCTGCATTCCGGCACTGCTCCATACTCACCTCGCTTCACCCTCATCGGCTCTCAAGACCTCGATGTTAAGAGCCGCCCAAATCTCTTCACTCACTCAATCACCTTTCCGAATGCGAGTATACCAGTGCGCCATCTCACTCGTTACCCTAAACACAAAAGGAAAAATCTCCTGTTACTGAGGCAGCAGCCAGTGAGCAAATGCGGATCCTTCTATTGTATAGAACAGGTTTGTAGTTAATCCTACTGCCAAATGAATTCTTAAAATGTCTGGGCCTCTCTGATTATTAGGAAAATGTTTATATTCTTGAATGAATTAGTTTTGCGCCAATTATTAGCCTAGCCTGTAAAACCCCCTTCTTTTTATTTACCACTTAAGGTGCTTTTACATGGCGAAAAAAAATTCGCCCGAGACCCCTCACGCAAACTGCGATGCAAAAATATCAAACAAATTCCGCACGAAACATGTTCACACAGTTAGTACAGGAAATATGTTGCAAAATTTTAGTTTGCAAAAGAGTAGTTGGTGGCACAATTAAATTAATGAATGACACCGGGAAACTTAATTTTGTATCAAATTTGTGGATGATAATTAATATGAAGGAGCTTTCTTCATCTTATACCAGAAGTCACTTATGTATTAATAATACGAAGCGTTCTNTTTCTTCATCTTATACCAGAAGTCACTTATGCATTAATAATACGAAGCGTTCTTAACCGAAATATGTTACGCTATTCTCCTCTTTGCACAGCTTGAATGCACGATTTACTAAATTTATGGTTGATACCTAGTTAGTCACATGACCAGCTAAGAATGATCAATAGAATTTCTTGTTCCGTGAAACTCGTCTTACATAAATAGGACGTGTTCGTCTCCTAATTTCGCACGAACGAGAGCTGCCATGCACGAGAAATTCTCGTATAAAATTTATTGCAAGTTTGGCATCTTGTACGAGTTTTGCATGCATCTTGCCTCGCGTAGGACTATCTTTGAACCTTGCAATATTTAAAACTAATTTGCGTGATTCGCCGCCTTCATTCCTACAGGCTATGTAGACCTATTGCTTACGTAAAAATATAGGCAGTTACAGACAGGATGATTCCAGTTAGACGCTTCGTTACTCGTCAGNTTAACCGAAATATGTTACGCTATTCTCCTCTTTGCACAGCTTGAATGCACGATTTACTAAATTTATGGTTGATACCCAGTTAGTCACATGACCAGCTAAGAATGATCAATTGAATTTCTTGTTCCGTGCAACTCGTCTTAAATAAATAGGACGTGTTCGTCTCCTAATTTCGCACGAACGAGAGCTGCCATGCATGAGAAATTCTCGTATAAAATTTATTGCAAGTTTGGCATCTTGTACGAGTTTTGCATGCATCTTGCCTCGCGTAGGACTATCTTTGAACCTTGCAATATTTAAAACTAATTTGCGTAATTCGCCGCCTTCATTCCTACAGGCTATGCAGACCTATTGCTTACGTAAAAATATAGGCAGTTACAGACAGGATGATTCCAGTTAGACGCTTCGTTACTCGTCAGNTAGACCTATTGCTTACGTAAAAATATAGGCAGTTACAGACAGGATGATTCCAGTTAGACGCTTCGTTACTCGTCAGCCAGATATACTGGAGATAATTTCAGCGTGTAGGATGAGGCGGTTTTATCACGAGAAACAACGCACGCTCAAAAACGAGCAAGTTTATAAAATATACTTTTAGCACAGTGCAAGACATTCTTGAGATTTCGAAATGTAAACGTACTGGACCCATTGACGGTACACCCGAAGAGCTGGAGGTACGTATGACCAGAGCTTGAACCTTAATGGTGTTGGTGATCAAAAAAATGTATTATTTTATATTTGAACGAAATACCGTTCACCNACCAGAGCTTGAACCTTAATGGTGTTGGTGATCAAAAAAATGTATTATTTTATATTTGAACGAAATACCGTTCACCGTGTAGAAGATACTTGTAAGTATTATTTCCCCACGTAAAAATTTTATATAGCATTTTTTGCATAATTACATGTCAAAATTACGATTTTAGTGTTTTTGGAAGGAACAAATAAAGTAAAATAAAAAACATAACAAGGTTGAATGAAAGGTCATGTCTTAATTCATTTTAAGGTGTGCTTAGAAAATTTCAATTTACGAAGAAGAAAAAAATTATAAACTGCTACAAATCATTTTGAGCATTTTTTAGAAATTGCTACAACATTTCATGGCGTGTATTTAAAGATTTATTGAAGTAACTCGTGGTATCTTAGTCTATTTCGACGTGAATGATCTAATTCCGGTAAGTTAGTTAGTTTTTATTTTATATATATAATATATTTTACTATGTATAATATGTAATAGTTTTATTACGTATAATATTAATACATATTAAGTCAANTCCGGTAAGTTAGTTAGTTTTTATTTTATATATATATAATATATTTTACTATGTATAATATGTAATAGTTTTATTACGTATAATATTAATACATATTAAGTCAAGCATACATATCCATACACACACGCAAGTGTACAAATAAAAACAAAAAACTAGAAATATTTTATTTCTTGTCTACCGCTTTTCATGCAATTAAAACGGCGTTAGTGGTTTGTAGAGAACAATAGGCCTGCGAGTCAGCCTTACTGTAAAAGCAGGAACTGAAAATTCAATCTTAGAAAGAAACTTCATCATCATATACTTTTGCTTTAACGACTTGTGCTTTTGAAACTTTTCAAAGGACGAAATAAAAACCCGTATCTTGAAGCAGCAAAGGGCAAAGGGCATACAGAAAAGGAGGGGGAGGGGGGAGGTGACATTGGCAAGCACGAGGGGAACAGAAATAAGGAAGAGAAGAAGAAGGAAACGAAAGACAGGAGAAAAGTAATGACTACGGCGTTCTCGTCGGTATTGATTTTTTTTTTCCTTTGAAGAAATGCGAGTCTATGCAAATGCAGCATTCTTTGAAGGGAAACAAACACTTCACCGCGACGCTGCAACTACCTCGGCTTTGGTCGGAAGTTAAGCTTAATCACCTGCGTCTACGCCAGCGAGGAGTCGAATGCACTTTCGCAGAACGAGTGTACACTCCACGAGAAGCGACTGAACTGGAGTGTTCACATAAATAACGCCGGGAATATACAGGGTGTATCTTAGTTGAACCGACAAACTTCGGCTGCGTGTTAGTCACGAAAAAAGCATAAAACTTAAATAAGACTAATGGTCTAAATTGGACTCCTAAGAGCGGTACACATTTTTGAAGTTGGGCATGAAACGCTAGTTTATTACAAAAATTGAAGAAACTTTTCAAGATGCAACATTGAGTGTCTGGGTAATGCGTAGCGGAACAAATATCTGTAAACACTACAACACGTTTCTGTGGTCGTCATCAAATTATTTCATGGAAATTATCACCCGTACTACCCTTATTTAGGTTTAATCTCGATGACGCTGTAGAACGCTTGGGATTTAAAAGATGGATTACTAACCCGCATGTCACAGTTAACTTTACACATTATCCAGACACTCGGTGTTCCGTCTCCAGTAGTTGTAATAAAAATTAGTGCTTCAGGTCCAACTTCGAAGATATGCATCGCCATTATGCTTCACTTTAGACCATAGGTCGTACTTACATGTTTTCACCTGCCCTTTTTGTGATTTACCTGTAGGTGAAGTTTGTCTGTCTAATTTAGAAATAGCGAGTATATGTTACAAAACAACCGTGTTGGGCGCTTACAGAAAAATTAAAGACAGAGATATCATCTATGTATAAGAATACGTTTTTGGGGGGAGGGTGGGAAGTCTAGAGAATATAGTCTTATCGTACTAAGAGAACACTTGATGTAATAAGACATACTAAGAAACTACTAAATGATAGCTTGATTCAACAAAAAAACTCTATTCGATTCCGTTAACTGTGGGATGATGCAGAATAGGTCCAATCATCATAGTTATTCTGCACGATCAGATAGAAGTATCCCAAACTCACAGTGCGTAATTTCGGCCATCTAGGGAAAAAAACCAGAATACAATAAAAATAAAGTATTTCAGGATATACAAAGGATAATTGACTAATATGACAATACTACTTCTTTCAATCATTTCCCTAAAAACACATCCATGAAAATTAAAAAATACGTCAGTAATAAACGTTTGGATACCATATGTTAATATTAATACATGACTGATAATAGGAACACATAAATATAAATAAATATTTTAAAACATGTAATAATTAAATTTAGCAATTTCTGGTACAGTCTAATTCTTTAGCATCGAGAAAAATCTATATCAGTCACTATGTGAACAAAATATAGAAACACACAAAACGAATGATTAATAATAACCATTTGCGCAGGCCTCGTTTGATGCATCCTCGGACAAGATCACGGGAATTTTCTTTCTATAGCTATAGTTCATCGATATCTAGAGGGGAAGTAATTTCTTGGTTTATTTTATTTTGTTTTGGTTTATGAGAAGCCGGGAAACGTTTTATGTTAGGAGGCTAACAGGGGGACGACTTACACATCAAAGTAATCTTAACTTGTATGTAAAATGCACACACACACGCATGCATGGCTAACTAGAGTTTCCAATACCAAAGACCTCGTGTTGTGAAGGCACTAGAGCGAATTGGGCCGAGGCGGTCGCCAGTGGGGATAGAACCACACTTGGAGTAGAGTACAGTTGTTTGGGCGGCTCTGAACATCCGATGAGAGCGAAGCAATGCATGGAGCAGCGCCAGAATGCCAAGGGTGGAAGAAACAGGAGTTCCCCGAGAAAAACGTCCGACAAGCGGCATCGTCCGGCACGATTCCCACGTGCGGAAATCCGGGAGCGGCCTCTCCGGGAATCGAACCTGCTTCACCTTGGAGGAAGGCGAGAGCTCTAGCCACTGCGGTACCGCCATCCCAAAAAGCACTCGTTTTCTTAATTAAAAGTCACAATCTCGCAATAAATTTCAAGCACCAAGTTTTTATTATTTATTTTTATTTTTAGCGTCTTCGGGGTAGTTGGTGACCGTAAGCAAACATTATAATTAACTTACAAATGTAATCTGTAAGTTAAACATTTTTAGATATTGAATTTTAGGTATTGGAAGTTTGAATTTTTTTATCTGAACGTTAATTAAGTGTCGTAGTTTTTTTTTCATTACTGAACGATGGTTATTCTATCTAGAGAATAACAAAATTATATATATATTTTTTTTTTTTTTTTCTTTNGTGCGGAAATCCGGGAGCGGCCTCTCCGGGAATCGAACCTGCTTCACCTTGGAGGAAGGCGAGAGCTCTAGCCACTGCGGTACCGCCATCCCAAAAAGCACTCGTTTTCTTAATTAAAAGTCACAATCTCGCAATAAATTTCAAGCACCAAGTTTTTATTATTTATTTTTATTTTTAGCGTCTTCGGGGTAGTTGGTGACCGTAAGCAAACATTATAATTAACTTACAAATGTAATCTGTAAGTTAAAAATTTTTAGATATTGAATTTCAGGTATTGGAAGTTTGAATTTTTTTATCTGAACGTTAATTAAGTGTCGTAGTTTTTTTTTCATTACTGAACGATGGTTATTCTATCTAGAGAATAACAAAATAATATATATATATATTTTTTTCAAGTAGTGCGTAGTGCTGGTAAAGGGTTAGGTTACTTGCACGCATGGCTCTTTAAAGGAACCGCAATTCTTCTGGCTGAGATTCGGACATCGTCCGCTGAAAAAGTTCAAGTCAGTGAATAACCTTAGGATCTCGGACCTCCGGACATTACGACGGAGAGCTGCGACGTCAGAGGGCCGCGTGCACCAGGTGTCCGCAGACACAACCTCGCGGCCAGGCAGCTGCTGCTCTGCGGCAGTGCATTAAACAGCAGTCAGCGGACGGACAACGCAGAGCAGGCGGCCAGCTAAATTACTATCACCAATTACAGGACTGAGCCAGTTGAGCCAGTAGTTAACATTACCCCTATTAATTGTCGAGCAACATCAGACACCCGGCTGACCCGCGTGCAATTTAGGACTCGGCACAACTGCCGATTATGTGGCTTTACCAGGTGCGACGTTGGAAGTTATTGTAAAGAATAAATTGAGTATCACGCACGAAGAACGTTACATTCTTTACGACATTTAGGTTTATTACGTCTTTATACTTTTTTAATTACTTCTTAAATTTTTATGAATTACTCTTTTTATAAGAGCTAATATTTTCCGAAAAAAAACCTTGCAAATTTTTAAAGAAGTAATATGCACGAGGACTGGAAAACACCGTCACATTTTTCTTCGATACAAAGCTTACATCAGTGATGGTGTATTATATATATATGCTACCACCAAATACAATTTTTCTCAGTATACTCTCAATAGAAAAAATAAGTCGTTAAAAGACGATTGTTTCAACTGGGGCCACGGTGGCGCAGTATTGTAGTAGTCACACTACTCGCCTGCCACTAAGGCTAACCGGTATTGATTCCCGTCTGGGTCACGCAGATTTTCGCATGTGATAAACGGGACGGACGTTGCCGTCGGAAGGTGGGTTTTTCTTGGGATAATCCCTTTTCCGCCTACCAAAACATCTCATTTAAACTCTGTATATTTAACTGTTTATGGCGAGCTTCTAAAAAAAACAATTATTCACTTGTTATCTGCAATCCTCGGCGCAACATATTTTCGCCAATAGTAAGCGCCTAAACGACCACGCGAGATATCGATTATTCTAATCGTAAGGACCTACGTTCTTTTAGGTTTCCTGTTGGAGGTGCCAACCTTCTGTGGCGCAGTCGGTTGGTGCGCCGCCGGTCTGCAGTGCGGGGGGTTCTGAGTTCGAATCCTAGGCAAGGTATGGGTGTGATAAGCCTTCAGGAGTAACACCGGAGGACGTTAATAAGCCCTTTCCAATTCCAATTCCTGTTGTAGGTTGTAACCTATTTTAAGAGGCGCAATGTTACCATCCGAAACGAGTGAAACTTGTAACTGTTTCTAAAGGCTTGGGCTGGGAGGGGGGAGGGGTGCATTACGTGTGTGGGCTACATGGTTTCATACCGCCACGCACGTGTGGCGAGTTGGCCGGACGGATGATGGTTGGCGTCCAACCTCCACAGGATGAAGCAATTTTACGAGCCCAGACTCGGTATCTAAGAGGTTCGAAGCCCGCTATAACCGCGGTGGTTCCTTCTGTGCACGACCGTGCAACCTAAAACCCAAACGTAAACTTATTTTTACGGGTTTTCTACGTAAAACGGTGGTGCATTCGGTTAGTCTCTCTCTCTCTTTCTCTCTCTCTCTTCAAATCGGCCCTGTACACTTCGCAACGGCTGCGTCAAGTCTTGAATGAGATTTTCGTCTGCGGCGGTCTCGACCGATTACTCCTTGAAAGAGGCGGAGAATGGTTAGTGAGGCGGGGCGTTAAAGTCAAGAAAAAGATTGTTCAGAGGGGCAAGGGGTGGGAGTTGGAGAGAGAGAGGGAGAGGGAGAGAGAGTGAGAGAGTCGGGAATGGACGAGAATGAGAGTGTGTGCCAAGTGAATGGGTAGTAGTAAACGCAGAAAGAGAGAGAGAGAGAATTTTTTTTATTGTGGCTCTTTTGAAGACGTGGACCTTCTGCTCCTCCTCCGTCCCTTCAGGTTCCAACCCCTTCTTTACTGTGAGAGATTAGCGGGGGGAGGGGGAACCAGCAGGAGCACTTGGAGACGGACCAAAGTGTCCGCTCAAACCGAGCATGGCGCTCGGCGACGCCCCGGCAAGATTTACAATANGCCGAAGAGAAGAATAGCGCGCTCGAGGAATACGCCGGCCTCCCGGGTGATCCATAATGAAGAAACATGGTACGTCGAAGAGTAGGTTGCGTAAACGAATACTGCCCTACAAACCTAGAGAGCCCTGAAGTATCCTTCAGTGCTAACAGTCTGGGGTTGTCAGGCCGAGGGCATAGTGGGAAGGCTGGATAACTGAACAGGGTAGTCTGTTTCACAACAAATAACATATTCCTACCACCGGCAAACCGAGAAGAATTGCAACGTATCGGTTTTCAGGTGCGGATCTTTGCAGTTTGATTTTACACTGGATTAAATGAAATTATCCGTGNCCTACCACCGGCAAACCGAGAAGAATTGCAACGTATCGGTTTTCAGGTGCGGATCTTTGGAGTTTGATTTTACACTGGATTAAATGAAATTATCCGTGATGCCAAGTACAGTGTTAATAATGCAGCACCGATGATATCGTTTTACATAGTAACAGGAACATTTAAATAGTATTTCGATAGCATATCCACTGAGTACTGACAATGTGCACCATTAAAACTTAAGGCGTACTGATAAGCTTGAGGTTTGAACGTAATATACAGGACACCAACCACTTACGGCCTCTGTTTCCTCTTACGTTTCACACCATTCCCTCTATCCTGCTGGTATGCATACTGTCGTGTGTGGTTTCGCTGTTCGCGTTAGCTCTTTATTACTGGCAACAGGTAGTTAGAAAAGTTTTTAGTTTTATTGTGACCCACTTGTGTATATTTCGTCCAAACTGTTTGCAAGACCTTGAATCGGCTGGGTCGATTAAAGTGATGTACCGTTTAGGAGGGAAGAGCGTATGTTACACGTATTACCCGGGGTTACACTTGAGTTCGTAGAGAAGAACCACCACATCCAAAGTCCTCGGTAGCCGAATCCCATCATACTAAGAGGTCACGTACGTATGTATCCTTTCGTTGCATAAATACGAGGGTACAAAATTTCAACACTCACAATATTTTCGATCCAAAGAGTTCAGGTACGTTTTACCACTTGGAACTGCGTTCTGATATGTTTAATATGAGACAATGATGTATTTATGTCCACTTTAATGCGAAAGCGTGGAGTAATCTATGTTTTTTTCCGACTACGAAATACGTAATTATGCAATGAAACTGTCGGTAATCAGCTTATGCCACAAGTAATTCTACACTTTTTGTGTATTTTTTTCAGTAATTTCTCTAAACGCTGATGGAAGTTTTTAACTTATACGTAATACTGAAAATTTACCACACATAAAGCTGCAGTTATAGAAATGCTATATAGTATAAACAGCAGGGGACTTCAATACACATTTCACTCTTTCCTTAACAAATTTTGGAAATCTACCATGGATGTAAGGGGAAAAGTTTTATCATTCGTGTTTCTTCAGTACGCAAATACAGTGATGTTGTTAATCTGTGAACAATATCTTAGAGTGTAACTTTCTCAGCTGGGGTTATGCGGTTACAAGACGTATCCGAGACACGCGGTGCACAATATACGCAAGTTACTGTGATTGTGTGGTATGGGCTGTTCACGATAAAGTGAGCATTTTTGAAATACCTGCTGAAGATCTACTTGTATGCCCGTTATGTATTCTTCCACCACATGTAAAATTACCGTTGCTATTAGACTGATCACTTTAATTATGTGTCGGTCAAGTAAAACTACGAAATTACTTAAGAAATAAATATTATACAAATGTGCTACTTCTAATATTTATATTTATTTGGAAAAAAAAGTAATAATTTCATTCCTTGGAAATATTTACCTAACACTTTTAATTCAACGTAAAAACACGGGACTACTTTTCCTCTGTCGTTACCAACTTTACTGGCCGCATGCCATTTGGTGTGCCTGCTATGCTGGCAGGGGAGTGACATTTCTAAAAGGTTGATATCATAAGTGCTCAGATTACCGTAAACAGCCTATACTCACTGTGACACATTATTTATGGGCCACGTGTTGAGTAAAACTTGATTACAGCAGACAATAATAGGAAGGAAGGTTAAAGATAATAATAATAAGAAGAAAGTATGTAATGCTTGTTGATGAAAAAAAAAAAAGGAAAAGAAAAAGGTACAGACAGATAAATGAAGATACACAGGACTGAAGGAAATGGAAAGCTTACAACTAAAACCTGTACGCTTAGTAAAATATAAAAAAAAAAAAAAAGAATGATAATTCGTAACAAGAAGGTGCTCCAGCATTCACTATGGAACTAGGACTGAAAACACTCGAGAAGAACAAAGCTCATCTGTCTCTTTGCCATTTTCTCGCTTTTAACTACTACATCTGGGAAAGATAAAAAAAAGAAAAAAAGACCTCACGGAAAGCGAGACCTGCTTACAGCATGCACGTACGTATTGGTTGTCAGTGTTCAAGGCACCGGTTTCTTGTATTAGAATACAAGTGAAATTACAATTATTAAATGTATTATTAAGTACTCTATAAACTGAATAACACTCTTCATCTATTTGTTGCACATCACTTTTAATTTGAGTCACAGTGCGTGCTTAAATGTCAGCAGAATGTATGAGATATTAAATGACACAAATATTCTTTACAGAAAAATGAAATTAGTCGAACCTTAAATTAGTACCCTGTTTAACATTGGGTGAAATATTAGTTAGAAGAAAAAGCAACAAATTACCTCTTATAATTTTTTAACTTTATTATTTATTACAGTTTTTATAGTGTTGGCCAGACAGACACAAGGACCTAGCCAGACTGGAACTGAACGAATACAAAAAGAAAAACTACACACTAATATTTATAAACATAAAAATAAAAGAAAAGAACAAATATAAAACTGGTTAAAAATACAACACCGATTATGATATTAATAATAGTGCCACAGGTAAGGCTATCATTTTAAAGTGATTCTTAAGTGAATTATCTTAATTTTTATTAATTTTTTAAGTTGTAAAAATGTGTGAAAGATAATATCCTGCAGTTATTCGTTGTTTTATTATAACAATAAAAACAGGCGGACAGAAAAGAAGTTAAACGTTCGCGTATAGAATTTTCGTACAAAAGGTGCAGGGAGAGAAATTTTATCGACTTTCATGACGGAATATATCAGCGTAAAATGTATTACGGCCAAGACAAGAGCAAGGTATTTCTAAACAGTTAAGCCGGATTTTTTTCTGATTACTGATACTAGATAATTGTGTGTGGAAGAATGGCATATATGTAACTATGGTATATTTATTCAACCTACCCAAGTGTGTTTTATTTCCTTTTACCGAACGGTTTCTGCGAAAGTAGTTAATACAAATTATTGTATCCATTGACATTTATTTTTATTGAAATGGAAAAGTAGACTTTTTATTTTTTTTACTAAATTTTGAAGTTAAAGCATGCGTTTTCGTATAAGAGAATAATTGCAGTATCTTCGCTTTAAGATAATTACAGAAGACAATGTACGAAATATACAAATAATTCATTACCATGTCAAAAAACTGTTATCGTTGTATTAACAAAATGTACTGCAAGTTGTCATCACAAAATGTAGGTTATCTTATCGTAGTGAGCAAGTTAATAAGGCAAGCCACAAATAGCTATCTTAATGTACACGTGATTGTGCAATACGGCGCCGATGTCGTCCACAAGTATTTCTAACAGAGCGAGACAGATGTGTCAGCTTCTTTGTGGCTAGGTAACGGGAACACTAGGCGTGCCAGTTCAGTGCCAGGTGTGGATAGTCACCTGCGGAAACAAAGACCCGTGCCAGCTGTTGCCTGCTACAGTCTTGTCGAAAAAAATATTACGCTTAAAATAATCGGCAGTGCATCTTTGGTGATATAACAAAGACGGAAACGTACAACCATGCTCTGGATGTAAATAATTTAGACATACGTTATTTGTGATGTAATTTTTCTTAGTCTGGTTTGCCTTACAAAAGATTTTTAAAACGTCGGTTGAACATGCACAAGAGAATTCATTTTGAACTCGATGCGTCGAGTACGCAGTAACAGAGCAATATGCAGATTCCATCTTCGTTCGAGTCCTTATTCAATTTAAATAAAATATTTAGGTATCGCAGTGATTTACGTAGCCTTGTGAACTACAAATAATTCGTGGTTATTTAGCCAACAGTATTTTGTACAAATTGATGTTCTTGGAATATCAGCACTACGTACAAAATTAAAAAAAACAGTTAGTGTAATTGTATAGAAATTACTTTTTCCATAGTATTTACAGCGACCGACAAAGTTAATAATCTGTCTTGAGCAGGGCGTTTCGTGATGTGTGTACTAAGGATACGAAGTCACGTAATTAAATTTCACCTTCTGATGTAACAATGCACAGTATCCACTGGGAACCTTCAGGATTCTGCCAACAAAATTATTTTATAAATTAGTTGTTTTAAGCCAGTTTCCACTACTTTATTAGTCCAGTTGTTTCTGCACGATGATTTAACGCGCTTCTCTCAGATATGTTAAAACTGGAGACAAACGCATTAGTTACAAAAGTGATCTCTATGAACGAGATCGTTATTGTGTTTTCGTACTACAGGATCCTGGATTCGAATCCTCAGCAAGCCGTAAGTGTATACACGAGTTTTATATCTAAGCCTNATACGAGTTTTATATCTAAGCCGAGCATATTTTACTTTGTAAGCCATCCCTTCCGAAGTAAAATCTGGGGCGTTAAAAATAATAATATGTGCTAATATTTGGTTTTAATTTCTCCTCCCTTCGAATCAGGCATCAGTGGAGAAAATACCGTATTCCAGAAAATAAGTATTTAGACTCCTCGGTAACTAATGTTCAGATCTTGGATGTCAGTTGGTAAACGTAAAACGAAAGCTTGTTGGCGTAATATTTTATTTCGTCCAGAGACATCCAGCACTTTGATATATTCTGCACGAAGATAAATAATTACGGTACATATTTCAAAGTTTGACAGCGGATCTAGGTCTGCCACCACGATCAAACTGCGTATTATGCTTTTAAACAGTCTTTCAAGATTAACAGTGTCTGTAACGCCACCCGTGCTTCGTTCGTTTGCGTATGGAACATTATAATATAATTTTTTTTAACCGTTCAGAATAATTTCTCTGACATAATTACAGCAAAATGTTCTTCATATTCCCATAGATTTCGACAGTTTTAATCAAGATATTGCAAAAGGAAGTTCAACTTTGCTAGGGTCTAATTGTAAGGAATAAAAACCCTACATTAAAATGCCGTACAGCCACTCTTCTTATTCGCCTGTGAAAACCGTAACGGGTGTGTAATTTACTTGTAATTTATTGAATAATGAAGAGAGTGTGACCATACGGTAGTGTGTTTGAGCAGACTTGGATCCTGAAAGTTTCTAGTTCTATCCCAGAACACTGATTTTAAAACTAAATTATAGTACTTGTCTTGTGTACTTNACAACACTGATTTTAAAGCTAAATTATAGTACTTGTCTTGTGTACTTTTATAAGCACCTCTTACGCCTTGACATTAGGCAATAAAACAGTAAATATACCGACAGGCACTGTTTGTGACGCATCTGAGACAATCAGAATCTTGATGATTATAACTCAAAACTCAGGGCAAACAACGAGCGTGTTCAAATGCATTGTATCATGCACTTATTCTTCAGTTCTAAGTTTTAGAGGAGAAAAAATGTAAACGGACTTCTAACACAAATTACAGAGAAGCACGAGTTATCAATTTTGCAACGTATTAAAGTTATTGGTATTGTTCGGGAAACATGAGATGCAATGCTTAATTTGTACGAGTTTTATTTTATGCTATACGTGTTTTGTGGCAATGCTATTGGTTGGATAGGCAGTAAGAAATTGCAGTGTGCCCCACACTCAATGCTCAATTCTTTGCAGACAGGCGACGCCATATCGCATGAAATATGTCTACAAACGCCGAATGACATCAGAAACAGATTTTATAGAACGTTCACATATGATGTTGGCAGCCTGCCTTCTTAGCAACGTTGTATCTTTGCTTTCCTCTGTGGTTATCAAGACATATTGCTGTAGAATGTTTTCACGTGAAATTGTGTGCTAGTTGGTGTTACAAAAATGTTTACCCTTTAATGTTACGAAGCTGTGTCTATACAATTTTGGTTTCCTTTCTTTAAGGGCGTTGGCCAAGAAAAAATTTGTTATTTTTAATTTGTACCACATACTCTTCAACGTTTAGACATTAACTGTAATTACTATTTCCTCGCAAAAAAATTGAGCCCATAGTTTTTGCATAAATACGTGTCAAAATCACCATAACTATACTGTTTTAGAAATGTGCAAATAAAGAAAACTAACTTATGTACAGAAATGAGATAATTCACACTGAAAGATGCCACGAGCTACTCCAAGGCGTCATTTTATAAAAAGGCACAAGAAAATGTTTTTGCGATTTAAAAAAATTGCATAATATAAAGAAATACTTTCATGCTTTTAATTTTTGGCTGCCCTTGGATTTTTGTAAAATGGATTTTGTTAAGCATACCTTAAAAAGTAAGCGTTTTGTCTTAAACACGTTATTTTTGCAAAAATCATACTATCTAAAAATGTTGTCTGAGGAAAAAGTAGTCACAGATAATGTCTACAGGTTGAACAGATCGTGGGGCAAATATAAAATAACACATTTTATAGTGGTCAACGCTCTTATAGCTTCCGCCTACTTGGATGGAGCTTTTGTCCGCGTTTGAGGCCGAGAAGCGCGGGAGCGATANGAACATGTAACTCCTAGGGTAATTTTTCAAAGGTTCTTTTCAAAAGTATCGAAGATACCGTGAATGGATTATACACGTGATTGTGCAATACGGCCCTGATGTCGTCCACAAGTATTTCTAACAGAGCGAGACAGATGTGTCAGCTTCTTTGTGGCTAGGTAACGGGAACACTAGGCGTGCCTGTTCAGTGCCAGGTGTGGATAGTCACCTGCGGAAACAAAGACCCGTGCCAGCTGTTGCCTGCTACAGTCTTGTCGAAAAAAATATTACGCTTAAAATAATCGGCAGTGCATCTTTGGTGTTATAACAAAGACGGAAACGTACAACCGTGCTCTGGATGTAAATAATTTAGACGTACGTTATTTGTGATGTTATTTTTCTTAGTCTGGTTTGCCTTACAAAAGATTTTTAAAACGTCGGTTGAACACGCACAAGAGAATTCATTTTGAACTCGATGCGTCGAGTACGCAGTAACAGAGCAATATGCAGATTCCATCTTCGTTCGTGTCCTACTTTAATTTAAATAAAATATTTAANGTGTCCTACTTTAATTTAAATAAAATATTTAAGTATCGCAGTTATTTACGTAGCCTTGCGAATTACAAATAATTCGTGGTTCTTTAGCCAACAGTATTTTCTACAAACTGATGTTCTTGGAATGTATGTGTAGGACAGAATTCATTAAAAAGTTTAATGAGTGTAAAAAATTTGACCATGACTGTATGATTCAACCAAACTGCGAGGCCTCCAGGACGGTAACATATCTGAAATGAACTCGACTTAGTCGTTGCGAGTTTTTAATTCCATACTGCATTTCAGCACTACGTACAAAATAAAAAAAAATAGTTAGTGTAATTGTTTAGAAATTATTTTTTCCATAGTATTTATAGCGACCGACAAAGTTAATAATCTGTCTTGAGCATGGCGTCTCGTGATGTGTGTGCTAAGGATACGAAGTCACGTAATTAAATTTCACCTTCTGATGTAACAATGCACAGTATCCACTGGGAACCTTCAGNATAAATTAGTTGTTTTAAGCCCGCTTCCACTACTTTATTAGTCCAGTTGTTTCTGCACGATGATTTAACGCGCTTCTCTCAGATATGTTAAAACTGGAGACAAACACATTAGTTACAAAAGTGATCTCTATGAACGAGATCGTTATTGTGTTTTCGTACTACAGGATCCTGGATTCGAATCCTCAGCAAGCCGTAAGTGTATACACGAGTTTTATATCTAAGCCTAGCCTATTTTACTTTGTAAGCCATCCCTCCCGAAGTAAAATCTGGGGCGTTAAAAATAATAATATGTGCTAATTTGTGGTTTCAATTTCTTCTCCCTTCGAATCAGGCATCAGCGGAGAAAATACCGTATTCCAGAAAAGAAGTATTTAGACTCCTGGATAACTAATGTTCAGATCTTGGATGTCAGTTGGTAAAAGTAAAACGAAAGCTTGTTGGCGTAATATTTTATTTCGTCCAGAGACATCCAGTACTTTTATATATTCTGAACGAAGATAAAGTATTACAGTACATATTTCAAAGTTTGACAGCGGATCTAGGTCTGCCACCACGATCAAACTGCGTATTATGCTTTTAAACAGTCTTTCAAGATTAACATTGTCTGTAACGCCACCCGTGCTTCGTGCGTTTGCGTATGGAACATTATAATATAATTTTTTTGAACCGTTGAGAATAATTTCTCTGACATAATTACAGAAAAATGTTCTTCATATTCCCATAGATTTCGACAGTTTTAATCAAGACATTGCAAAAGGAAGTTCAACTTTGCTAGGGTCTAATTGTAAGGAATAAAAACCCTACATTAAAATGCCGTACAGCCACTCTTCTTATTCGCCTGTGAAAACCGTAACGGGTGTGTAATTTACTTGTAATTTATTGAATAATGAAGAGAGTGTGACCATACGGTAGTGTGTTTGAGCAGACTTGGATCCTGAAAGTTTCTAGTTCTATCCCAGAACACTGATTTTAAAACTAAATTATAATACTTGTCTTGTGTACTTTTATAAGCACCTCTTACCCCTTGACATTAGGCAATAAAACAGTAAATATACCGACAGGCACTGTTTGTGACGCATCTGAGACAATCAGAATCTTGATGATTATAACTCAAAACTCAGGGCAAACAACGAGCGTGTTCAAATGCATTGTATCATGCACTTATTCTTCAGTTCTAAGTTTTAGAGGAGAAAAAATGTAAACGGACTTCTAACACAAATTACAGAGAAGCACGAGTTATCAATTTTGCAACGTATTAAAGTTATTGGTATTGTTCGGGAAACATGAGATGCAATGCTTAATTTGTACGAGTTTTATTTTATGTTATACGTGTTTTGTGGCAATGCTATTGGTTGGATAGGCAGTAAGAAATTGCAGTGTGCCCCACACTCAATGCTCAATTCTTTGCAGACAGGCGACGCCATATCGCATGAAATATGTCTACAAACGCTGAATGACATCAGAAACAGATTTTATAGAACGTTCACATATGATGTCGGCAGCCTGCCTTCTTAGCAACGTTGTATCTTTGCTTTCCTGATGTAGAATGTTTTCACGTGAAATTGTGTGCTAGTTGGTGTTACAAAAATGTTTACCCTTTAATGTTACGAAGCTGTGTCTATACAATTTTGGTTTCCTTTCTTTAAGGGCGTTGGCCAAGAAAAAATTAGTTATTTTTAATTTGTACCACATACTCTTCAACGTTTAGACATTAACTGTAATTACTATTTCCTCGCAAAAAAATTGAGCTCATAGTTTTTGCATAAATACGTGTCAAAATCACAATAACTATACTGTTTTAGAAATGTACAAATAAAGAAAACTAACTTATGTACAGAAATGAGATAATTCACACTGAAAGATGCCACGAGCTACTCCAAGGCGTCATTTTATAAAAAGGCACAAGAAAATGTTTTTGCGATTTTAAAAAATTGCATAATATAAAGAAATACTTTCATACTTTTGATTTTTGGCTGCCCTTGGATTTTTGTAAAATGGATTTTGTTAAGCATACCTTAAAAAGTAAGCGTTTTGTCTTAAACACGTAATTTTTGCAAAAATCATACTATCTAAAAATGTTGTCTGAGGGAAAAGTAGTCACAGATAATGTCTACAGGTTGAACAGATAGTGGGGCAAATATAAAATAACACATTTTATAGTGGCCAACGCTCTTATAGCTTCCGCCTACTTGGATGGAGCTTTTGTCCGCGTTTGAGGCCGAGAAGCGCGGGAGCGATAAGGACGACTATGCTACACGCATCAAGTGCGTCATCGCCCCTAAGTGCAAGGCTGAGAACTGCCGTGAAGTGTTCTAGTCACCCTGCGTGTACCTATGGGACTTTCAGCGGAGACTATTATTTTGTTGATGGAAAGTCTGCGGCAAGGTTTAATGCAGCGCCCATAAGTAAGTTTTGTATGTTTCTGACGCATATGTTTTAAGATACAATGCTTTGGAAAAACTGTTTTTTTTTTTAATGTTCTGAAGTGTGTTCTTTAAGTAGATCAGCACATTGGACGCACGTTTGATAGCTTCGTGGGAAAGCGAGTTATTTCAAAGACTGCAACGCAGTTCAAGCGGCAGGTAGTCGGGGGCCTTAAGTTTTGAGCTGCACGAGCCGCCAAGAGAGCAACGTGGTGTTGTCGACGCGCGGGAAGGTTTCAGCGCGGCGGCGTGTAGGGCAGGCGAGGCATCGACAGCCCAGCACGAGCAGCGCGGACGCCCCACGAAGAGGACACACACTATTCTTGTCGGATCACCTGACTNCCATCGACAGCCCAGCACGAGCAGCGCGGACGCCCCACGAAGAGGACACACACTATTCTTGTCGGATCACCTGACTTTCTGCCAGAGTCGGGGACCGCCGCGGACGGCAACGCGATAGCAAAAATATAAAAAGACGTGAGGGGATAAAGGAGTGCTTGGCCCGGCGCCACGTGACGTACCCANAAGGCGGAGAATTAAGAGAAAGGAAAAAAAAGGGATTATTATTGAGTTGCGGGCAATTAGGGAGACCTAACACAGAGGCTCCGCGCAGTTCTCGTGCCAGCCGCAATCCGCGGCGCAAACACAAGGTGGCCGTTTGTTATGAAGCGCTGCGATCCTGCCGTGACGAGTTTCTGACTAGGCGGTCGGTGCCTGTCCTACGAAGACACTGCATATGCGGATGGAAGTCAGGACCTACTAGCAAGCGAAATAGCAGCACGATCGTTCACGTCGCAAAGACGTCAATGTGATACTACCAAAACCACCTTATTTCAGAATTTTCTTGCGACGGGCCAATTTTACCATTTTAAATAATTAAGATCAGTTGGTCTTCTGATTTAGTCTATTTAAGCTATCTTCACACGTTCTGGAACAAACCCGTGAAAAATCACAGCGAGTATGGCGTGTTTGGTTCTTTCCTAAATACGCTATTTATCACGAGTGTTTTATACTTCTGTTTACATTAAATTATATTATTTTTGGTTATACTGGACCTTTACGTATATTTTATCTATACATTACGATATTTAATTCATAATGAATGTAAATAACACAAGGAGAAAATATATACATTGTCAATGCCAAGTAAGAAACAGTTCTCACATGCAAAACATTATTAAAGTGAGTGCGCACAGAGGCAGTGCGTCATACCTTTGATGTGATTTTCTGGTCGTAGTTAAACCTTTTTTTTTTTTTTGCCCGAGGCAGAGGAATAGGATGAAAGTAGAACTTTAATAGGGCTTCAGAAAAGTTGGAAGTAGACATGAATGGAGTATATCTTTCAGTACAGAGTGTCTCGTGTTTTGAGACGTGAGAAGAACCGCCCGTAAAAACCGATTCGTACCCACAAACTAAACTAGGATGACGCAAACAGGCGGATGGAACTGCTTGAACTGGCTTTAAGGGGATTTTAAAATGACAATACTTGGTTTCGCAAATAGCACTTCACGGCGAAGCTGTGTTCCACGTGGACGGAAGTGTTTATCGACACAACGATCATTAATATACTGAAGGAAATTCTCGAATTATTGAAGAGATACGTTAAAAATGCTAATCACTCACTGTTTGGGCAAATTATTTAATGGGGATGATTGTTAGGAATGTGAATCTTGGAGGAGACTGTTAATGGTGAACGGTATTGTGAAATACTTAATCAACTCGCGGTGTCAATGATGCAAATTGCTAAGCACGAACACTGTATGTTCCGACAGGATGTCGTATCAACTCACTCTGCAACCGCGGCGAGGGACATTTTGAATAGTGAATCGTCAACCAGGTGGATTGGGGAGAAGAGTACCAAAAAAATGCTCCCCTGATCTCACGTCTAGTGACTATTGGTTTTGGGGTTATTTGAAGAAGAATGTTTATGCTCGGAAACCACGAGATATCGACATGATGAAAACAACAGTTGAGGAAGAATCTCGTGCTACTCCAGTGTGTACGTATCAAAAAAGCAATGAGTGACTTTCCATGGCGTTACCGGCTCTGCCTGGGTGTGAACGGTGAGCAGTTTGAGGCAATAAAGTGATTTCGGTTGCTATTTTTGTGAATTGTTGTTTACTTTGAATAACTGCCTATCTAACGGTGATATTCCATTTCCCGTAGTCATAATACTGTCATCATGAGATCAAGTCAAACGCGTAACCATATTTATGACTCGCCCTATAAAGAAATAACTTGACAGAGGCACGGCCAACTCGCCATCCCATTGGCCTGACAGCCAGCCAATAATGAACGTTGTATAGTACAGTAAACGCTTACGATACAGTGTGGACCAATAGGACAGCAGTAAGTGGTAATGCAGAGGCCAGTATAACTGCNGGTGATATTCCATTTCCCGTAGTCATAATACTGTCATCATGAGATCAAGTCAAACGCGTAACCATATTTATGACTCACCCTATAAAGAAATAACTTGACAGAGGCACGGCCAACTCGCCATCCCATTGGCCTGACAGCCAGCCAATAATGAATGTTGTATATTACAGTAAACGCTTACGATACAGTGTGGACCAATAGGACAGCAGTAAGTGGTAATGCAGAGGCCAGTATAACTGCNTTACAGTAAACGCTTACGATACAGTGTGGACCAATAGGACAGCAGTAAGTGGTAATGCAGAGGCCAGTATAACTGCAGTTCCTGTAGCGGTAGATAAGGGCACCACACTCCTAGCTTTGTGCTAAATGTGTGTAAATGTGCGCAGATCTAAAATAGTTAAACCATATAGGATGTGTGTGCCATTTCGTTTGTACGTTCAGGCTGGTTTATACCGTATGCTGCCCCCTGATTGGACTTCTTGCATACAATCTAAGGTGTCTGTATGCCCAGTACAATAATAAGTCCAATGACTAAGTTCAGTGTTAGATGAAAAAGGGGAGGGAGTAGAGGGCAAAGCACTTCATTCAGGATTGAAATTTGCATTGCCCCTTTTCCTTTAAGCTGCGGGAGGAAATTACAAACCATTGAATAATCATCTTGCTGAATACGCTTATCCAAGGTGTCATCATCACGCGTAATACAAAGATAATATAATTTTTTTAATTATGATTAAATCTGTGGAAATTTGCAAGGGCTGTTTCTATTGCAGAGGGATTATGGCGGAGTGAGCTCATTTCAGCTGCGCAGTAACACCCTTCTGTGTTCCAAAATTGAAAAAGTTTTTGCCGCAAAAAAGATATGTTCAACAAACTTAGTAGTTGGATTCAAGAGTAGTTCGTTATTTAAAGACATGCATGATTTGGAATTTCAGTACGTTTCATCTGGCGTAGTTTTAATGTAACTATGGTATATTCAAATTAAGCAAAATAGCCTAATTACGAGTATTTTATAAGAGAAACAGACCGTTTTGAAAACCAAACNTGGTATATTCAAATTAAGCAAAATAGCCTAATTACGAGTATTTTATAAGAGAAACAGACCGTTTTGAAAACCAAACGTAGACAATCATCCACGTCACTGTTTGAACACGTGATTTAGACTGTTCTGACGGCAGTTCGTGAGATCACGTAGGAGTCATGCGCAGGAGACCAAAATTAGTCCACCTCATTTTAGTCTATGGTGCCCGTGCGTCAGCTTATCTCTGTGCCCGATGGTGACCCCATAACGGGCACCTGTATCCTGCTGCACAGGGTATCGTCTTTAGCTGAAAACCACTTTCCCTCCCTCCACCTGTCTCTTTTTCTTTGTCACCTTTGCGCATGCGTAGTGTTAAGCAAACACGGTCCCATTTGAACAGCTGCCACGGAATTATTCGGCGCATCGTGTAACCACCNCATAGACAATCATCCACGTCACTGTTTGAACACGTGATTTAGACTGTTCTGACGGCAGTTCGTGAGATCACGTAGGAGTCATGCGCAGGAGACCAAAATTAGTCCACCTCATTTTAGTCTATGGTTCCCGTGCGTCAGCTTATCTCTGTGCCCGATGGTGACCCCATAACGGGCACCTGTATCCTGCTGCACAGGGTATCGTCTTTAGCTGAAAACCACTTTCCCTCCCTCCACCTGTCTCTTTTTCTTTGTCACCTTTGCGCATGCGTAGTGTTAAGCAAACACGGTCCCATTTGAACAGCTGCCACGGAATTATTCGGCGCATCGTGTAACCACCCCTATAGTCAGATCGCCTTCACAGAGATCGCAATAAGAAAGTAGCAAATAGCCCGTGTGTGTGTGTGTGTGTGAACTAATTACCCCACCCCCCTCCAACAACCCAACAAAATGTCCTCACGCATTGGCAACATGGCGCACTGACATTCACTTGTCAGTGCCCATAGACGAATCTGCAGGACGCCAGACGAGCCAACAGGAAGCTGCACACAGCACGGCTGAGCTAATCCGATGAAAGGCCGACTGAGTGCACTAACATCGAAGTAATAGTTACCGCAGAATAAGTAAGTATTCAGAAGCGAAATAGCACGCCGGTTTCTTAGAAGCAGGAGTACTCGCTCGCTGTTTGGTTGCACCACAGAGCACTAGAGAATACAGAGTTGAAAAAGCCGCTTGTACCGCGAACTCCTGCGTCACTATCCAGCAACATGTCGGAACGCCGTTCGCCAAACTGCGCCCGGTAACCTACTCGTCAGCTAGAAGGCCAGCCAACTGGGAACTTATCGCAGCACGAAGTAGCGAATCAGAGAACAGGTACTCTCACATCAACTGAACCGTCACGCCACTTCGTCTCTGTGTACTTACCTGCTCTGTGGCTGCGCGAAGCCCTAGGCCGGATCTTAGAGTCTGATTGGCTACTGCATGCTGAGAAGGATTTCCTATTGGCTGGGCTGCCAGCTGGCAAGTAGGTTACCAGGCGCCGATTGGCGAACGACGTTCCGACATGTTGCTGGATAGTGACGTCATCTTGCTGGCGTGTGCCTCTGGAGTCCGCGCTACAAACGGCTCATTCACTTCTGTATTCTCAAGTTTTATGTGTCATGCTGTGCTCTTGCCTCCGCTCTACGTAATATCCAAGTCTCGTTGATAACCATTTTTTATGTTGTCCTAAGATTGAATTTTTTAGTAGTCCTAAATTTGTGGCGTTACTGGTCCGTTTCCATTCTACTTCGTCTCCATCAGCACTGAGGACCTTTACAGTTAGGCGCAGCCAAAACATTTCTTTCTCACTCGCTTCAGTCTCGCAAGGGTTATTTTTTGTACCTTCCTTATTCTCTTGTTTTCTCCATGATCTTATGTCCTCTGGGTCTCATCCATCACTCGGAAGACGTTATTTGCGTTCATGTATGTATGTCGGATCTAAATCAATAAGTGTTCATCGCGAGTACATTTGTTCTCTAGTGCTCCTTTCATTTAGTTGTTTGCGCTTTGTAGAGTTCAGATTTGCGTAGCACTGTCAAGTTCGTGGGAGACGTCGTGCTTGTCTGCCTATACTCAAGGCGCAAGTGCAGGAATATTACTAACGTCGCTGTAGTGCGTGGCTGCCTAACACTCGGGGCCGAAGTCAGTACACGAACTTACTGACTACGGCAGTATTGTAATTCTCAGTTTCGACTGTTAAGCGATCTTACAATGATATATATTTATTCATTTACTGCAGAGAGTTTAATCAGGAATGTAATAAATTTGGCGTGGAAGCTGGAACGCACTTATTAAAGAACTGCACTACAACTATCTGAAATACGGATATGACAACTCAGTCAAGTAGCATGTGAGGTAAGAGTTGTAACTCAAGAGTATAACGAGAGAACATTATATTATTCCTTTGTTAGCCAAAGTAGGTTCTACGGTACTACCAACGTTATAACACAGAGTAAACTACAAATGTTCAATTTGTTATGTTGGCAGACCAGGCGCATAACGATGCCATCTTGAATTTTATTTTTATTTTAGGACTTGCCAAAGTTTTCTGAACAATATTATTGTCTGCGTAGTTTATTCACAGTCATTTCGTACCTCAAATTCCTTTTGAGAGAATGTAAATCGTATTCGTGGACGTAAAATAATATTTTACAAACCATTTCATGCAAATACACAGAGTCAATATCAGTAGAGACATGCAAAATTCGCGTTATTATTTGGCATCAGACTGAACTTCACAGTACTGTGTATACCGGAGCCAGCGTCATTTATCTATTGGCTGCTGCATAGATGTGAAGCCACGCCCTTTTTGACTGGACTGCACGTGATTGGGACACACAGTTGTGGCGTGTTTATTTATTGGCGCAGAGTTACCCAGGGAGTGTCAGATATTTATTTATTTATTTATCGTATGGCAATTTAGACACTTATAAAAGGAACAATAAATAGACATTAAAATATTACAAACTTTAAGAGTTACAAACAAACATCAAGTCTATTGATATAATCTATCGATTCTTGAGTTGCCAACAGGAAGTCGTCAGGACTACCGTTATAGGACCTTATAGGACATTCTTCAATAATGTGTCTGATGGTTTGATCTTCTCCGCAGTCACATTGAGGGGATGGTTGCCTGCCCCACTTGTGCAGAAAGTATGCGCATCTGCCATGTTGGGTTCTAATTCTGTTGAGTGTGGACCAGGTTTTGCGCGGTAAATCAAAACCTGGTGGTTCCTGAGTAATGCATGGCATGTTATTATT
This sequence comes from Clitarchus hookeri, assembly GCA_002778355.1. Lineage (NCBI taxonomy): Eukaryota > Metazoa > Arthropoda > Insecta > Phasmatodea > Phasmatidae > Clitarchus > Clitarchus hookeri. The sequence goes on along the minus strand of NQII01000583.1, from coordinate 87,659 downwards.
TTGGTGTGCAGTCCATGATTGCATCCATACATCTCTTATATTGAAGTCTTCATGGACAGCAATCCTTGCCGATTTTGTGGGTGGTTTTCTGGAGCGAAGTCGATTATTATTGGCGTCCTCAATATCTTGGTGGATCGGTAGGTCTCTGTTGTCCATTATCTTTTTATACTCGCGTATAAGAGCATTTGTTCGTCGCAGATGAGGTGGTGGAATGTGACTTAGTATTGGGAGCCATTGTGAAGGAGTTGATTTACTTACGCCGGCAATCATTCTCATCGTGTTGTTTAACTGAATGTCCACTTTATGTACGTGCGGGCTGTTTAGCCAGATGGGGGCACAGTACTCAGCAGTCGA
>NQII01000583.1:0-86721 GCA_002778355.1 Clitarchus hookeri | reverse complement strand
AGAAATTCGGGGTGTACATTGTCAAACCCTGGAGCCTTTCCTGAAGTGACGTCCTTTAGAGCCTCCGAAATGTCTTCATTATAAAAGGGGCGAGAGTGTTCGGTTTGTGTTGCTTCATTTTTTAAGATTTTAAGATCTCGCTTGACCTTGATTGTATGGCCTTTGTCCCTTGGTGCCCTAGATGTATCTACTATATGTGAGGCTACAGCATTTGGGCTTATGGTCGTCTTTTGCCGTTGTATGGGGGTTCCACTCCCTAGCTTTCTGAGTAATGACCACGCTTGCCTGCTAGATGTCTGGAAGTTGAGGCTTTCCACAGTTTTGGTCCATTGGTGTCTTCTTGCAGCATCCAGACTATGGAGCAACTCATCCACTATTTCTTGATCGTCTGTTTCGAGGAAGCTCTGATACAGGTCCTCACTGTTTTGGGACCAGCCAGGAATATATTCTTTACGGTACCCTCTTGGTATATGCTTCTTGGCAGNTTTTGGTCCATTGGTGTCTTCTTGCAGCATCCAGACTATGGAGCAACTCATCCACTATTTCTTGATCGTCTGTTTCGAGGAAGCTCTGATACAGGTCCTCACTGTTTTGGGACCAGACAGGAATATATTTTTTACGGTACCCTCTTGGTATATGCTTCTTGGCAGTGCTTATTAGGGCGCCAACAAATCTGTAGTAATTTCCGCTGGTGGGTGGTATCCAGCCTAAGCACTTATCTAGATCTGTAGCGAACTTAGTCCAGTTGGCCTTTTTGAAGTTCCATCTTGGGCGAGGGACAGAAGCGATTAGGGGGATTTGTGTCCCTACTTCTATTATGACTGGGCGGTGTTGGCTGTGTGGTAAGCTGGTAAGGACTTTTCGTGAAACTGCTAGGGGCTGCTCTCTGTTGTCAGACGAGACGAAACATAGATCGGGATTATATTCCTGTCTCCAGGCTGCTGATTTAAACGTAAATCGGTCCTTAGCATCGAACGAGAGGTGTAGGTGTTCGGCTTCTGCCCATTTTACTAGTGCGTCCCCGTTCGAGTCGCAGTCTCTGTACTTCCATTGCTCATGATGGCTATTGTAATCACCTACGTATACAGCTGGGTGGAGTTGTGTTTTGATGACTTGAGCTGGCCAGGATGTTTCAGGTGGCTTATAAATGTTGGAGGCGGTAATGCTTCCGATTTTCGTAACAACGTTATGAATATCATCGTCAGTGGAAATGGAAATGCAAAAGGCGTTCTCGATATCTTGCCTGACATATGTGGCTACGCCGTATGATCGGTGGTATGTTGCACCTAGTAGTTCATAACCTGGTATTTTACCCCTTTTCTGCAGTTGCTCTTCTGTCTCGCAATGGGTTTCCTGTATGGCAACTAGATCGATGTTGTCATCTTTTAAAAGTTTTGATAAATACTGACTCTTATTATAGCTTATGTTTTCTATATTTATGTGACAAATTCGAACCAAAGGTCCGAGTTTTCTAGTCAGAAGGTCCTGAGAAGGGCCATTTTCTTTGTCTGGTATCATGTCTATTTCGAAGTGTCTTGATAAAGTATGTTCCTATAATAAACGTACTGCAAAGGTACACGTGTTTGAAGTTTATCATCTTCTGAAATACTTATTAGCATTTAGCAGGTCTCTATCAGATGTGAAAACCTCATATACTAAAAGGCTGATCTACCACCATCAGAATTGAAATATGTTGACCAAGTACGTGTTTCTACAATATCTAAAGCGAAAAACTGTATGACTATTTTGCGATGTGGCAGGCAGGCATAGGCTGTCCACGGTAAACTGAGCCCTTTTGATCTACTCGTATGCACATTGTGTTATTCCACCATATGTAAAATTAGTATTACTGTGGGATAACCTTTTTATTCGTAAGTAAATCAAGTGAAAATGTGAAATTATTAGAAAAGAAAATAGTTTGCTAATTTTCTGATTCGTACACTTGTACGCACAAAAAAAATAAAAGAATGCAAAAGATAAAATTTCAACTTTTAGTCAAGGAGCTAATTTCTCTGCATCGTTACCAACTTTACTGGGAATATGCCAGTTAGTGTGTCTGTTAAAATATACGCAGGTAGATGCAATGGCATGTTTTAAAGGTTGATTTCAAAAGTGCTAGGCGAACCGTGAACAGCCTATAATACATATTATTTTTAAAAACGCCAAATTTTGTTAATGCCGAAATAGTACGGCCACAAAAACTTGACTGTGTATTTCTTCTTCAAGGCTTGGTTTTCCCTATTCGAGTTTACGGGGACCTGAACTCGGTAGTCTGTCGTAATCGAACCCGTGACCTACCGAATACGAGTCAGATATCCTACCCTCTAACCAGAACGCACTTGGTGACTGCTTAGCAATTATTGCTCAATTCTCTGAAGTCCACCTCTTGCGCGTTTGACTTTTTCTTTTGCCAACGTGAATAATTATTGGCACTTGAATCCTGCACCCCCCTTCCCCCCTTTTACAACGTCACTGCGGAAGACCAATTACTGCGCCGGCTATTTATTGATCGAAATAGCGTTAGGATTCGTGCCCACAGGCACATGACGCGTTGGGAGGCGTAATTGGCCGCGGATGTTTTCTCTGGCCGTAAATTCGCTGCAAATTAATATTTCTTTCTAAACCTTCAAAGGTAAAAATAGCCTCAACTGAACTAAGGTTAATTCTACCCAGGTTATGAACAGAACGTGATTTCTTATGGGCGAGTTTGGCATAGGGAAAATTCTCGCCACTAGGTGCGCAGTGTTCCAAAACGTAACTTTTATTTAAAGTTTTAAGCGACATTAAATATAAAATAAAAAGGTTTTACTTAGTTACAAATTTATTTTATATTTGATTTATGGTCATATTGCAATTATCCTGCTTTTTAACATAAAAACAGAGAAAATCTGGTGCACATGCGACATTAGCGCTTATCTAGTGGCGTAAAATGTTGGTTGCCAAACTTTTTACATTCTATCTTCCCAACCTGTAATGGAAGTAGCCTTAACTGGACCGACGACTAAACTCGACGACAACGGCGAGTTAATGTAATGAAGTGACACCTGCTTGCAAGGGCATGAACTATTTACGCAGAGAGAGTTAAACTGGAATTATAGAGGGTGATTCTAAAATCATGGGACCAACATTGAGGGGTGGTAGAGCTCACTAAATCAAACAATTATTGTATAGGAATATATGGGCGGGAGTGACGCGTTGAGGCACAAACACAATAATAACACATGAAATGCATCACAGTGTTTATTTACAACGTCGCCGCTAAATGCCTTTTTACAGCAATGTTTATAATAATTGCTCAAAATTGCTACCACCGACAGTAATGCAAGCTTGGTAGCGTCGGTGGAGTGATGCTGATGCTGATGCAGCAGGTCACTGGCGCACCGTTTGACTGCCCTCAACTATCGCCACCATTGCCAGCCAATTACGCCGTATGTAGAGGTCACCAAGCATGCGTGACTGTTGGTGGATGCATTTCCAGCAACTGTTTTAACATTTTCTGTACGGAATCGCTCGTTACGTATGCTGCTAATGAACATGTTATGTTTCCGTTAATGTGTTATGTTTTTGTGTTTGTGTCTCAACGCGTCACTTCCGTCCATATATTCCTATACAATAATTGTTTGTTTTAGTGACTCTGCCACCCCTCAATGTTTGTTCCACGATTTTAGAACCACACTGTATACGACAGTGTAACCTGTATATTCAATATTAAAATTTTGTCAAAGTCTCTATCAGAAATCTTCTACTTCAAAAAGGATATAGTTTTGATGTGTAAATCTCCATAAACAGCTTGCATAAACTACCTTTCAACTCAAGATTTAACTGGTGAAGTTTTTACACGCAGGTTGTGTTCAGCAAACTGAAATGTAAACTTTCCAGGGTTTCCTCAATTAATTTTGCCTCTCATATTTGCCTAAGTTGTACTGTTCCACTTACGGAAACTTTCGATTGAAGTGCAGAAACAGTATTTAAAAAATATGAACTAGGAGATAATCGGCATGCCAAATTCACATTATTATGTGAAGACAGAATAGACTGTAAACTCGTGTGCATTTGTATTAATATTGTCATTGGAATACNCGGCATGCCAAATTCACATTATTATGTGAAGACAGAATAGACTGTAAACTCGTGTGCATTTGTATTAATATTGTCATTGGAATACGGTTTTTTTCGTAACGCTGTTGACGTTTTTGGACCAGTAAGAAAGAATTAATGATAGGATTCCCCAATCACTTCCAACGAAGTCTAAAGGGAAACTGTATGCTTACCGTTTAACGAGTCAATAAAGAAATGACATTTACTGTAATATTTATGTAGGACGGTGAAATATGTCAAGGCAAATAATAACATTAATTGTGCACTTCCCTTGTCATTAGATTTACCTATATTTACATAAGATATTATTATTATAGTAATGGAGTAAGTAGGGGAGGGTGGGGGAATTGCGGACGCGGGGTAAAGACGGACTAGCAAGTATCTACTCATTCCCTCCCTCCCGCGGCAGACCGGTGCTGTCACCTGTTTCTTTCCGCCATTTTAGTGCCACGCAAAAACTTACGACAGCCGGCTGCGTACAGTTTGAAAGGTAGGTAAAATTTAAACAAAAAGTGTATATTGATCTAATTGTTAGTGTTTTTTAATTCGAGGGACAAGTCTGTATACTAAGTCATGGTAAAAAGTGATATTTTCTATGGATAGCTTTGTCAATGGAGTTTGAATCGCCAATGTTTGTTTTTATGGAACGTTTTCATAACCTACAAATTTCTCTCTTTGATTTTAAAATACCCAGTTGGGTTAATTGCGGACAAGCCTTGCGGGGTAAATACGGACGTCCGCAATTACCCCTAATTCGATAAACTATTATGAAATTAATCAATAACTGCTCATTTTCAGATGCCTCGGAAATATATAAGAAAAAAAGAACAATCATACACCATCGAATCATTACAAAAAGCTGTGCAAGAATTAAAAGACCAGAAGATAACTTTTCGTCAGGCGGAAGAAAAATATGGTATTCCCAGAGCTACTTTGTTTGACCAAGTGAAAAAAGGCAGTGTTTCTACAATACCAAAGAGAGGTAAGAAATCTGTTTTTAACGAAATACAAGAAAACGAACTGGTTGATTTTATTTTAAAGTCATGTAAGGCTTTCTTTGGGATAACAATACCTACTCTGAGAAAGATAGCTTTCGATTTTGCCACCGCAAATAACATAAAACATAATTTCAATAAAGAAACTGGTATGGCAGGAATGGATTGGTATTACAATTTTTTGGCTAGACATCCAAATATATCACTTCGAAGGCCTGAAGCTACTTCCATAAATAGAATTACCGCATTTAATGAAGAAGAAACCGATATATTTTTTGTAAATCTGAAAGCTCTCATGATTAAATACAAATTTAAATCTGATTCAATTTACAATATAGATGAAACTGGAATTAGTACGGTACAACGCAATTCCAGGATCCTTGCACCAAAGGGGCTAAAACAGGTTGGAAAATGTACCAGTGCAGAACGTGGTTCTTTAACTACAGTTGTGAATTGCTTTAATGCTGGAGGCTCGTACATTCCCCCATTTTTTATCTTTAAAAGAAAAAGGATGAATGCTCAGCTTATGAAAGACAGTAATAGCAACATGATAGCTTGTGTTTCAGACTCTGGTTGGATCAATGAATCAATATTTGTTGATTGGCTCCAGCATTTTAAAGAATTCGCTAAACCATCGGCTGACAATCCCGTTTTGTTAGTTCTAGACAACCACGAGAGCCATATTAGTCTGAAAGTTTACGAGTTTTGTCGTAAAAATTGTATCCATGTTTTGACATTGCCTCCACATACATCGCATAGAATGCAGCCATTAGACTTGACCTTTCATGGACCAGTAAAAACAGCATACAACAGAGAGTGTGAAACCTATATGGTTAACCATCCGGGAGCAAAAATTACAGCATTTGATATTGTTGGTCTTTATACAAAAGCTTTTAACCGATGCTCGTCTATTGATAAAGCTATAAATGGCTTCAAGAGTGCTGGAATTTTCCCAGTTGATCAAGATAAATTCAAGGGCACTTTCGAAAGTTTCGGTGATATAATTACACCAGAAACTCCATGTGATACCAGCCATGTGAGTCCTGATCATAACAGCCAAAGAGAGTTTCATAGCGAATCTCAAATTAGTGATGCAGCTAATAACAGCATTCCTAGTGAAGTAAGATCTCAACAAGAGTCTCAGCCCTCTAGTAACATAAACATTATCGATGAATCCGTTCCCGATGTACCTGATCAAGACGAAATAAATGAAAATAATGCTATAAGTGAAGCTGATTTAAACCAAAGTACGACAAGTCAAACTAGTCAATCTTCATCAGTACCGCTTAGTGATTTAATAAAGGTCCCAACTCTACAAATTCATCGTAGCAAACGGGCAGTAAACAAAAAGCATTCCATCATTTTTACCAGCACACCGGAAAGAAAGAATCTAGAAGAAAAGGAACAAACGAAATTAGACAAGAAAAGAAAAGTTCAAGAAAACGAAAATAAAACTACATCTAATAAGCTAAAAAAGTCAAAAATTTCTACAGGAAAAGGATCAAAGGGTGTAAGAAATCTAAATAATTTTGAAAATGAAAGAAATGATGATTACTTTTGCATTTATTGTCAAGAAAAGTACAGTGATCCACCCGTCGAAGACTGGATTATGTGTTCAAAGTGTAACAAGTGGGCTCATGAGAACTGCACTGCAGGAAGTTCTTCTAAAGGCTTTACTTGTGATTTTTGTCTATGATGTGGACCTAGTCCGTAAATACCCCATGCTGTCCGTAATTAACCCAGGGTCAGTCCGGATTTACCCCGAGCGCTACGGGTAATTACGGACAGACAAGGTTTTGTTTTTGCTAAAAATATTGTATTTGTTGATTGATCTCGTTTAATAAGTATAATTGTTTTTGTAGTTGTATAACTAAAGATTAATAATTAATAAAGACAGACTGATTATTACTGATAGTACTAATGTTGTGCGTTATTTCCCTTCAGCGTCCGCAATTCCCCCATCCTCCCCTACAGGAACTGAATTTGAAATAACAGTCCGTGCAAAACTACTGGTATCGGCAAAAAATAATAAACAAAAATTCGTATTCATTAAAAAAAATTGTGCCTCTAAACATTTATGGGAAAGAGAGAAGGAAAAATTTGAAGATCAATGTAGGCCATTCTCAAATTTTTGTTAGATATCTTCGAATCGGTGATTTAGTTTATGAAGTGCAAGTCATGGATACATTCAGAATAAGAAATGGTTCGAGATTCTTAGGGAAAATGCGGTGAAAAGACATTATTAAATACGTGATAACCACTAGCTAATTAATTAAACAGATCACAATGTGAGTGGGCCAATCAAAGTTACCATTTGCCAAAATTGAACGACTTGTAAAGNAACTTTATCTAATTAATTAAACAGATCACAATGTGAGTGGGCCAATCAAAGTTACCATTTGCCAAAATTGAACGACTTGTAAAGTTTATAAAATAAAATCTATACAATTTTTTTTCTGCGAAATGTATGAATTGTTTTTTTATTCTGGTGCCCTTTCATGCTGCACAAACTTGCGGTGAATAATAATCCTACACATTTAATTATCTGAACCCGAACTTACGAATACTCGTCGAGTATAGGCACAGAGTACTTGATAATACAGCGGTGAAACAACAGCTTCTTCCGCGAATTCCAGTTGCACACGCCAGCAAAATGGCGCCGCTGGAAAGCAACATGTTGGAACGCCGTTCGCCAGCCAGCGCCTGATAGCCTACTTGCCAGCAGGCAGCCCAGCCAATAGGGAATATTTCGCAACATACAGTTATTCTGTACACACGTACAGCGTACAGGGCTTCTGTGCCTGGTCCCGCAGGTGTTAAGGCCACAACTTCCAGAGCAACATACAGCGTGCACAGTGCCCTGTACTAGTCATTATCATCCAAAACCAACAAAGCCACTTCAGCCACATTCTATTAGATGAAGCCCGTGATGTGCACACCGGCCAGATCCCAATCTCAAGTCCGTCACCAGACTATAACAGGCACTACCGTGCTTTGATTGGCTGCAGTTGAATGCAATCCAATAGAAGGAGATTATACAGTAGCCAATCAGACACAAGGGCACGTTCCCAGATTCTCGTGCAGCCAATAAGCGAGAGAGTATGTCCACATCAAAGGAATCGCCACGCCCTTTAGTCTATGTGTGCTGTCTGCTCTGTGGTTTAGATGAACGTTCTCTATCACGTGCATTGCAACTAGCAAATAACAGTAACACACAATAAAAAGATGCTTGCAAAACGTTTTTATAATAAATTATCAATAATTACATTGGAACAAAAGTTATGATATGGAAGAAAAGGCTTTGCCTTGCATGTTTTTACAATAAAATTTGTATAATCAGAACAACACAAACAGCAGACGACGACCTAACAGCAGAAAATCTCCTTGTGCTACTGTATTCTAACGCCTACTTCCTCGCCGATTGTCGAGCTTGGATCGCCTGCACTTCTTTGTCCAGCTGAGCCGAATTTAACGACAACGATGTTAAGCTGACAACTTCATCTGTCATTGAATGAGAGCGATGGGAGTAGAGGGATATGGTGACTTTGGCACATCGGGACCTGGGACCGGAGCGTCGGAGTTGTTCGTGTTCTGTCATTCCTGTCAGCCGGCAATCATCTTTGATCAAAGTGACCTTGACCCTGACCTTGGCCACGGTAACATTTAACCTTTAAAACCTAGAAAATAAAATAATCCAAGGAATCCAAATAATTAAAAATATATATATTTAAAAATAATTAAAAAAATTAAAATTATTAAAACATAGATTTAAAAAAATTAATTAAACACTTATTACTAAAAAATTATAACTAAAAAATTTGTTATTAAAAATTTATTTTAAAAAACTTGCATTTCCGGAGGTCTCTCTCACCACCACCACCCCTCACCTATACGCATTCTATCGTGTGTATCCATCTTTGTTTTTTCGTTTGTCGTTTGTTTATACTTTACTGGAGGGTGCCACATTGTTTTTTCGTTTGTTATTTGTTTATAAATTGCTAGAGGGTGCCATCTTGGTTTTCATATGTTTCCACACTTAGGTGGCGCTAGTGTATTAATAATCGATATCGCCACCAGACGGCAGCCATATTTGTTTATTTTTTTAAAGTATAGGTTGCGCTATCCACGCCCTCCATGTTGGATTCTATTTTAAAACACGTAGGTGGCGTTAATGTCACGATTCAGCTACCAGGCAAGCTGTCGGCACTTATATGTATATGCATAGGAAAATATGTAATTTTTCACTCCAAATTTTAAAATTATATTTTATTAATCAACAGTATACCTACATGCAAAATGCGGGATTTGACTACCTGCATTATTTATTTAATATATATGTTTTTAAAATTTTTTAAGACCGATTGTAAAAAGTAATTTTTTCCTTTTAATGCTTATTTAAGTATCATTGCAGCTTATACAATTATTTTATCCTTAAATGCATTTTGTATTTTTAATTCTAATTTTTTTTCACAAATACGGAATAAACGAAACTCGCAATTATTTCCAAAACATATTTTATTCGGTAAAATCTACAACTACTTCATCCACATTTTTTTTAGTCATAGTCTTCGCATCAACTGACCTCAGTTATAAACGAAACCAAGCTTTCGTACACTCGTTAACTTCATGACGACGCACGGCGATTTTCAATGCAAACTCCGTGCGGCAAAAGCGACACCGATAGGCGAGTAGTACAGTGCTGGTCCTAGGAGGATTCGGCTCGCCCAAAGCTACAGGAACTAAGGTTGGTGGTGAATACGTAGATGATGTAGGTGGGGAAGGAAGAGAGAAACGATGGTTATTGCAGTTCATCACAGCAATGTTGACGTTTGCAGGATCTCTTTTTTACAGAACTGGCACTGATGAATACTGTAATTTTGTTTAAATAATTTTTTTTTTAATCATACAAAAAATTGAGTACTCTTACTTTCTGGATATGCCTCGTATCATATTTTCCCTGTGCGCTGGCTTTAATTTTGTTTTAAAGGTGTTTGGAATGCATGCGACGAGTGTTTTATTTTTTAAGGAATGTTCTCTGTTTGTCCCCACCAGTATGATCTGTCTATTTTTCATAAATCAGTATGGTAACGGGTAAATTTTTTTCGTTAATCAGTATGGTAACGGGTATTTTTTTTTCATCAGTATGATAACGTGTATATTTCTCTTAAGTGTCGACCCTGGACCCTCTTGTCAGTGCCTTGTGTGTATTCTCGAATGGGATAAAGAGAAAAGTGTGTTTCTTTTTCCAGCGTATCATACAGAAGCTATTACGATGCCCTGATATTACCGTGTTCATGAAAGTCCTCACATCATCCAAATTCTCAATTAAATCACTACAAGCATTTTGGTTTTTCGACAAGTTAGAAGTTGAATAAGACATGCATAATGTTTGTTAACTAAAAGAAAATCATGCCAGCACCATTGGCGAATCTATCATACAGACTTATTGCCAATACAGAGGCGAAACAGACTCTTATAACGTGCACTCCTGCGATACATGCCAGCAAAATGGTGTCACTGGCCAGCAACAGGTTGGGATACTGTTTGCCAATCAGCGGCTGGTAACCTACTCGTCAGCCGGCAGCACAGCCAATAGGGATATATTCGCAGTACGGAGTAGATAATAAAATTAAAAAAACCTGCTTCGAGAACATCGCGCAGCCTATCGAAGAATAGGTACACCCACATCAAAGGAACCGCCAGGCTATTTCGTGTCTGTGTATTTAGCTATTCTGTGTCTAGTGTATGGCAGGTATGCCTTGTGCCCTGGACGCCGTTTGAGAGGGGCGTCACTTGCCACTTGTCAGTTAAGTAATGAACTCCCACTTTGAAGGTCTATAATATCAAAACCAAACAAACTACAACCTTGATTGACCAAACAAATTACCGTGGAACCGTGAAGTTTTTTTACCATACATTCATAAGTATTCAATGTGACCACCATGAGCGGCCCGAACGACATCTACGTGATTATCAAAACTCGTTCCACGCTCTTGTCAGCCTATCCGGTGTTACGGTTTGGATGGCGTTCGTAACTCTCGGTTTGCGGTGGTGAGGGGGAAGCGAGCTCGCATTCGACACATCAATGTGAATGTGACGGTCTGATGTTTCCTTTATGGTGCGCCACCCCATGGCACCTAGCTGTTCGCGGATACCTGAACGAGACGTTTCCGCAACGCTGGATTGGTCGAGGAGCAGCTGGTGACCAGGTTCTTCATCACTGCCCCCCCCCCAAGAAGCCCGGATCTTACCCCGTGTGATTTTTTTTTATGTGGGTACATAAAGGATCAAGTGTTTCGTCAACCATTGCCGACTAACATTTACGACGTCAAAACGAGAATTATGGACGCCATCCAAACTGTAACACCGGACATGCTGACAAGAGTGTGGAACGAGTTTGATTATCGCATAGATGTCGTTCCGGCCTATCATGGTGGTCCCATTGAACATTTATGAATGTATGGTAAACAAACTTCACGGTTCCACGGTTCATTTGATTGGTCAATGAAGGCTGTAGGTTGTTTGGTTTTGATATTACAGACCTTCAAATTTGGGGTATATTTTTATACTCGTTCTGTGTAATATACACAGAGGTGACACAAGTCATGGGATAGCAATATGCAAATATACAGATGGCAGTAGTATCGCGTACAAAATGTATAAATGGGCAGTGCATTGGTTGGGCTTTCATTTGTAGTCAAGTGATCCATGTGAAAAGGTTTCTGACGTGATTATGCCCACACGACGGGAATTAACAGACTGTGAACGCGGAATGGTAGTTGGAGCTAGACGCATGGGACATTCCATTTCGGAAATGGTTAGGGAATTCAACATTCCGAGATCCACAGTGTCAAGAGTGTGCCGAGAATACCTAATTTCAGGCATAACCTCCCACCATGGACAACGCAGTGGCCGACCGCCTGCACTTAATGACCGAGAAAAACGACGTGTGCGCAGAATGGTCAGTGTTAACAGACAAGCAACACTATGGGACGTACGACGGACGTGTCCGTTAGGACAGTGCGGCGAACTTTGGCTGTACTGGGCTATGCCAGCAGAAGACCGACTCGAGTGCCTTTACTAACAGCACGACATCGCCTGCAGCGCCTCTCCTGGGCTCGTCACCATATCGGTCGGACCCTAGACGACTGTAAAACCGTGGCTTGGTCAGATGAGTCCCGATTTCAGTTGGTAAGAGCTGATGGTAGGGTTCGAGTGTGGCGCAGACCCCACGAATCCATGGACCCAAGTTGTCAACAAGGAACTGTGCAAGCTGGTGGTGGCTCCATAATGGTGTGGGCTGTTTTTACATGGAATGGACTGGGTCCTCTGGTCCAACTGAACCGATCATTGACTGGAAAGGGTTATGTTCAGCTACTTGGAGACCACTTGCAGCCATTCATGGACTTCATGTACCCAAACAACGATGGAATTTTTATGGATGACAATGCGCCATGTCACCGGCCCACAACTGTTTGCTATTAGTTTGAAGAACATTCTGGACAATTCCAGCGAATGATTTGGCCACCAAGATCGCCCGACATGAATCCCATNTGATTTGGCCACCAAGATCGCCCGACATGATACCCATCGAACATTTATGAGACATAATCGAGAACTCAGTTCGTGCACAAACTCCTGCACCGGCAACACTTTCACAATTATGGACATCTATAGAGGCAGCATGGCTCATTATTTCTGCCGGGTACTTCCAACGACTTGTTGGGTCCATTCCACGTCGAGTTACTGCACTTCACCGGGCAAAAGGAGGTCCGACACGATATTAGGAGGTAACCCATGACTTTTGTCGCCTCAGTGTACAATATAAGTGATAGTTTCCGATAGGTATATACTATTCATGGTGAAGTGAGCACTTTTGAAAGCCCTCCCATTTGGAATAATAGACAATAATTATATTTTATTTAGCCTTGGATGTTACCTTCCGAGTGCGGTGGAATATACACACTGTGTTTATTACTTACATGGCTATATTTATTTCAAAAGGTGGTTAAATTATAAAAAAAAATGAGTGAAAGGAAAAAAAGTAACTAGGGCCTCAAAAGTGCTCACTTTACCATGAACAGCCTATAGTGACCTACAGGATTCGTGTAATTATATAGCACCACGCTAGACATCACAACTCTGCAAATACTCGAACTGATGTTTTTCATTAATTGATTGGCTGCTGCCTGGGTGTGAACTCATTCCCCTTGTGACTGGACATGCTACGGGCGCGCCATTATGAAGTAGTACAAACATACGCGTACTTAAAATATAACTTGTCCCCTAAAGATAACGCGAATTCTGCAGGTGTTTATGTAGGCGTGCTTACAAGAGGTCTGGGAGTGTCAGTGTGGCAGGTAAGACACCACTTCGCTAACCCTCGGCACCTGAGTGTAGAGTGAAGAGATTTGGGCAGCTCTTAACAGCTAGGTCTTGAGAGCCGATGAAGGGGATTGAGGTGCTTATGAAGCAGCGCCAGAATGAAAGAGCGGGGGAAACGGTAGATACCTGAGAAAATCCGCCGACCAGCGGCATCGTCCGGCACTATTCCCACACGCGAAAATCCGGGATTAGCCGGGCCGGAGATCGAACCCGGTTAGCCTTGGCGGGAGGTGAACAAGCTAACGCTCAGACACCGTGGCCCCACCCCCGGCGCCTAATTTAGCCCCGAAATCGCCTGCACCGTTGCTGTGACCTGTAGTTTTGTGTTTAACTTTGCTTGAAGAAGGGAAGAAACTACTTTGTGTGTGTGCGTCACTGTTTGGAACACTGTCGCAATTTTGTGCTTGCCATAGGGGAAAACACGTGTAAACACGCCACTGGCCAGGACCGTTATTAACCGTGTATTAAAGGAAGGAGCAGCAACTGATAGGTTTCTAAAGAGTCAGTGTTTATGCGGATGACGTTGGTCTAAAGCTAATGCGTTTTTATCGTGAACAGGCGGGAGGCGCACTTTCATCGTAAATAAGCCTCTAAGCGGTGCGTGATCGCTTGGGCAGCAGAAAGCCTATCTGGCGCTAGAAGGCAACGGCCTGCCCGCCACGGGCTCTAGTGCTGGTTCACGTCCCGTGACCTGAGTCGGTAGCACAGAGAAGGCAACTATATAGAGGTGAAACAGCTGCTCGCACCGCCAACTCCAGCCGCACATGCCAGCGAGAAGGCGCCACTGACCGCCAACATGTCGGAACTCCATTCGCCAGTCGGCGTTTGGTACGCCGAGAAAAAAAGTTTTTGTTGAATGAAACAAAGTTTGTTTGGCGCGACCGATCTAATTGTTTGTATGAAGCAATAAAATATTTGGTTTTTTAAATCAAATAATTTTTTTTTGTTCTTATTTAGTTGCCCCAAACAAAGATAAAGATTTGTTTGGCTCTGCACACATGAAAAAGTTTCGGTTGATTTAAAAACAAATCTGGAAGCCTGGACGATATTCGAACCCAGATCATTTGTACGCAAGTGCTACGTCCTAGCAACATCAGCTGAAGTGCCTGTTGGTGAAATTGTAATGTTTTTAAATACATAAATTTCAAATAATTGACAACGTGGGCAAATACATATTTCAAGTTTTACTGGTTTACTTTTTTAGTTTCCTGTTGAACTTGTTTTATTGGAATGTCTATACCATTATTAACAATCAATAAATGCATTAACAAACCCTTTTACTAACCTAATAGTCTCAAAAATACAAACAAATTTTCGAGTGTATTTTAGAAAGAGATAAATTAAATGTGTGGCCAAACTAATATATANGTCTCAAAAATACAAACAAATTTTCGAGTGTATTTTAGAAAGAGATAAATTAAATGTGTGGCCAAACTAATATATACAGTTGATAACAACTAAATATTTAGTTGACAGTCTATTTTGTTTTGGCCCAACGCAGAGGTGTGTTAATTTAAGCGAATATTTCGTTAGATAAATGAAAATTAATTTTGGTTGCTTTCCAAGATTTGTCTACTCAACAAAATATTTTGTTGGGGAACAAAATATATTTTTGGCCCCATACAAACAAATACTTTGTTGGTTCGTCAGCCCAGCCAACAGGGAATCTTTCACAGCATGGGGTAGCCAATCAGATCCGAGACAGTTTCCACAGTCTCGCGCAGCGAATGGGTAGGCCCACATCAAATGGACCGCCACGCCATTTCTTTTCCGTATGCTTACCTCTTCTGTGTCCGTGACTTAGCTCGTTCGCGACTAGTTTACTAAGGTAGGGTAAACACCACTTATTTTTTTCCTCTCCCTGTTGCGTATACTATTACCACATGTGAAATTTAATATCGCGTTGAACTTCATGATTTTTACCTACCTGTCCGTCACGTGACACAGTGAAATTGCTTGCAACATAAATGTTTTGATTTTGCCGCAAAACCCTTACTTTAAACAAACAGATTTAAGCTGCATTTAAAAATCACATATTAAAACGACACGTTGACATACGATATTGCTTTCTCTAAATCCTTGATCGGCTTCGACACTAATATGTTATCATACACGCAGTGATCGGCGGTAAATAAATTCAGTCTATTTTCGAAGATGTCAGAGATACTGGATATATGACGTCCCGTCTTGTGTCCATACGAGATAAGGGATTGTTCACAGTCAAAAAACATAGACACAGAGCTTACGACGTAACAGTAGAACATTTACACGACGAAACCCTTGTGCGAAATCGATTCACAATTCAATACTTATGTATTACTTTTAGCCAATTAAATTTTGTGACAAGTCTGACGTCAGTTGGCAGTGCTGTTAAATATTGAATTAATGTTTTTGTTGTCTTTACATACAAAAAGCGGATTTAAGTAACAGTTTGTGAAATTGGGTTGAAAACTGACGGCGATTTAAGATAATTGGAATTTTTGCTTTTCTTTAAAATATTTTCTTTTGTGATCGTAAAGCAACATAAAAAAATTTATTCTAGTACCCTGCCACATTCTAACTTCTGGCTACTGAAATTTCAGCTAATTTTTTTCTCACGTCCGAGAGAAAAAAGTTTTTCGATTCCACCAAACAATTGTTTGTATGTGTCCAAACTAATATGGATGCATGTGGTTCGGGAAACAAGTTTCAGTGATTCAAAATTACGCATTTTTAGTATCAAAATTTATTTTTGTTCGTTAGTTTACAAGTGAACGTTTTAAAATGTTTTGTCAGTTTCTCCGCAAAAAATATTTGTGTTAGATCAACCCTATATTTTCGGCGTGTTCAGAAATAATTATTCAACGCAGCAGCTAACCCAGGGGTAATTTCCTTGCTAAAGATATTCACTGGGCTGAAAGTCCAGGCTTGTATCTATCTTAAGCATCCCCCCTCCCCTTTTCCATGTGCTTAAACTGCGTTGCAGAGTCTTCGAAATACACGTTTTCCTACAAAACTTGATCTAGGAAAATAACACACACTTCCGACAAAGGTTGTTGAGTTCTTTCAAGACGTTACGCACATTAGAAACAACACTTCAGAGTATTTAAAATGGCTGAAAAACTTTTTTTTTTTTTCCAAAGCGCTGTATCTCAAAATATACGCGTTAGTTACATACAAAATTACTCAAGGACCCTTCATTGAACCTTCCTACAGACTTTCCACCAATAAAATAATGGGGTCACCGCTGAAAGCCCCATAGGTACACGCAGCGCGACGAGAACACTGCACGCCAGTTCAGAGCCTTGCGCTTAGCGGCGATGGCGCAATTGATGCGCGTGGCAGTGTCGCCCTTATCGCTCCTGCGCTTCTCGGCCTCAAACGCGGAAAAAAGCTCCAGGTAGGCAGGAGCCTTAACGAAGGCCAATCAAGTAAAGTAGCTGACGTAAAAGAGGAAGCGTGTCTTTATCTGAACCCATCCAATTATTCGCTTCTAGAGGAAATTTCCTCATTATTCTAAGCACTGCGACAACAATGGATAGGAAAACAAAAAAAAAAAAAGCTCCCCTTGTTTCAGAAACGTACACAATAACCTGGGGAGCTCACAGAAAAAAAATAACATCTCGTTAGTAATGATGTAGCAGCGAACGTCAGGAGTTTCCGTGCGTGCTATTTAACTCCCGTTTTATTAGCAAAGAACTGTTGGTTTTAATGGAGCAGGCTGTATATTCTTCGAGAAGGACAATCCCACACTTCTTTAGTGCGATAATTGAGGGTTATGAAATGCAAATGGTGCTTCCGAAGTCTGTTTCTACCTGTACCGTAAGTATTGAATACAAAACTTCAAAAGCAGTTTCGTTTGGTTACATGGTTCTGTGGTTCTCTCATTTACACGTTAAGGAAATTCAAATTTAACAATTCATTTTATTTGTGGGAAAGCTGAACGTGTTTCCCACAAGATAAATTATAAATTTAGTAGTTGTGGTATATATTAGGTTTTATATTTTCCACGCGTGTTCCTGATACCTAAGTCAAAGTTGTCAGGTTGGCAACATGTAACAAGAGAAAATTTACGATAGCTGGGACGTTCTTTTTATTGTGTTTATTTGGATAACTGGTGTAAATAAACGATTGAGATTTTAACGTACCTGTGAATTATTCAAATAATACATGGCGCAATTGGCTGTATATAGTCTATTTTCGGAATCTTCTCACTATTTTAATTAAACCTTTCAAAAACACCCCATGTATGACATGTTCGGTTGCTTCCTAAATTTGTCATAGATCGCATACGTTTTATACTTGTATTAGTATAAACTTGCCTTACTTCTGGTTGAATCGAACTTTACTTATATTTTGTCTATACATTTTAATATTTCATTTATAAGAAATATGAATAAAGACAGAGGGAAAACAGATGTGTTGGTAATACGTGCTAAGAAATAGTTCCTATGCAAAATGTTATTACACTGAGTGCGAACGAATGCGGTGCGTTAACCTTCTGGCGTAATTTTCTAAGCTTTGTTTGCATGAGGTGGAGGAATGGTCTAAAAGTAGAACTTCTGCAGGACTTCAGCAAAGTTGGAAGTAACCATGAATGTATTATATTTTATATACCCACCACATGCTGTCCAACTTGTAGATTTTATCTGTAGCTACTTTATCATCAGATATAATTATTTTTCAACCCATAGTTTCCTTGCAAAATGAGATGTCAAAACAATTTTTTCTGTTTTTGTAGTGTACAAATAAAATAAACCAATATATTTACACAAAATTTAACAAGGGAAACTGAAAGTTTGATACCTGCCAAATGCTGAAGTTTGGAAGTAGGTATTGATTCTGCTCTGCGGCGTGAGGCGCCAGCACATGATGCTAGCCCTCAGTGATAGGGCGTAGGAATACGTCGACACTGTTGTCTCTAGGTCCAATTTACTAATAAATTACACTGGCTTTGTGTGAGTTCACATAATCGAGTTTTATTGTTGCTTGAACAGGTTAACTGGTACATGAACTCAAGAGACAAACTCCCTCCCTTTTCCCATGTAGGCTACGTATGGTTTGACGCCGCGACAGGCGTCGTGGGGGGGGTGGGGGAAGATTCTTCACACTTGGTGTAAAACTACTTATCTGACACTGCTGCGCTGTCTTCCCTCGGCTGGCGGCTTGGTGGGGCGTCCCGACGCCTGGCTTCGAAGTTCCTTCTTCTCGGGTCCACGCAGTACTCTGCGTTTGACGACGTCTGACTGGCTTTTCTCGGATGCTTCCCGCCGCACGTCCCGCTTGACGGCCTCCGACTGAGGTCCACGTCTTGATGCATTTGGCGAACTCGTTTTCTCTCGGCTCCCGGTACACCCTTCTCGTTTGACGAAGTCTGACTGACTTTTCTCGGATTCTTCCCACCGCACGTCCCATTTGACGGCCTCCGACTGAGGTCGACGTCGTGATGCATTCTCGATCCTCTACTGACTCCGGCTGACTGACTGACTGCTCGATCCGCGACTGACTGATTCGACGTCTCTCCACTGACTGCCCGTTGCTCCCCCCTTCGTGTGGTTTTGTAGCGTCCATCACCATATTCAACTTGCCCCGTTTCTGCTGCATGTGTCCAGGGTGCTTGTCGTCCCTCCGGGTCATAAAACACGTGGCCGCTGCTCGTGTGGTCCGCAGCCGGCCTGGCGTCGTCCCTTGGTTCTGGCCTGGAAGTTTATTGTCCCGTTCTGCACGCACGTCCGCTAAAAGCTCTCATGGTTTATTGCGGTATAAGCCCGGGACAGGCGCAGCTGGTGGTGGGATCTCGGTGTCCCTTGGGCAGCTGCAAAATGCAGCTGTGTCCGCGCCCTGGTGCTTTCCGTTGTCTCCGGATGTCGCCTGCACGTGCAGGAACAGTTGCACATGCCGAAACCTTTGGTAGCGTGCCTTAGCAGCTGCGAGGCTCCTGGTGTCCCTCTTCTGGCACGTCCACAAAACCCTTAATCCTTATTGTGGTCGTCCGGCTGCGAGCTCCGCCAGAGCGTGTGTTCTGACGAATAAAATATAGGGACGCAGAATGCGTCAAGTTCTTGTCTTAATTCATTTAAGACATGCTTAGCAAAGTTATTTTACAAATAATACAGGGGAAATCACAAAAATATGCAAAAATTTCTTTACTTTCAGGAATTTTTTGAAATTGCCTTAAAATTTCAGTGTACGATTTTATAGACATCTTGAAGTAACTTTTGGCATCTTCTTTCCGTGATGTGAATTACCTCATTTCTTTTACGTAAGTTTTCATTATTTATATAGTAAAATTGTGATTTTGACATGCAATTATGAGAATATATATTTCTGAATGGAACCATTTCGCAAGTGGGAATTGTGCTGGACGATGACGCTGGTCGGCGGGTTTTCTCGGAGATCTCCCGTTTCCTCCACTCTTTCATTCCGGCATTGTTCCATACTCACCTCACTTCATCCTCATCGGCTCTCAAGACCTCGATGTTAAGAGCCGCCCAATCTCTTCACTCACTCACTCACCGAATGGAAACGAACTTCTGTGAAAAGGAATTAGAGTGATAACGGTTTATCCTGTAACTTACGCGTGTTGATTTTTAACACGTAAAACCAAAGTGTTTGGTTTTGGCAAATAATCACTGGAAGAATTTTCTACTCAAAATTTCCGGAAAATTAGCATACTATCGTCTTGTCAACTCATCCCAAAGATGTTTCCTTGTAATAGTCAAGTGAGCAATCAAATGCCAAAATAACAGGTTTGTCTGCATTTTTGTCGTACTGTGAAGAAATCGTCATATGGATGTCATCTATGGACAAAGGCGTAGAGAAAATATATTTACTCTATGGACAGAAGGTTCGGCGTGTGGTCCAGATGTTGCACACAGCCGTGGAGCTAAGAAGGACAGGAGGTGGCGAAGCTGTTCTTTGCTGTAGTAAGCTTTGAAGCTAGTGGGGGTGGCTTAGTCGCCATATTGAGGTTGGTAAAACAAATTGTGCTTTGCCTTGTGTATATGGAACTGTAGCACTTTAGAAAAATGTTTTTTTAACTGTTTTGATGGAAATTTAAGTGTTTATCTTACGTGAAAACTTACGCCAGAAACACTCTCAGACAATATCTTTTTTCAGTTCCACGTTTAATGACAATGATGAGTTCATGTTATTATGATGGTATGATTGGACACTGTCCATTGTTGACCATGAGACTAAATAAAAATCGCANCTTGTGTATATGGAACTGTAGCACTTTAGAAAAATGTTTTTTTAACTGTTTTGATGGAAATTTAAGTGTTTATCTTATGTGAAAACTTACGCCAGAAACACTCTCAGACAATATCTTTTTTCAGTTCCACGTTTAATGACAATGATGAGTTCATGTTATTATGATGGTATGATTGGACACTGTCCATTGTTGACCATGAGACTAAATAAAAATCGCACACACACACACACACACACATTTAGTCTCATGGTCGGCAATGGGCGCAGTCCAATCATACAATCATAATAATCTCACGCGATTGCATTACATTTGCTGCACTCGTGGAAGAAAAATATAGAAATACCAAAATCATAATCCGCTTCTCGACGTTATAATAGCACTCGTGATGCGTAGAGATCGGCCCATGCGCAGAGAACTGTTATCCTGGAGTATGTGGAGTGTCGTATCTCATAAGACTAGATACACACCGACGTATGGATAAAACATTATATTAGAACAACCTTAGACATACCGAGGCATTTCTCAAATCTGTTCATAATAATAACATTTTTGTGTTTCTAACAATTTCACGGTGTTAACTGTTCGACGTAATAAATCGAGTCATCATGTCAATGACGGTTAGAAATGCAATGGGAACGAACAAGAAACTTTGCAATACATTCAGAATGCTGAATTAGATTATAGCCTGGATTACGTTGGGGAGGAGGGATTATCCCCGTACAAAATGGTTGTGACTAATACGATACAGTTTTTTTTTATTCACTGATGTGTTTCAACTCCTCTCAAGATAAGACAATGCCTACTTTCTTTTCGTGCTTGAAGTCTGGCATAGGAGCCCCGAGAGCCTCTTCCTTCCCTGCATTAGTCTATTTTTACTCTTGTCGTGAGGAGAGACTTGACTTAAACTTGCAGTGTATTTATAATCAGGACTGCTATAATTGGCCAGTTCGCTGCTGATAGGCGAAGCTAGATTACTTTGTGTCAGCATGTTCAATCCGGGTTGATCTAGTCTCTACCATAGAAATATGAATCGTGGCGCTTTCGACTTGTCGTTTACGCGCTGAACTCCTGCTGTTTGTTAACTTAAAAAAAAAATCTTGCTTTACTCTTAAATACTGTGATTCACTCATAATTCTAGGTTAGTTTTGATTTGATTGGATTCGGTTGGTTACGATGACGGGTGGAAAAGGTCTCTTGGTTACCATTGCCCGCGCGGGAGCCAGTAGAACTCCCCGCACCAACCCTATTCGGCTAGACCCAGCCAATTGGCTGGTTTTAGCAGCCCCGTTCACTAGTTAACTACAAATTAAAAAAACACGTTGACCTGCCAGGGTGCGTGGCCGTAAAGATAATACAGGGCAGTGTGCTCATCCCTGGTACGCAGGGACAAACCCCTTGGGCGGGATCAGGGCCGGATTTAAAGTTTGGACGCTCCTAGGCCCAAGAGTTTTTGCTGCCCCCTCTTCAAACAATCGTGGTGACGGAGAGAGAGAGAGAGAAAGGGGACGGGGAGGGGGGCGGGGGTTGTCCGGTAATTTTCTCAAGAAAATAATTTTTACGATGGCAATTTTTATTGTATCGCATAAAAACATCACTTGTGAAAATAATTCGAGAATCAAACTTTTGTATGTCGGGACACTGAACGGCTTTGCCGATATAAATGCGAAAACCATTTGGTTATAACTCCTGATTAGCATTACTGTTAAAATACACATGTGCTTTGAAATTATAACACGTTACACGTCTTCTGGCCGAGTTTTCATGTAACGAAAATACGCTTGAATTAAAAAAAAAGAAATTTATATAAAATCAGAAAACTTATGAAAAACTAAATTTCAACAAACATCACGTTGTTGTTCATCACGCACTTTTCGCAGTAATGCTGGCAAATCGCAAGCCAATACGCAAACGCGTAGAATACAAAAAATGAGTCTACCCCAACTCTAACCTGTGGTTGTCGCCTCGGCCTAGGGTTAGACAGAAGTGTAGGGAGAACACATAAACTAAAAATGAGGTAGACCGATTATTCGTCTCCTGCACATACCCATCATTGACCTACCCCAAAGGAACACAATTGTCAAAGTCACATGGTCAACAGTGATGAACACGTTTCTTCAATTTTCGATTTTCAAAAGACAAGTACTCTTATTTGAATAATATACTTCCAACAATATGAATTTTATCAAACTGCGTTACAAATTGGTTAGAGGATGTATACAAACATCTCAAAGCATTTGTTTACAAATAAGTTTTCTAACCTAAAATCCAAACCATGCCGTTTCTGCGAAGACGTGTTGGCAGAAAAGTAGTTCAATGCCGGGACACGGAGATTGGTTGTGCACGGCCAGCGAGATCGGTTTACCTCATCTTTTAGTCTATGGGCAGAAGCGTAGAGAGAATATCTTAAGTCTATGGAAAGAAAGGGCAGGCGTGTGGTGCAGAGGTTGCACACAGCGCACAGTTTATGTCCTCCTTGGCGCGGGACCGCCACAGACCCATAAACTAAAGATAGGTAGGCCGATCTCGCTGGCTGTACGGAACCAATCTACGTGTCCCAACATTGAACAGCTTTTCTGCCAACACGTCTAGCGAAAACGCCATGGTTTGGATTTGAGGTTAGAACACCGTTTAGAAAACAAGTGCTTTGAGATGTTCTTATACTTCCTCTAATCAATTTTTAATGCAGTTTAATTAAATTCTAATTGGTAAAAATAATTTATTAAAATAATAGTGCTTGCCTTTTAAAAATTAATTTATAAACAAACACGTTCATCACTGTTGACCATGTGACTTTGAGAGTTGTGTTCTTTCGGGGTAGGTCAATGTCGAGTACATGCGCAGAAGACGAATAAGCGGTCTACCTAATGTTTAGCCTATGCGCAGACCACTACCAGAGGTTGCCAAACAATCGCGACAGGTCAGCTAGCCCGACGGAGTTACGTCACCTCCATCAGCACGGGGCTCTCTCTCTAGCCCCCCTTCCCTCTTCGACCTTCCACCCCTCCGCGAAACCCGAAATACCCCAGGGCTGGCGGGACACCCCGGAAATTGGGTCAGCCGTGTTTTATTTTAGCGCCATTCTTCCCCGACCCTCCCCTCAGCCGCCGGCCCGGTCGACAGTTCGGACGCACCTCCCGGACCACTGGGAGGTTAATCAGCGTCCCAGAGGTCGGCGTCACAAAGTGGAGTCTTCACGCCCCACGCGTGCTGGTCAGTGACGGCAAACAAGCGCGCACACGAACAGGCACCGAGTATTAAGGATCGTCTTCACCTTCTTCGGCAGAAATTCTTCGTTTCCGCGTCATAATTTCGGATTCGTAGTAATTACTGACAATGTACGATCATAGAAAATTCACATTTTACGAGTTATTAAAAATTTTTTGTGCGTAAATTTAATTGTGTGTTATCTGCTTTTTATAAAACATCAGGAACAATATTTATATTTTATAAATAAGTTCCTGCCTTTTTTGGAAAGCATGAAATGACGTACAGTGAAAATTAGATACAAAAGTACTACACAACTAGTAAATTGCAAATTTTCAATAATCAAACATTTCCGAAGATACCTCTGAAATTTATATTATGACACAAAAACGAAGAATTTCTGCATAATAGGTGAAGCAAAGCCTTAAGGGGGAGCCTTCCCCGGCCACATTGCTTCTAGGTTTCTTTAGCTTGTTTACAATTTCAAAAAATTAAATTCTGAAAGTACCCTTACCCGCAACTACTTATTTACATTACACAGCAGTACAGGCGTGGCGAGTGAACCACGAACATTATTGATTTTGTCAAAATTTGGCAGAATTAACACAGTGACATAATTATGAGCTTGTAGTTCTCTTGTCTTGTCTGTACTGCGGCGTAAGGCCAATAGCTAGTTGGGTGTAAAAGTGCTTTCGCAATTTTTTAAAAATGAAAACAAGCTATAGACAATAAAAACCAAGAATCCAATATATCTGATGGTAGCTTTACCGTAAGAAATATTTTAGATACGCCTGGGTGAGATTGACCAGGTTCGTAACGGCTGGAGATCTTAATAAAATAGCAATTTAATTTCCCCTATTCATATACAATACTGTAAAAATACGTACAGCTGTTATTTGCGAAATTAAACTGTCCAGCCCTACTATAAACACTTTGTGTTTTATTTTAACCAGTGAGCCCAATTTGTATGCTACACTCAGCTATAATTAAGGAGTATGGGATGGTTTCAAACTGCGAGAAATTCCCAGAATATAAAATCAAGAACAAAATTTGAACAATTTAATATTATTTTATAGGGTTAAATTCATTGTCGAGATATGCAAATGCTGGTGACTATTGCTATTTTAAAAAAAGGGCTTATATACACTAAGATATTAGGTAATGTGCTCAAATATTTGTCTTAAAATTGACAAAATAATATATTCGATGAAAATAAATATGTTAAAACAAGATTTTTTTTAAACAAAAGTTTAATGAAGAATTTTTACAATTTTGTTATTATAAAGTTCTACGTAATGAAATGTTATGAATTTTAAAACAATTACTTTTACATATGTACAGCTTTCGTAGTTTATATTATCTTCTGAAAAACAGTCAACAATTTTTTATTCTTAAAAATGCTATATATCAACTATTGTTGTCTGTAATGATTTTGTTAATTAAAATACACAATCACCAAAATAAACCCCATAGTAATAAGTATATTAAGTAGTTCAAATTCTATTCTTGATTTTATGTTTCAGGAATGCATGCACAGCGAAGGCTTTCCTGGCCCTTAATATCCTATTCACTGTCCTTATTATACTAACCTACAGCCACTTAATCTTCACTTATCAATCGCCAGCATTCAGTCAAAATGCTCGTCACTGTTTTTATTCGTATTAATTACAAATTAAATAATATAATTTATAAATAAAAATATAAGTAATATTACAATCTAATCAAAGGTGAGGTACTTATGTGTTTACAGAAGTATAAAATGTTTGTGATAAATGGCATATTTAGGAAATAACCAAACACGTCATACATGGGGTTATTTTTCAAAAGTTTGATTTAAAAAGTGCGAAGAAATCACGAATAGACTATAAGCAGTATTCTGAGAGTTTATATGTATACCAGATGTTTCGTAACTTATGTTACGGACTTAAGGAGGTGATTAGGCATAGAAAAACGTGTAGAAAAGTTTTGAGATATTTTGTTCTTACTCTAGTCGTTAAGGAGATGTCTTCAAACGTGCGAATCACATTAATCAGGTGAACTCCTAACAGTTAGGCAACCGGAAGAGCGTGGTGACCAATGCGAACGACTACGTACAGTTCATTACCTATCAACTACGAAACATGACGTGTTCACGTGGTCCCGTTTCAGGGCCAGCGCGTTCGCCAGACCTCAATACTTTAAACTTTTGTTTACGAGGTCGCGTCAAAACTGTGGCGTACGAAACACCCGCGTAATGCGAAGCGGACCTCAAACTGTTGCAGCCTGTACCGGTGTTCCGAACACACCAAGGATGTTGGAGAAGGTGGTGCGGCATTCCACACTCCGGCGTTGTCGGTGATGTTTGGATGTTGGCGGCCCATCAGTTTGAACATCTACTATAAAAACAATCACGTGAGTTGCCTAACTGTGAGGCGTTCATCTCATCATTCGAGCATCACATTCCAAGGCGTGTTTCATTGACGACTAGAGTAAGGACAAAATGTCTCTCAGCTTTTCAAAATGTTTTTTCCATGTCTAATCACCTCCCAAAGTCTGTTAACATAAGTTACGAAGCAAACTGTATGCCTACATGTATAAATATATTACATTTTCTAGTCGCACGCTTAGCATGCGAAAAACAGAAAGCTAGCGTTTGTCCGAAAATTATCACATTATTAGGCTAGTCTTCCTATACGACCCTAACGTCAAATAATTAAACAAAACAAATTAAAGCTATTGAAATTTTTTGTTGTCACAGTTAT
This sequence comes from Clitarchus hookeri, assembly GCA_002778355.1. NCBI lineage: Eukaryota > Metazoa > Arthropoda > Insecta > Phasmatodea > Phasmatidae > Clitarchus > Clitarchus hookeri. The sequence continues at coordinate 60,106 of NQII01000583.1, read as the reverse complement.
GAATATTATAACGGAAATTTTACAGGATGCTGAATTGTGACGCGTGCCTAAACACACAATTCGAGACATACATACAAATAACTTGAAAACTATTCGCACGTTGCCCATCGTCATATATTATTTAGGTGTCTTTATTTTTTTCACTGCAAGGCACTCGAAAAAGTAATTATATACTAGTTTTCTATTTATTTTCTTAAAAAGTGAAACAAAATGCTTAACCATGAGTTTGATGCGGCCGATTGTGATCGTATAACTTCCCTAAGACTACAAGATTCCAAATTTTTTATTTGGTTTGACCAAACTGTATTTAAGAAAGATGTTTTCGATCATTGGTAAACTAAATCTGATTTAGTTTCTTTCTCTTCTTCTCGTAGTTGCTGCCTACGCGCTAGTCGTGGTGTCCCGCTATACCACAGTAAGCAGATCTTGAGTCACCTTGTCTAACAGGCGAAATGCTCGTTATGCACACGGAATGGTGTCCACGGGGGTATCGGAATACATCCTGCTTTCAGTGCAGGATTTGGATCTTATGGAACTCAGGGCACTTGGATGAGTTCGCTCAGTTCGCTTTCTTGACACACCACTGTTCGTTGCGCATGAATTTGAAACAGACAAGTTAAACGCAAAAAAAGAAAGGCACATAAGCAAACAGTTCAATGTCCGCAAAATGTCTTTCCTTCTATACGTGACCTCTGAAAATTCTTTAACATATTCTCCAAACTGTATGTTTTTCAGGACACGGTTAGAGCACTTAAATAAATCATAGGTAATTGTGAATCTCAATAATTATTTATAAGTGTCTATTCGGTATATGGCCTCTGTCCGGTGATCATTATACTTGAAAGCGGCAGATAGAAGTAAAGAGCGTTGAGTGAATTATGACCCCCCGATTTAGGAAATAAACATACCATTCTTTATACAGATTTGTCTGAAAAGGAAACGTTTATTTTCCAACATCATTATTTGCTGGGAGTTCGGCCACGAAACCACCCTAACATAAACATTCATTGCAAGTTTTAAAAAAAAAAAAACTTATGAAAATTGCATTATTTTATTTTAATTACACAAAGTAAACTTTAAATAACGGTATATTTTATAAAATGGAGAGGGCAGCTCTTTGGCATGGGAAAAATCGCCCTTTCAACCCTTCACGTACTATAGTTTTATGTTTAATATATGTCCACAAGTTATGTTGAAGTCCCCCGAATTGTTTTCCAAATAAATGCTCGCGCAATTTCTTAACATGAACATTCTCAATTTCTAATCCAGTAGATTAATATTCATATCACCCTATGCACGTGCTATTTGTTTATAATACGAATGCCTACAAACAATAAAATCATTTAAGCAAACCGGGTTCAATTTCCGAACCAGATCACTCCCGGATTTTCGTAAGTAGGAATCGTGCCGGATGATGCCGCTGGTCGGCGGATTTTCTCGTGGATCTCTCGTTTCCCCCGCCCTTTCATTCCGGAGTTGCTTCATTATCGCCTCATTTCACCCTCATCGGCTCTCAAGAACTCGTTGTTAAGAGCCGCCCAAATATCTCCACTCAACTCAAAGCATATAATAGGAGATGCTGATAAAACAAAACACAATATAACACAGGAAGAAAAGAAACCGTGGAAATAAAGAATTCAAATCCAATATGTGGCATGAGCACGGTCAGAACACGTACAGTAAATAATTTCTTACAGCTATGGTTCCTGTTGCTGTCTAACCTAGGAATGTTGGCAACGACGCTCCGGGCATTTCAACATCTCAGACTAGAAGCACAATTTCCTGTTAATCTTATAGAGTTTATGCACGGCCACTGCCAAGCGATGTTACTTTTTATGCCTAGCCATATCCCCAGAGACGGAGCGTAATCAATTTTTAAGGTTATATCTCATGGCGGCTGTGGCACGACCTTTGCAGGGTGGGGCAGGAGAGCAGCGAAATTTGATTTTACGGTCACGCCGGTGCATAAAGGTTGACGAGAGAGAGACCCTGCCCTACTGTTTATTCATCAACCCCGAGCGTTGGCGTCACCTCGTGCCGATCTACACTGTCGCCAACATGAACACGAAATAATTATTCACGCGGAATGCTCGAGCTCGTGACGTCAAACTTCAATGCAAATAATGCTTCCTTTTTTTTTCTGACGATGACAATTTATACGAAATTTGTTCGTGCCATAAATTCAAATTTACTATGGAATGTTGGTTCAAAGTACCAGTATCAACCAGTTGATACTGTTTGTCAAGTAGAGAACTGCAACGTCGGTAACATCTTGAGTCACACGCAATTTTTTTTCAAGTCGTGCGAAGACCACGTAATTTTGGATCATTCAATTAATTTACTCATTGAAATTTTTGTTGGAACATTCTCGGTTCACGCTAATTTTCATTGCATACAAAAAAACCAACTTATTGGGTATACATTTACTGAAACTCCCAACTACTAAGGGCATCGGTAGTTGAGCGGTTAGACTGCTCGCCTTCCACCTGGGTGAACTGGGCTCAATCCCCGGCTGGGCCACTCCCGGGTTTTCATTTCGCATGTGGGAATCGTGCCGGACGATGTCGCTGGTCGGCGGCTTTTCTCGGGGATATCCCGCTTCCCCCACCCCTTCATTTCGGTGCTGCTCCACACGTACACCTCGCTTCACCCTTATCGGCTCTCAAGACCTCGATGTTAAGAGCCGGCCAGATCTCTTCGCTCACTCACCCAATTACTTAGCAGCCTGAACCGGTGAATAGTAGACAAACTTTTGCATTGTAATTTGGTATATGGCATTAATTATATTTTGCATACGGGTAAAATTTATTTCACCGTTAAGTCGGGGGGAAGTGACAAGTAAATTCATAACACGTCTGACCACAGTACAGAGTTCGTCAGATTTTTTCTTTCTTGTGAAAGTTGCACAAGTGGGTTTTTTTTTTTTTTTTCATAATTTTTTTTCCCATTTTATTTACATCGCTACAAGTTGAGGCCTGCGATTAAAATTAACTGTTAGTGATGCGTTCTGACAAATCTGTTTCGTATGTACCGCAAACTATCCAAGCAGAACACCGACAGGCGTGAAGAGGTAAGAAATTAGGTAATGTTTATTCTATTGAGCGTAAACATTTGTAAAATTAAAAAACCTGTTCTTCTTCCATTATTTCTACTGTTCAAATAAAAATATCGCACTTCCAGGCCAGAGTTTCGTGTCACTGAATTCTGACGCGAATACGTCTTTATAATTTGCAACCATGGTGGGCAATCCATAAAATCTAATGATAACAAAATCGGGGGATACAGTTTGCCATTGCAGCTCCGAATCTATCGTATACATCTAAAATCAAATTACTCCACTCAATTGCAAAGAATCAAATAATTTGTTACGTTTAGTGAGGACTGCGAGGCGTCGCGCGCGGCGGGAGTGGGGGCACCGCCATTTTGAGTTCTTTTCTCCGCGTCTCATAATTTCCGCGTAGTATAACTTTTGACGCGGAGTAACTACGACGCTCGTTTGAGTTTTAATCAATAGCTCTCGTCGAGATCAATCGATTGAGTTTATAAAACATTTGTGTGGCGTGGTTATGGTAAAATTGTATGAGTTTAAAGTTAAAAAAAATTGAAATCTTAACACAATGTGGGCATATACTCGTCAAAAAGCCAAGTCGAAATACAAAAATCGTATTAGGTTGGATAGAGCATGTCAAGNCCGCCATTTTGAGTTCGTTTCGCCGCGTCTCATAATTTCCGCGTAGTATAACTTTTGACGCGGAGTAGCTACGACGCCCGTTTGAGTTTTAATCAACAGCTCTCGTCGAGATTAATCGATTGAGTTTATAAAGCATTTGTGTGGCTTGGTTATGGTAAAATTGTATGAGTTTAAAGTTAAAAAAAAAATTGAAATCTTAACACAATGTGGGCATATACTCGTCAAAAAGCCAAGTCGAAATACAAAAATCGTATTCGGTTGGATAGACACAGCCACACCCCACGTTTTTTTTCGCATGTCCTAGCGACTCGAATAGAACCACAAGACAATTTTCCACTAGTTGACTAGCTCCCCAACCACCACAACCTAGGCGCTGAAATAACATCATATACGCTCTACCAGTTTCCCGCACTACATCATTAAATTTATTTATAGTTCTTTTTGTTTTATTAAATATTGCATGATTTGCATATTGATTTAATATAACGGAAGGAAAAGTCAGAGAAATTAGTATATAGAATAATAATTTTTCATATCAATCCAAATTAGAACGTATTTAATATGCGCAGTATTTTATACGTTATGATTTTTAACTCGAGGATTGAAAATTACGCTTTCTTTAAACTAATGTTTATAAAACACATAAAACAATTTTTTTTTTTTGGGAAATCTTACGACAGGGGCTTTTATGTCAATTTTTTTATACTGGCATTGAAATCAATACTACGTTATTAAAATTTAGTTGTGGCCCTACGAGAAAACATTTTGATTGTGATTTGAAAGGTTACAACATCTATTTGTCAGTAACTATGTTTATATTTAGTACACCTTTCAGTCACCTAGTATACAGAAAATTTTGGCTTGACATGAATCAGTTGTCATTATATATCACAGAAATTGTTGAGTACCGGAAACATATTTTTTTAATTCATTGTTCAAAATGCACTGGAATCTTCTTAACAGTTACAGAATGGTAAAATTACCATTAAATTAGTTTGCAAGTACATACAAGACATTTTGAGTGCGGTTACTGAATATATTTTGTAATTCGAAAAAGTTATTAACATTTTATAAAAAGTGAAGGCGAAATACTACGGGATAATGGGGAAAATCTTTATCGTTCTTATAACTCCTAAGTATACAATGCTAGTGTGGTAGTGTGGTAAGTTTGCGTACAATTCCTTAAGCAGATACCAAGATACCAAGATACAACAAAAACTTGTGCAGCATTCTTCTCTTGAACTAAATCTCGTATACGCGAATTTCTTCTGTAAAGGAGATCTCTTACAATATCAGAGTGTAGAACGTGTCCTTTTTTTTTGTTTTTTTTGCAAGGTTGGACACGGGATTAATGAGTATAATTTTCTTGCTATTCATGTGATCTGCCAGATGTAAAAGGAGCGTATCAGGCGAAACGTGTTGCTGTCAAGAATGCTAAAACTTTTTTTAAGGAACGGAGTGTAGTGGAGAGTAGAGCGGAGAGGCCTCGAACGCCGGTGAGAGTTAAATGAAGTGAATATGGAGCAGCGGTGGAATGCAAGGGTGGGGTAAAGGAGGAGCTCCCCGAGAAAACCCCGCCAGCCATCGGAAAAATCGAGCCCGGTTTTGCCTTGGCGGAAGGAGGAACGAAGTGGTCTTCGGATAATGTTCTGAGAGTCGAAGGCAGGTTTCTCATGATATTCAACACCCGAGATATCACTTTAAAACTAAGTGTTCAGGAGCTTTCAAAGGTGCGTCCACACTTGTTGTGTATCCGCGTGTCGTATCCCCGTCGCGTGTCAATGCGGACGGTACCCCGTTGCACCGTACCATTGCGAAACGGTGATACGGAGATAAGCAACGGCATGTTCGCTCAGTTGGTGGTCTCGTGCCGTTGCATGAACGTGTAACGACACGCGTTGCACGTCGCATTTCACCGCTGCGTCCCAGTTACACACTTACCAACTGTAGTTCACTGTCACCAGTAGTTCACGTACGCGCTTCCTCCGTTTGATACGGATATGAACTGACAACACGGGAGTACAGTTACGTTGCGTCGTATCGTATTATTGGCATGACACGCGACTGGGATACGACACGCGGATATGCGACAAACGTGGACACACCTTAATATTAACATCGTGTCTAATATATTCCTCAGGGAATGCCACCTCTTCTCTTGCAAGAAGACAATTTTTACTACCAAGTTTTCTGAGAAGTCTGTGAGCAAATACATTTCGTAAGGAATATACTTTATATTTTTGCGTAGAGGTTTGCATGTGATGCCTCGTACAAAATTCTACTTTGCGTCGTGTAAATGCAGCTTTACATTGTGTAGTCCTCATTTGACGCTCTGTTTCACCAAAAACTAGGGAAGGGGATTCGTGTCCAGCGCCGTCCCTAGCGAAAGCGAGGCCAGGTGTAACAACTTTCGCAAGGCCCTTCCCTTCCAAACTAGTAAAGCCCCTTTTACCACAACACAATCACCTTTCGAACAATATGCTCTGCTCTCAAGCACCCGCGCCTCGAGCTCAACATTTTATTTATAAGACATTTTATACTTTATAAATAAGCATGTTTAAATATATAAATTTTATAGTGAAATATATAACCCACGACCAAACGAATGCTAAATATTTTTATTATTAAAAAGAAAAATTGGTATTGAGGTCCTGTGCAGCCTGTTATACTTGGCTCTCTTCGTTACGCAACCTTGCCCGACATCAAAGCCACGCATCGGCCCGAAAAGAGGGCGGCACGCTGTTTTATAAAACCATTTTCCAAAACAGACTCGAAATGGCGAAAGTCTAAAAACAAGCTGGACAATCCGCCGAGTTAGGACCAAAATGTGGGTCCAGCTGACTAGTTATAGTGACGAAAGGGTATCAGCAATCTTAAACTAAACTACACCTACCAACCACGCCACAACCAATCGTAATTGAGGAAGCAAGTGAAGGAGTAGGGCAAAGAGAGTGAAGGAGGGGCTCAGAACTCCGGGAAGGGCAGCATGTTACACACACCTGCTGCCTCCTTTACCATTTTTAATGCGTGATAAAGCTTTGAACTTCTTTCCTGTCGGGAGGGTTTTTACGGCGCCTATGCCGGTTTTTCCCCCTCCCCCTTCTTAGTTATAGCTTCAGCTATTACACACTCAGGGATGCAGTCACGGCCACAAACCTGGCCACGGCTGCTTTATCCCTCTTTGCGGCGAAGCACGCCTCCTCTCCTGAATTCCCTCTCGTGTGGGCGTATGGGGCTTGGCCCTGAGACGCAACACAGTCCAGACCTACCCCCGGACAGCACTCAACACTTAGTAATTAGGGTGGTTAGTAAAAAAAATAAAAATAAAAAAGCGGGAAGAGCGCAGTTGGTGGGTGACCAGCGCCAAGTGTTGCACTCGCCTAAGGACGGTCCTGTTCGTTTTATTCATTCACTTTGTTATTTTAGGTCGCGGTCGTACGGAACACAGGACTTCCTTTTCTTCAAGCATGCTCAGCTCTGTAAACGGACACGGGATGTCCGAACTTGTTACAATCGCAATCACTTTTTGTTCAAAGTAAATTGTTTGTGTAAGTACACCAGAACGACTTTACTTCTGTGCTGCGCTCCGATTGGCTGCTGCGAAGTAACTAAACTTTATTATTAAAAATGGCTTAGAATTTAAGTGATTTTCCGCATTCGTTGAAACAAATATAAAAAAGTATAATAACGATATTCTTTCTTTGCACTGTTGCAGTCAAAGTAAGACTAATTGTATTAAATTTTTTTTCTAAAATTCTTAACATTTGTAAGAGTTGGAAACGATGATTGGGAGGCTTCAGAGGTTAGTATTTCCTTTTGTTTCCATTCAGTTACAGAGCTGTAGTAATGCAGACATGTTAACTTTGGTATTCTTCGTTTTATTTGAACGTTTTTAAAAATACTATTGCTGTAACATATTTACGTTAACACGTTCAGCCGTTAGTGTAACCTCGCCCTTAGTTTTTTGATCACTTCGTTATTTCATCAAACTGCTCTTTTACTTACAAAGACGGGAAGAGGTGTTATTGTATAAGTCTTCTGTCTAGGGACTGAGTCAACGTAACAGTTTACATCAGTGTTGACGGAACGCCTTGTTATCTTTGTCTCTGTAGACTTAGGATGGAATGTGAAAACACTGTGATAGATGTTTATCGACTAGAATAATGCCTGAAGACCACACGATGTTTTATAGTTACCTGAGAACAATCCGGAGACAGAAATGATCGTCTAACAAGGCACCTGGCATTTTTTTTTTTAGAGTTGTTATTTGTTAGATAATTTGTTAGAGATAAAGCTATTACCTTGGTTTTTCGGTTGTTAATTTGTTTACAATGTGGCGAGAATACTCGAGATATTATTTTAATTAAATTTACTGTACTCGTAAAAATGTCATTAGCTTTTGATCATCAGAAAATTACATATTTAGATTGGTAAATACAAAAATAGCCTCAACAGCTCATGAACCGAAAATTATTTTGAGTTCAATTGAAATACGTAGCTGTGGATCTGTGGATTTACTTATTCTTAAATTTATGTTTTAGGTTTTTATGTAAATAAAATCGTTTCTGCCATGTTTATATACTTGAAAAATGCTTGTCAAAGGAATTATTTTTAATGTTGAGTCTGAGGTTGTGCCAGGAATGAGTTTCCGAAGAACAGTTTGTCTCCACTCTGCTTGCTACAAGTTTTTTTTTTCATTTGCACATGGCGTTTCACCTCCACTAATAATCAAGAACCAGTAGTGGTCCAGATAGTACTTCACACGGATCACCACTGCATTAGTGAAATTACAAAAACCCTAAGGCACAAACTGATGGACAGATACACCCTATAAGTATAGCAAAACAAACTTTCAGCCAGTATTAAAAACCCGAATACGCACAAATAATATTTGATTTGCCGTCGCAACGTGGGGTTTCAATGACGTTTAACTTTTATCGTGATTAAATAGAAAACATTTTTCGCTACAGTGAAGTTCTATTTTGTACAGCATGGAAACATCTTTATTGTACCTACGAAGAACAATGTTGGGCAGGGATGTTTATTTTTGCGAAAATTTAGCTCTTGCATCGCCATGTTACGCCCAAATATCACGAACTGTTTACTACTTTCTTTACTTTTCAATTTTGGACAGTACACGGGCCAGGTGGCATCTCCTCTAATGCCCTCACAACTCGAATAAGCCATTATCGGTTTGGAGCAGCGTCCAATGTTGCAAAGACAGCTAGCGTCTGGGAAGAAATATGTCTGAATAATTCATTAAACTGAACCTAAACGTAATCCTAAAAGCCGCACAAACATCCATCCCTTTCATAAGATTAGACCTCAGAAGCCTTTACATAGTAAGCTAAATAACAACACTGCATTATGAAAGTACTCACGGTGTGTTTAATTCGTACAGAAGTATCTATGTGGGACGCGATTTCCTGTTATTTAACTGGCGGCCCTGTTTACTAGGTTTATACGTGAAAGCTCGCGAGTTAGTTTTAACGAAAGAAGGTCGTTAGAAGCGTAGATAGAATTTTGCCGTGGTAAACTATTCCTTTAAAATATAACGTACCGCAGTCCAAGAGATAATCGGTGTTGTGCTTCTCAGAAAATAGGACTGGCGCAAGCCCAAAAAAAAAATTTGGAACTGTGCTCTCCTGGATTGTCTTACAAATGTAAGTTGTTAGGTAATCCACAGGATTTATAAACAAGACACAAGACAACCTGAAAATATTCAAGCGCGCTTCGGAAAATATTCAGAATCATATTGACTATACATAGGGCCAGTGACTTTTCGCGTAAAAATCGGAGCACACAGTAGACTTCGAAACTATTTACACACCTCAGCTGTTGTTATACCTCCATTGGCTGCTGGTGCCGTGTCCGTCTTTGATCAAGCCACTCAGTACAAGTAACTCCGATACTGGACCTTCGTGATTCGTGCGCAAACGGTTAACAAGGCCAGAACATTTTTTAGCCAATCAAAGAAGCTGGAAGATCTACAGTGCTTTGGACTGTATCTTGTCTCGAAATCTTTTCGCGAAATATCACTGCCCCTAACTATACAATTTACAGCTCTTAGTAGATGTGAGATACTTGTTGATATAGCTCATTCAATGTTACTTCAAACATTTCTGAAGCCCTGCTGAAGTTCTACTTTCAGACTATTCCTCCGCCTCATGCAAATAAATCCCACAAATTCTAGAAATCTACACCAACGGGACAACGTGCCGTATTTGTGCACACTCAATGTAACAATATTTTGCATGAGAACTACTTCTTACTAGGCATTGCCAGTTTTTATTCATATTAATTATAAATGGCATATTATAATTCATTAATAATATATAAGTAAAAATCCAATTTAACCAAAAAGAAAATACCTTTATGTTACCAGAAGTATAAAACGCTTGTTATACATGGCAAGCTAAGAAAAAGTCAAACACATGTATGGGGTGACTTTTCAAAGGTTTGATTAAAAAATTGTGAAGATACCGCGAATAAAATATATACACGACAAAATTACTGAGAGTAACGAATTTCCCACGCGGATTTTCCAACTATCTAAAACAGACCGGAAGCTTTCATTACCGTTGTCATTAATTATTCTTCATGTTTCTGTAACTGGTCGAGAAACCTAGATAAATGACCTAAAATAGGTTTGCGACCAATTCTACTTGAGCATATGTGCGTAAGTTACTAGCGAAGTCACAACCAAAGGAACAGTATCATCAGTGTAAATCACCACGGAGTAAATGTGTATGTAATCTAAGTTTTTTTTTTTTAAATTAACATTAGGAAAAAAATTTCTGCTTGAAAAAGAGTAAATTTTATTTTTAAACTATGAAGGCACTGCTTAGCTGGAACGTTGGCAGCAACTCAGAAAACGTATTCTCATATAATTATGTCTTATTGAAAATGAACTGTTTCAATCAATGGCCATTAAAACTAGTTTCTGTGGTTTTGTACACATTAAAGTGAGTCTGGCGTTTCTGATGAATTCACCCTGTCATATAGTCGCTGCACAGATATTTCTCATATGATCATCTCAATGTCAACCTTCTAATGCGTGGAAGGATGCTCAATTTAAGGGGGGGGGGAAGTAGGATTTTTGAAACTGTTCTACTATCAATTAAGAGAAACGTTGCGAATTTATTTTAATACTTGTTCACAGATAAAGGTGAGCCGATAGCACCCATGCGAATTACTACATTCAATTTGCAATAGCTGTGTTGTTTAGTGTTCCAGTATTATTCGACGCCATGAAATTTTAAGATAATGGCGGCTATTCTGAGAAGGAAAACACTAATATTTTCACCAGCAGTTATAAGAAGATAACTATTTTCAGTTGTAAGAGCTGAATTTTACCATTTTCCCGGAGCCTCTTCCAGTTTATAGCACTTATTGTTGTTGGTTAGCACAATAAATTCCGTTCATCACTTTCTGAAATAAACAAAGTGAATTTAAGAAGTTTTGTATGAACCTAAAAATATTTATAACGGGGAAAATGTATTTTGACTTTCTGACTTAACAACAAACGAAGTAAAGAAAGTTGTATATATAACAACCACCCCTTAAAAAGGGTTGTATGTGTAATTTTTGGAGGTCTCATTGTATAAACATTTCTTTAAAAATCAGATGGAACTGATATCATAATTGTGCAAATACTAAACGATAATACAAATGAAACAGAAAAAAGAAAATTTATTCTCAGTCAGTGAAACCATTGCATATAAATCAAGCTAGATAACTCTCGTAGAAACACAAAATTGAGATTTTTATGAAAGAACTTATTAATTTAGTAATAAATGCATTTAAGAAGTTTTATTTATAAAATGATAGATATAATTGCAGACCAATAAAATATGAGGTGAAAAAATTGAAGGGAAAATGATAAAATTTACTGCTCTGAAGTTTAAAATACGTATAAATAAATTAAATTATTTCGTATCTGAAAAATTTAGTGGTAATAAAATTCAAGTAATGTAGGAAAAAAATGAATAAAGTAGTTAAAAAATGTTTAAATAATTCAAATTATTGACGGTTATTAAAAATAATATTTTATTTCAAGTAATGTAGTTAACTTATGCTGCCCAGTGCATATTTCACAACGCTCCAAAAAAAGAATTTTAAAATGTTAAACGCAAAATGTAGTCATACGATACTTCAAAGACTTAAGCAACTTGATGTAAATATAAATAACAGTAAAACTTTTGCAGATAAAAATAACAGTAGTTATTACTTTAAATAACATTTAAATAAATAAAGTATGTAAGTAAGCACAGCCTAATTAAAAAATATGACGTAATCATTAGGCTGGTTTTAGGTTTTATAAAGTGGTGTTTTGTTTCATGGGTTGTAAACTTAAAGTTACTACGTGAAGTTATTGATTCGCGAGGTGTGCGTGGAGGAACGCAACAACCTTAAAACGCCGGGAAATTAATAGTTAAAATTTTAACAGCTTTTAGACACACCGAGATTGCAGGAAATGTCGTGAAACTGGTCCTTATTGGTTTAGACTTTTTACCCACATATTAGCAAATATAAGTAAAATGTACGCNGGATTTTATGTATCATTGGATACGTAATGTAATGTTTTTTTGGTGATTTGGATACGTTATACGAAATAATCACCAGACTTTTTACCCACATATTAGCAAATATAAGTAAAATGTACGTGCTTAATTAGGCGAAACACTAAACTGAAGTGGTTTTAATAGTCTATGTAATTTTGTTTCCATGTTTGCCACAAAGTGATTCAGGGCATCTGAGAGTAATATCTTCTAGAAGCGTCACTATAGCCCATTCATGGTTACTTCCAACTTTCCTGAAGCCTTGCTTACGTTCTACTTTCAGGCTATTCCTCTACCCCGTGCAAATAAAGCTTAACTAAGTCTATAAAATTACACCAAAGGGACAACTCACCGCACTGGTGCGTACTCAGTCTAATTATATTTTGCATAAGAACTATTTATTATTAAGCATTACCAACACACCTATTCCCTCACTGTCTTTATTGATATTAATTATAAACGAGATATTATAATTTATATATAGAATACAAGTAAATGTTTAATTTAGCCAAAAATAAGATACTTTTTTTTTCAACAGAAGTATAAAACGCTTGCGATGTATAGCATATTTAAAAAGCAACCAAACACGGAATGCATTGAATGATTTTCAAAGGTTTGATTAAAAAAAAGTGTGGAGATCCCGTGAATAGACTATACATTATGTCCATCAGATATTACTTGGGAAGGGGGGGGGGGATGCGTTGGCCAGCAACTTGCGCCTCTCGCCTGCTAACGTCCCTACTCTTCCGGCGCATCCTGCCTTCATGGCAATGTGTGTGTGTTTGTGTGTGTGTGTGTCATTCCTGCTTCGTCCACAGTCAACGTCTTCTGCTAGGCCTGCGGTCACACGCAGGCGTGTTTACGACCGGCGATCTGGACAACGTCTGCTCAACGACTTCTATCCGGCAACATCCACCGACCCAGACAATGACCAACACCTCCCCCTGTCGTCAGCCACAACGGCCGAGAATAGCCTCTCTGGCGTCGAGTGATGCGTGTACTCAAGACAAAACTCTCTCTCTCTCTCTGTAGTCTGTTCCCGGCTTCTTCACACTTTTTGAATCAAACCTTTGAAAAATTCACGTACCTGGTTGTTTCCTAAATATATAATGTATCACAAGCGTTTTATATGTCTTTTTCCATAAACGTGCCTTATTTTATGTTAAATTTAACTTTACTTATATTTTATCTATAAATTATAATATTTTACCTACAATTAAAATACAAATAAAACAGTGAGGAAATGTGTGTGTTGGTAATACCTAGTAAGAAATAGTTCCCATACAAAATGTTCTTACATCGAGTGCGCGCGAATGCGGTGCGCCGTCCTTTTGGTGTAGTTTTCTAGATTCGGTTAAGCTTTGTTTGCACGAGGTTGAGGAATTTCCTGGAAGAAGATATTTAGCAGGGCTTTAGAAAAGTTGGAGTTAACCATGAATGGACCATGGCATAACTGCTGCTACGTTAAGCTGCTTCCACACAACGCAAAATGGATTTCGTACTAGACATCGCATGAGAAATCTCATGCGAGAATTTCAAGAAAATCCCATGAGAAACAACGAGTCCACAGATCAAACTTGCAGCAAAATACTTCGTTATATGAGAAAAGTTGATGGCGTTAGAACATCCTAACTTGACATTATTTTAATCAACGGCAGATATTCGGGTAGGCATTAATTATTTATGTTTATCTTCTGAAAACTAAGCAATTTTTAAAATTACCATGTAAACATTTCTTACGTATTTTTAGTTAAAGAGCAGTTTGGTACAGAGACGACCACCCCATAAATTAGGCTGAGGCGTTATTTCAAGTCATGAAATGTAAACATGTCGCAAATACACTACCAACCTAAGGACGTAAAATGACAGTAGACAGTAAAATGTTTACAGACAACTCAAATTATGTAATTTGAACTTGTCTAGCACACAATATGTTTACTAATGCTATAGAAATAAAAGGGGCTTATTTCATTTCAATGAGGCGGATGCAGTAGTTTCGCGATATCACTGTAATTTCGCGATTTTTCGCGGAGACATAGTTTTCGCATTTTCCTATGAAATTCGCATCCCTAGTTATAAGTGTCTGTGCAGTTGTGAATGTGGCAATGCTTTCAACTGCTCTTTAAATTCTCAAAGTCAAGAGTAGAGGAAATGAAGAAAGGCAAAGCACAATCTTGCTTCCCCCCTTCAATTTTGACACCCAGTCGCCACCGTTGAATTTAATAGTTAAGTGTCATGAGCACACGCTGTTGTAAAGACGTGGCTATTAAAAAGAACAGAATATTTAATGAATTCGTACAACTATCTCATAACATCATTTGAACTGAACTCTGCTTTTCTCCTATCTTTCTAGTTGATGTACAGTATCTTCCCAAATGCATGTGGGAAGTAATCGGGGGGTGGATAGTACACCCCAAAACAACACAAAATGTCCCTATGAACATTTGTCCTAAAGTCGACAGTTTCCGAGTTACAGACATGGGGTTGTCGTTATCTTGCGTTATGTCCAAGTATAGATCGCGCAGCAGTATATCCGCAAAGAATTAAGAGCGACGTAAAGTTGAGTTTCTTGACCCAACCTCAACATAGCTCGGGGTAATGTAGGGTCAGTGAATCAGATTCAAGGGGTATTTTTTTCTTTTGTTTTCTCTACCAACTTTTATACCTCAGAAACTTACGTCTCGACTGTATATTCTGCTACGCCACGATCGCAACAGAAGTTTTGATATCGTTTGAGTGGACTTCAGTGATAAATAAATTAACCTGAATAACTGTCGAGTTAAAAGAAAATATATGGGTGCAAATTGGCGTAAATTTACGTAAGATATGGGATTATTTACACATAGATGAAGCCGTTGTTTTAAATATTATAATTTGTATGTACGTTTACTTCCAAAAATGCAAGATGTTTTTAAAATACATGTCGGTCGAAATTCGAACCACGGCATATATGGGCTAATATAAACAATAAACCGTAGTAGCAAAATGTTCGGAAAATTCATCAAGTAATTTTTAATTGAAATTAAAGTTAGGAAAACAGCGCCGGGAGTCCGCAACTTTACGTACCTGCGTGCACAACAAGTTGCATATGACGAAGGCGAACGGAACTGGCGCGACCATGCGGAGAGCGCCTTTATGTAGGACACCATGGACACGAGGTAAGTGGGCGCCGCTGGTGGTCGCTTGTTAGTACACGTGTGTCAAACTACATGTACAATGAGAGATTAGCAACTGAGTAGTACAGGCTGTCAGAAGTGATTGCATTTTACTTCCAACAACACACAAACAGCAGTGTTGGCGATGTAGAGTCTGCACGGTGCCATATGTACTTCTAAATGAATCAATCAGCCTTAAAGGCAAGAACTTTTGATCGAATTTTTTTTTCAACGCCAGTATACCAGTGTGAATTTAATTTTAGTATTTCTGTCAAACTTTTTTCAGTTGGTATATATTCTGAATAATACGATTTTCAGTTAATAATATTTTTGGTAGTGAAGTTTTAACATGCTTATTTGACAGAACAACGAGTTTTTTCTGGGCTGTATAAATTAAAACACTTAATAAATAGCAGCAATTTATTCTGTTATAAATAGAACGAAACAANACTGAGTAGTACAGGCTGTCAGAAGTGATTGCATTTTACTTCCAACAACACACAAACAGCAGTGTTGGCGATGTAGGGTCTGCACGGTGCCATATGTACTTCTAAATGAATAAATCAGCCTTAAAGGCAAGAACTTTTGATCAAATTTTTTTTCAACGCCAGTGTACCAGTGTGAATTTAATTTTAGTATTTCTGTCAAACTTTTTTCAGTTGGTATATAGTCTGAATAATACGATTTTCAGTTAATAATATTTTTGGTAGTGAAGTTTTAGCATGCTTATTTGACAGAACAATGATTTTTTTCTGGGCTGTATAAATTAAAACACTTAATAAATAGCAGCAATGTATTCTGTTATAAATAGAACGAAACAAATTCAGTACTGTAACATTTAACATCAACAATTTTACCAGCCAATGNAATTCAGTACTGTAACATTTAACATCAACAATTTTACCAGCCAATGGCTGGGCGTAAGACGGTGTTATTTTCAATAGGTCTTCACTATTTTTTAAATCCTTTTCCTTCTTATCTCTCACCTTCCTCTTCCACGATTCTTCCTCGCAGCGTTTTATTATATGTCCTTGTATTGCTTATTTGTTCTTCTTCTGCCTCTCTTATTATCTCTCTGTTTTAGCTTTATAAAATATCTTGTGTAGGTATGTTCTCTATTTGCTACATTACCTCCTCAATTCAATTTCATCTTCTTTCCTAAGTTTCCCGGTCTCGTTTCTTGAATTCCGTACATTACTCGTCCTACATCCCCTTGAGAGGAAGTGGCCAAGTTTCGGAAGTGTAGTTAGAAGTTTAAAATTGCACTAACTATAATTTTAAGACTTATCGGTATTTATATCTTCATTACGTTATACAGCATTCGAAATGCTTTCTATGTTAATTTTACTCTCGTTTTAAATTAATGACAAAAATTCCAGTTCTGATTGATAGTTTCTCCATATTGTCTTAAATTGTTTTGTCTGGTTCAGTCCCTGTTTGGTTATTTTCAAACGTTATACAAATGATTTCGACGTTCATTTGGTTATGCCGATATTTATTTACAATTCAACAAATCAATTAAATGTTTGCACTTTTGAAGAAACTTTGAAATTAGTTGTAGAATTGTATCAGCAGTGATGTCCTACAATAAAAATAAACAAAATGTATTTAGTTTTGAATTTTTTTATAGTTAGAAATTTAATAAACTTTATTTAATATATTATACCAAAAAATATTAATTTCGGTTTCTTGTTCGAGAGCATTTCTTTTACGTCAGCAAAAGCTACCATCATTATTAAAAATAAATGTTTTAAAACACTTCCTTTTATTCTAGAAATAAGTACAGGATGAGTATAAAAGAATACCCCAACTTCGAATGTCTATAATATCAAAACCAAACGACCTACAACCTTGATTGACCAATCAAATGAACCATGGAACCATGAAGTTTGTCTACCATTCATTCATAAATGTTCAATATGACCACCATGAGCGGTCCGAACAACATCTACGCGAGAATCAAACTCGTTCCACGCTCTTGTCAGCATGTCCGGTGTTACGGTTTGGATGGTGTTCGTAACTCTCGGTTTGANCAAACTCGTTCCACGCTCTTGTCAGCATGTCCGGTGTTACGGTTTGGATGGTGTTCGTAACTCTCGGTTTGAGGGGATGAGGGGGTAGCGAGTTCACATTCGACACGTCAATGTGAAGGGGACGGTCTGATGTTTTCTTTATGGTGCGCCACCCCATTGAAATCTAGCTGTTCGCGGATACCTGAACGAGACGTTGCCGCAACGCTGGATTGGTTGAGGAGCCGCTGGTGACCAGTCTCTTCATCACTGACCCCCCAAGAAGCCCGGATCTACCCTGTGCGATTTTTTCCATGAGGGTACATAAAGGATCAACAGTTTCTTCCACCGTTTCCGGCTAACATTGACGATCTCAAAACGAGAATTACGGACGCCATCCAAACCATAACACTGGACATGCTGACAATAGTGTGTGGAACGAGTTTTATTATCGCGTAGATGTCGTTCGGGCCACTCATGGTGGCCATATTGAACATTTATGAATGTATGGTAAACCAACTTCACAGTTCCACGGTTCATTTGATTGGTCAATCAATGTCGTAGGTTGTTTGGTTTTGATATGATAGACCTTCAAAGTTGGGGTATTATTTTATACTCATCCTGTATAACCAGTGAGTCTAAATAGCAGACGTTCCAGATATGATTACTGTCATCACGACGTCGACAGTTCACTGAATAATTTTAACATCATAAACGTTCGATCGTTACACAGAGAGGTACTTATCTCGTGAATGGACGAATTCTGCATATTTACAAGATTATACGTTGTGACTCTGCTGAAGCATGTAATTGTGAGCGAATAAGTCAATTCACGGTACTAATTTTTTTTTTAATGTTGTGATGATACGAATAGCAAAACACAAACTACCATCACCCTGCTAAGCAGTAAAGTAAAACTTTTGTATTCAATAAAAATATTTTAATAGTAATTTCATAACTGGGAATAAATGTTTGACGGTCTTTTAATATATATAATCTTATTCATTTATACGGAACGCCTCTTAAATAAAAAATAGCCCCGACTCTATCGCAGTAACAACTTGGGTTCTTAAAACAAAAGATCTAGAAAAGATTGGATAAAATGTATAATTACTTTTTGAAAAATTTATTGCTCTTCATGATGAGAAAGTAATCATACAGGAATAGATAATATCTCCAATAACTATAAATTCCAACTGAGTCTTTTTTAATAGCCGAACACAATTTACGTAACAACTACTGCTAAAAAAAACAACCACCAAAGATAACATATATCACACATTCCATTCTCCACAGTGTATCCAACTGTCTTGATATAATTCATGAACCAAGAAACCAATAATTTCGTACTGATTTCCACTTTTAGGGTGTACCACGTTGGCAGATCTCACTGCGACAAACGTTTTACAGTTTTTTTAGAATGATGTTATGTTTGGTGTTGATCAGTGCATGTCCTGTAAAATGCAGTAGATATGTTANTTTTACAGTTTTTTTAGAATGATGTTATGTTTGGTGTTGATCAGTGCATGTCCTGTAAAATGCAGTAGATATGTTATGTGAAAAAATATGTCTGTGTTACTTTATCTGTATACTGATATGTGGAAAATTAAGGTGTTCGAATTTTAATATAACTGTTGCAATAGCGTATGTATATTTCTTAATGGCTGTCAGCAATGACCCAGTACTAAACATATCAAGCGTTAGATAATAGAAAAGAAACTATTNGTATATTTCTTAATGGCTGTCAGCAATGACCCAGTACTAAACATATCAAGCGTTAGATAATAGAAAAGAAACTATTTTCACGGGAGCTCACGATGATGTTTACAAAATATTTCATTTGTAGAAATGCGTCCAACTTGTGGTAGTGGTGATTCACCAGTGAAAGTTAAAAGATTCCTTCATATCGCATCGTTCTTTACAAATAAAAATATTAAACATGAAGCATACATCAAAGTGGGGACTGTAAAGCCTTTATCTTAAACGATAATATGCGATACAAAGTTATCCTTAATAGTACATAGTTACTTCAGATTACTTTTATTTCTTGTATAGCCTTTGCTCAATNATGCGATACAAAGTTATCCTTAATAGTACATAGTTACTTCAGATTACTTTTATTTCTTGTATAGCCTTTGCTCAATTTTTTTAAACTTGGACTCAATACTGCATCAGCTCTCGTTAAGTAATAGAATACGCTAAAAAAAAAAAGGCAGCAGATGCTGTATTTTTATTTTGTATGATTTTCATATATGCATAACTGGAAATTAGAAATTATATTCGTTAATAACAAAAAAATGAAATTACATATTTACTGTTTACTGAGGTCATAGCAACTAAGACCTTAGTTACATTCATCTTCTGCCGTTTGTAAGGTGTGCGCTTATGCTGGTTTAAAGCTGATGGCCAGTTCTGTAATCGCTACGAGGGCCCGGAGTACCTCTGTTGATGTAATATTTAGAGAGTGGAGTTAGTATCTTCAAGTTTGCGTTCCCCGCGGGCATGACTGTAAACACGTCCCTCATTTCCTGCCCATCGACCCGTTCCTATTCCACTATTTATAATCGCTCGTCGCCAAGACAGGTGCTTCCCAATATAACGGGCGGAAGGTCAACAGAGTCCACGTTCACCCTATCTGGTTTGGCAGTAACATCAATGGCGTACTCAGGGCTCACTGAAGGGGAAGGCACACCATTTTTCTCGCATTTCAGTGACATTTCAGCAGCTACTAAACGACCTTTATTTACAACTGTTTGCGTGTATTCTTAACTGTATAGGAGAAGAATTAATACCTTATAATGTATATGCTGTAACGTTGGCTGGTGTACAGTAAAATAGTTACTATTTCGCATTTGTTTGTTTAATGCAGAAATTACTATATTTTCAAGCTTTTTATGTGAAGCGCAGCGTACCCCCTTTGCTCTTCCCGTAAATATGCCACTGGTAACAACGCACTTATTATTAATAATTTTTGTAATCATGTGTTGGAAAAGTAATATTACTCTACTCTAAAACATATTGGTGATATTACTACAACCTTGTAGTTTCTTAAATTATCTATTAGCATCATTTACCACCAATAATAATCAGATGAACATAGAAATACAATAAATTACTTGTTGAAAATAAGTTTCATGTCTTTCTCATAATTCTACGAAGGAAGAAGAATTTTTTCTATAAACTATTCCTTGAGTGGTCTTACCGTATTACATGAAAGTAGTGTACGGTGTGTAATAACATTAGAGTGTGATAATATATCGGTTTTTGAGCAAAACATCTGTACGCGTGATCTTTGAAACATAAATGTACATCATTATTGAATAATGAAAAATATGGAAGAATAGGAATCTTGGTCATCTCTATGAGAATCAGTATTCTTTTTAAGATGAGTAGATCCAATTAATTTAAAACTTATTTGTATCTCTTAGAAATTAATTGTTAATATGGAGCATTAAATATCAAATATCTGTATAGGCTCGAGCACTATTCAAGACACGTGATGAAGGTGGTATGATGTTTTTCCCCCTCATGGAAAGAAAAATAATGAATAATTATTCAATGTTGATTATGGGAATATACGCGACAGATATGCCTTGTGTCCTAATGGACAAAGTATTAAAATATTTAATTTATAAAAACATAGTAAATACAGATAAACTACCAGGTGAAGGTGGCCTATTAACCTTAAAGATAATATGAAGCAAACTGTAATATGTAAGATGCGTGCTGCGGTATGAAGAACCACAGAGCGCCAGAATCCGTCTCTATTAACGGGTCATATACTGAGTGTTGCTATGAGAAACAACGTGCAAAATGTCGATGTATAGGAAGAATGATACGGTAGTTGCATGTGGAAGACAAATGAGAAAGAGATGAATCGATTGTAGCGGCATGTGGCTCTTCAGGACTATTTTCAAGTGTTGTATAACATTTAAAATATCTTTCATCGAAAGCGTTAGCAGAGGTTAAGCGAAGCATTTCGTGAAACTTCACGAAGAAATTCATATCCCATGCATAGTAACTACAATCTGGAACTAAACCATATATTATTGGCAGCGAAAGTAATACAATGGTATCGGTTATGTCAGTTTTTATGTTCATGTGTATATATATAGTAATACGTGGTAGAGGTAGTAAGCTCATGTACGCCGTGGTGTGCGGCTGCCTACACTCGGGGCGCCAGTCTACGAACTTATTGACTGTGGTCATAAGCGCCGACTTTGAAAAGGGGGGGATGCGTCCGCACACCTACTTTTATGTAAGCNTTGGTTGATTGCTTGAGGTCAGTCACTACATCAGATTGTATGAGTATTTATAACTTATGATGAAACAATTTCCTCATAATTTTTAAGCTAGGTACATTTATGTAACCAAGCACACGTGTATCTCTGAAGCAGCAATTTTATTTAAATTTAAATCTACATCACTCAGTTAGAGAGAAAGTGATAATATTAGAATGGCGTGGGAATGGTCACAGGAAGTTTGAAACTTGCTTCTCCTCTCGAAACGAGAAGTCGGCGCCTAAGGCTGTGATAGCATGATGCCGGTAATTTTCGTACAGTTTCTCGACGATAATGAGATATCTGATGGATTCGGGCTTATTACATGCATTATTGCCCCCTAAAAATGTTTTGTCACTTTGCCCTCTTTTTAATTTTCAATGGTAAGATACCAACGACGATCAACAGATTTAAGCGTGTTTATGGATAATTCGTTTTCAGTTGTCTTGTTCTTATGCATGAAATTATATTATAATTAATAAATATGTTTAGTATGTCTTATGAGGACTACGGCTGATCTCATCTGTGCCGAGTTTGTTATTGTAAAATAATGAAATATAATGCGAAGATGCGTGAACTTGTGAACTTCGGGTTACGGTTTGGTAACCAGATACAATTCAAACGGCTGTCCTGCTCTGCCCTGCACCCGCTGTGCCTCTTCCTCCCTCTCTCTCTCTCTCTCTTCCCCTCATCGAGGAGAGCAGTCGCATTATTGGTAGGTCACTGTTTGTATTTCCGTCTATCACCGTCCAGGTGCGATAAATAAAAATATGCCCCGTGTTGAATTTGGTTGCAGCGTATTTGCAATTCTCATTCGGCCGGACACATTATACACTACAAACATGAACAAATAAACATTAAAAAGCGAGAGCGAGTCCGCGGTCTCACGAGTGGCCTAAACGTGTTTACTGTAAATTCGTTTGGCAGCCGCGTTCGAACATGTTTGCAAACATAACTTGGTTCAGTGGTTACGCATCTATAATTCAATGCAAACGAGAGGAAATTCTAACCTCCAAATACGCTCCCGTGATTACTTATAATAGCTTCCACCCTTCATCAAAGTCGAGAACTTCATTAATTTTAGCTAAACTCAGCTTGTTTTTATTGTAACGTTATAGCGAATACTGTTTTTTGACCTGGCTTACTACTTATTTCAACGAATTCAGAAATTCCCGCCAAATTCAGCCATTTTGATTATACGTTCTGTCTCCTTCTTAGCAGCCAATGAGAGCGCAACACAGAATTAAGTCGTTTCAATGTACTTACACAACTTGTTTACTTTTTGAACAAGAAGTGACTGCGATCGGAACAAGTTCGGAGACAGTGTAACCTCATGAAATTCTGAACGTGTTGGAAATGATGAAATTCTGTGTCTCCTGTGATCGCAACTGCTGGCCCACACCGCACCAAACAGAGAGCAGAGCTTCAATCGTATGATGGGCATTCAAATATATCCAGTTAAAAAATAGCAGCCCCTTCTAAATAATAAGCACATAAACAAATTTCCATGTGTGAAGGCTAGTTTTTTTTTATACCTCCGTTTCTAGTGCGTTTTTTTTTATAAATTGACAAAGGGAAAACAGGAGTGATTCACAATCATTTCGAAGCGAGACACTCCCGATACAGGCTACTTTAACACAGAACTCGAACATGTAGCACGCCTTTGTCTTTGTCATTATTGAAACTTTAGCAAGCTGGAGGACGCCTGGAGGATACTCACTCCTTCCCAGAGAAAGGTGGTAGCAGTGAGTGGTGACACAGCCCCGGCACTGTCCTGGTCAGACAGCGGCGGCTGGGGTAGTGCTTCGGCCGGACCACGGGTGCCTCTGGGTGTGAGGCTCCCAGATGGACGTGGGAGGGGACGGAGCACCGCGGTGTCAGTTCGGGGCTCGGAGCTGGTCACTTGAGATGTTAGCTGAATGTTCTTGCAAGGTGGTAGAGTGTATCTCAATCCTTGTCCTTGGGGAGCCTGCTGGTGCAATTGCTTGTATACTCCAGCAGGAGATCGGACGGGGCCGTCCAGTGGGTTACGCAAATGACGACCCGGGAAGCGGCTTTGCCGTATTGTCGAGCAAGTGTCTCTGTTATTACATCATAAAATGATAGGATGGCCACTGAAACTCCAATGAGGAGCCGGAAGAGAGAAAGAGAGAGAGAGAGAGAGACTGCACGTCAGTTAAGTGTCTTGCGCGTAGAGGCAACCAGACATCCCTTAAGCGGGCATAGGTCACCCTAAACGCTTCTAGGCCCCGGACACGCCAAACACCTCCAAGCAGACAGCGCCCTTAGGCTGGGAACACACGGCACCGGAAAACGCCCGGCAACAGGCTCCCGGGCACGGGTCATGTCCCAAAATTGTTTCGATGGGTGTCACGGACCCGGTCCGTTTCAGGCAGTTTGTGCAGAAGCATGGACGAAGACAGACGCAAATTAATAACTACTGGTTTGCTACGACGCCGAAGAAAGAAGAAGAACAATAGACGTTTGTGGGTTCACGCAATAATTGAAAAAAGGACATCTCCATGGCGAGTTCAGTACATTGTTTCAGAACCTTAGAGAAGCTGAGGCAGAATTTTTTGAATTATTTCCGCATGTCTAGTGCTTCGTTTGATGAACTTCATCTTCGTGTTCAAGAACAATTGCAAAAACCAAACACTAACATGAGAAGGTGTATCAGCCCAGCTGAAATGAGTGTCAGTTACCCCGAGGTTAGTAAATAAAAGTTAAAACAATGTAAGTGCATGTTGTGTATGTATATATATTATTTAATTGACTTAAATATTTTCTTTATTTAAAATGTTTAAATAATTAAAAACAATAACGAAAAATATTTATTAATTAAGTTATTATCAATTAAAGTTTTGACATAAATGAAAGTGTGCAAGTCAGTTCAATAATTGACTTAATAAACAACATAAAATAAAACATACTCGTTGCCACTTGTTGCAAATTAAAGAAATTAATGAAGGGATTTGAACAATTCCATTTATACATTGAATTGATAAAAAATAAGTAATAAAGAATATACAAACTTATTTCTGTTTATTATTTGATATAATGTGAACCTCGTCTTGAATTGTCTGTTAGAAATATATAATCAGCCGACAAAATAAGTATTAGTTTAAAATTAACTATTCTAAAATATAACATAGCATACATTAAAAATATTTTTAAAAAGATTATACATTTTTTTTGTAATATAACACAATACTGGTTTGGCCTGAAGATGTGATATTATAAAATATGGTTATTTTATGTTATCCCCCCAAATTACTAATCTAACTCTAACCACTATTGTATGATTGTTGGTATTCCCTAAATTAATGTAACTTAAACTAAAATTGGGCAAATATGAACTCAACTTAAAAAAATGTTTTAACTCGTCATCCGTTCAGGAGGATAACGAAAAAGAACCGAAAATGTGAGGTAGCAAGTAAAAACAATTATTATGCAAGAAGTAAAATTTATTCAGTTTCAAAACAGAAGAGTATAGTTTTTCAAACATTAGTATAAAATTAATCCATCTCATTTCTATGTACTTCACAGTGACATTAAATTAAAAAAAGGCACATCAGAATATGGTGTTATAACATTGGTCCTATCCAGTGAAAACTCGTTGTCATCCAAACTAGTAAGCTGAGACTGTGGAGTCATGTTTGGAGAGCTGCTCGATGAAGACAAGGTCACAGAAGACTGGAGCGGTACACATTGCGAAGTCGGCTGAGGAGGTGGATATTAGGGAATTAATTGTTGGGAGTAATATGGTACACGTGCTTGTATATGAATGTTTTGCCAACCCTGAGATACGCTTTTAACGAGTTGCAAAACCCCCATTTGAAAATCCAAAATTTGATCTTTGTTGAAATGGTTGATAGATGGTAAAATACCTTTAAAAAAAACAAAATATGTCGGTCTTCGGGGTTCAGTTTCGATTCCAGAGCTTTCGTCGTTCTTATTTCAAACTCGTCTAAGCCCCGCGCTTCCTTTTCCCCGTCGCAGTTGGGCCAGAGATTTCATTTTGTCCCAAAACGGTTGCAGGAGTCTGGATGATCAGCGACGTGTTGAAACTCATCGTCCAACTCAACGAGTTCTTCTGTATTCGTCGCTCCGTTTCGGGGGACAGGAACATTTTTTCGAGAAACATTAATTGGTCGTGGTGGACATACTTATTGGTCTTAGAAGCTCCTCATTCTGACTTGGCATTTTATTTCTAGTTATTTTTGCGTTTCTTCCATTGGTCTCGTACATTTGCCGATCTCTTCATCGCCATCTTACCTAAAACATAAAAACGCAGATTTTGAAGTACTTTTAACTTGATCTAAATATCAACCCCTATAATGCGCTGCATCTTTTTCAAGATCCAAAAATAGACCAAACAAATTCAAATACAACATTTACTGTATAACAGATATTTGGATAACAATATTTTTTGGAATAGTATTTATATTTATTTGTATTCTTTCAGGTACTTGGCAACTTTATGCTACTTCACAGGTCTTCACTACACTTATACGACGGGTATTCGAGAGGTTTCCATGTATTTGGAACCACCTTGTTAAAGAATGTATCCCAGAACTTAATGAAGAGTCATACGAAGCTATAGTTGCAGGTTTTGAGGAAAAGGTGAATTTTCCTCACTGTTTTGGAGCGGTTGTCCGTAAACACATAACAATTGTGAAACCAGATTTTTACGGCTCAATTATAAACAATACTTTTCTATTGTACTGATGGCAGCTGACATAAATTATAAATTTGCCTATGTTGACATAGGAGCTTAAGGCAGTGAATGCGACCCCGCTATATTAAAAAGAAAGTTCTTTGTAGAAAAGCATAAAAGAAAACACACTTGGCATACCAACAGCAAGGCCTTCATTGGGCACAGAAAATCCAAACGTGCCTTATTTTATCGTGGGAGATGAAGTTTTTGGGTTTTATAGGAATTTACTTAGGCCTTTCGGGGGAAAGAACGTCTCTGTAAATAAAATGGTTTTAACTATCGACACTGCCGGGCAAAGCGGTAAATGGAATGTAAATTTGAGATTTTATCTAATAAATGAAGGATTTATCATCGTCCTGTCAATGTGAATATTGACGTTAAAAGTCGATATCGTGAAGGCTTGTGTAGTTCTACACAGTTTTGTCAGCGTGAGAGATGGTTACAATGTGGAAGAAACATTGACTGTGGAAGGTTTATACGACTTGGCAGAATCTGGAGAGAGACCCCAAGGGGGTAGAGGAGCCACTCTCGTGAAGAAACACTTTAGCTGATTATGTTACAACCCCTGTCGGTTCGTTCCCTTGGTAATGGCCAATAATTTAACGACAGCTTAAAAATGAACGTTTTGAAAATTTTTAAAATCATTATGAAGTGAAAAACAATTGTTGGCTGGCCAGTTGTAAATTTAAATAAGTTCATTTAAATGTGTTATGCGTAGCCCCTTATGCATATTTTTCAAGAATGAAAACCACTGCTGCCAATGTAATACTGTTTACGTGTTTTTCGATGCATTTAGTTAATAATGTAACTAACAGTCAAAGCCTACATTTAAGTTAAAAAAAATTTACTGTAGACCTACTAAGCTGTATTTAAAGGAAACATTAGTGTTAAATTCATAGCCAACGTATAATAATTATAATTGAGCTGTTGTAGTACAGCTATGACACTATTACAGCTAAACGATTTCATATTTGAACATCTTATTTTGTCCACCTGTTCGTACCAGGAAATCGTGTAAATTGGTTAAAAATAATTGTAGATCTGTTGGCCATTCCCTTTGTAGTTAAGTTTAATTAATTGAAAATATTATACATAATACGTTTTCAAATTGAACACACCAGAATATTACAGTGTAACATTTTTGAAAATTCAACCAAAAATATAAATTACAAGGGTAAATAATGACATATGCGCCGATCTCACTATTCTAACAACAATATTTCATGCAATTTATTTATTTTCCACATCGGCAAAAATGTGCCCAGATGAATATTTTCACAGAAAAAATGAAAGTTTGGAATTTCCTCTATCTATTGTTAAACGTTATATACCTACGTATGTGTGGTATTAATGTGTTATTTTTAGGGAGAAATAAAGAATTGCACAAAACGATTACTATTAGTCATTTGGCAGTGAAGAATCTCTTTTAAAACTACTCATATTAGTAGCTTACCAGATCTGCATCTAGGGTTAATTTCAAACTTAACATAAAAAAACCCATTGCAGCAATCTAAGTATAGGGAATTTACAGAGGTTCGTTAGTATAGGTAACCAAGTATAACCTATCCTAAACTTCAAAAGATGAAGAAATGAAATAAACTATCTTTAGAGACTGACGGGATAATAACGGGAAGAACATACGGTTAGCGAGACAGTAATGTTACAAATAATAATCTAAACCAAAGAACTGCAATAAATATTTACTTACCAAAGTCTGTCTCTCATCATATGGAAGGTACTCAAATCTGCCTTAAGCTGGACACAAACAAACTTCCACGCATCAATTAGCTTATTACGATATTTGTAAACTACTCTCGATTTGTCCCAGATTTCAGGCTTTTCCTGAATGCTGGCGTTCAACAGTTCAATATCTACAGGATGATTCGCAAATTATGGGACAAACATTGAGGGGTGGCAGAACTCACTAAAAAAACAATTATTGTATAGGAATGTATGGGCGGAAGTGACGCGTTGGGGCACAAACACAAAAACATAACACATTAACGGAAACATAAAATGTTCATTAGCAGCATACTTAACGAGTGATTCCGTACAAAAATGGTTAAAACAGTTGCTGGAAATGCATCCACCAACAGTCACGCATGCTCGGCGACCTCTACATATGGCGTGATTGGCTGACAATGGTGGCGATAGTTGTGTTATGTTTTTTTGTGTTTGTGCCTCAGATGCGTCACTTCCGGCATTATATTCCTATACAATAATTGTTTGATTTAGTGAGCTCTAACACCCCTCAGTGTTTGTCCCATGATTTGCGAATCATCCTGTATATCGGCCGTGTTGCCAGGTCGACAGCGCCCGGGAGTGTTGCCCAGTATGCGACAATGGTCCGCTAGAGTGTGTCCGGCGCCAGTCACGGGCCGAGCCGGCGAGCTGTAGCGAACCCGAGGGCCGGCCCGCTACCCTCGAGCGGGCCCGTTCCGAACGATTCACCGTGACGGGCCCGGCACTTGCCCGCGTGCGCTGCCCAATGCCTCTCCGCGTGTCATCGAACTGGACGGCCCGTGGAGCTTGCCGTGTGCTCCCCGCTCTTAAGGGCCCTGCCAAACAAGCCTGCGTGGACTCGATGCTAAAGAAATTCCTTCTCAACGCATCAATTTCAAAGGCAACCGTTTCAAACTAAAAGTATTCTACGTGACATATCATAAGGAATACTGGCACGTTAAGAAATTTTGCCAATTTTTAATTTGACATTAAAATGTATTATTTACAAAAAAAAAATATTCAAGAAAATTTTAACGCGAGAGTATTTTCCGAGAAAGCTGCGTTGGATACTTTTTTTTTTGTGCATTGAGAAGGGATTTCTTTAACATTGATTCCTTATTTAAACTTGGGCTTGGTAAAGGCTGCTAATGGTAAACTGAGCACTTTTAAAAGCCCTGCTTAAGAGCTACTTGCATGCACGTTGTGTATTCTTCCACCATGTGCACAATTAGCATCGCCGTGGGCCTGGTCACTTTATTTATGCGTCGGTCAAGTGAAACTGTGGAATTATTAGGAAAGTAAATAGTTTACCAATTTGCATATTCTTGCACTTATATCCGTTTGACAAAGAAAAGCATAAAGCAGAAGAAGTAGTTTCAGTACTCGCAAATGTTTACTTAACTTTTTTAATCCGACGTTAAGGCGTGCAACTACTTTCTCTTCGTTGTCACCAACTTTACTGGGTGTATACCAGCCAGTGTGCCTGTTAATATGTATGCAGGTAGAGGAAATTACATTGTTCATAGGTTAGTTTCAAAACTGCTGAAATAATCGTGAACAGCCTATAGGCAACGTCCTTAATAAGCCGCTGTATCGATTGGCAAATGAATCGAACTAATTGAGGATCGATACCTTGGAGAAAAGAAATTCGCTGTAATTTAGAGGAAATCAGTGAATTTCAGCAGTCATTATAGTCACTTAGCTGCCACTTACTTACAGAGAACAGTAATTTCTTGTTAGTTTCACCTAAATCTAGCCATGTTGACAACCTACTTGACCTGCAACGTGACAATGAGAATAAGACTAGTTATTATTTAACAATTCATTCTTTTCAACCACGAAAGTTATCATTGTCATAACTGCAATAGAAATGCAAAAAATAAGTTTTCGTTTCGAAATGTACTCTCTAAAGCATTCTGAATTGAAATACCTTTAAATCTTGTTTAAAAACAAAATATAGTTTATTTGTTTAAAAAAANCTCTCTAAAGCATTCTGAATTGAAATACCTTTAAATCTTGTTTAAAAACAAAATATAGTTTATTTGTTTAAAAAAACATTTAAATAAGTAAAATCTAGCAAAATGTTTTATAGTGTGACAAAATACACCCACTCTTCTTTCATANAAAAAAAACATTTAAATAAGTAAAATCTAGCAAAATGTTTTATAGTGTGACAAAATACACCCACTCTTCTTTCATATACATCATATGTCGTACTTTTGCGACTATTTTGGTAATGTGTGTACCATTTATAATGAGTTATGTGTGTTACACAGTCGGATGCAAAGCTCCATTGGAAGCCACGTGGTCTTGAGGCCGGCGAGAGTGAGATGAGGCGCAGATAATGTCGTAATGCGAAAGCGGAAAAAAAACGGGAGTTCCCCGAGAAACCCCACCGGCCAACGGCAACGTCCGCAAGGTTTCCCACGTGCGAAAATCCGGATGACCCCGCCAGAGAATCGAACCCTGGTCACCTTGGTGGCAGGCGAGTGGTCTCGACTACTTCACCACTGCGGCACCGTTTACATAAAACATATTAGCAGTTGTGAGCAGGTTTTTTTTTTTTTAAGTTCATTTGAAAAATATATACAGGATGATTCTAAAATCATGGGACAAACATTGAGGGGTGGTAGAGCTCACTAAAACAAACAATTATTTTATAGGAATATATGGGAGGAAGTGACGCGTTGAGGCACAAACACAAAAATAACACATGAAATGCAACACAGTGTTTATTTACAACGTCGCCGCTAAATGCCTTTTTACAGCAATGTTTATAATAATTGCTCAAAATTGCTACCACCGACAGTAATGCAAGCTTGGCAGCGTCGGTGGAGTGAATGGCGAACAGATTCAAATACGCCGAGTATTTCACGCACGCGTGCAGCCGCACAGGATAGTCGAGCGACGAGGTCTTCAATGGAATCAACTGGAGTCTCGTAAATGAGGGCTTTAAAATGCCCCCATAGGAACAAATCGAGACTCGATAAATCTGGCAATCGTGTTGCCGTTAATGTGTTATGTTTTTGTGTTTGTGCCTCAACGCATCACTTCCGCCCATATATTTATATAAAATAATTGTTTGTTTTAGTGACCTCTACCATCCCTCAATGTTTGTCCCATGATTTTAGAATCATCCTGTATAAAGATCCGTATATAGGTTATGACAACTACAGTGAATTGCGTTTACGTGTTTTGAGTACTCTTCGATTCTTGTGCCTCTCTCCTCCCCTGAAGGAACTGCTGCCATCTCTTCTTCCTGGCATCGTTTCCGTGACGTAAATGAGAGAGAGAGAGAGAGAGAGAGAGAGAGAGAGAGAGAGGGGGAGACTTGGTATTTATTTGTAGGTTTGTTTGACTCCTGTTTCAATCACCATCAGCGAGACACGTCACGTAGGCCTGAAGCGTTGGCAAACACGGAGTGGCTGACTCCTGTGTGGAGAAGTCAAACGGCGAAGTAGCCTCAGACTCAGGGCGGGAGGCCAACGCACAAATGAGCACGCCTGAGAGCATCACGTCTTGCCTTCACGCATTTACGTCGCCTAGCTTTCACAAATGTTATGTTACCGGTTTCCCAGCGACGAAATAGCTGCGTTTTCGTGCAAGTATCTCGATTGTCTGCATATATCATATCAGTGTGTTCTTGTCCCCCGTGCTTGTATTTTCCGCGTAAAGCTTCGGATGATTTTCATTGTCACTCGTAACATTCCACATATCGTTTTATAAATTTTTACAAAATAAAAGTAAACATTTTTGATGCCTAGAGCTTTTGTCTTGAAGTATAAGATGATCGCTTACTTTGGACTATGCTAGTTATATTGCATTGTATGCTATTGTAATTTTAAAAGAAAGTCGTGTCCTTGAGTCATAACATGGCTGCGATTTTGCTGCATTGGTTCTAAATTTTGCGATAACAGATTGTTACGAACTAGCTTTTCAGCCAATTCGTACATGAAAGATTATGAGAGAATGCTGGGGGCGTAACTCAAATAATGACTCGTTAATTCGGTAGTGCAAAACAGTATCTGATGAATTTATTACAATTTACGGTTATACAATTATTATTTATATTAGCATTGACCGGGGGAGCTTTACATTGAATTTAATATTATGTTTATTGTTACTTCACTCACGCCATTTTAAATAACCCTAACCGGAACGTCATCACCTTGTTAATGTTGCCGGAGGCTGATTCTAGGAGACGGTTAGCGACGGCCGGACACCCATCTTCCTGGTCTTCTACGCTGTTCGGGTCGCCCAAAGGACTAATGACGAATGACGACAACAAGACGGTTAACGACGGCCTATATCAAGCGCGTAGTTCTGCGGCCGCGCTCAGTGACCGGTGGAGGGGATTTCTGCAACTGTCGACGACCAAATGGTGGCGTTGCACTCCCGCTCGTTTATGTTTGAAGGTGTGATCAGGCAAGCCGTTCAGCTAAGGCCTGACCACACCGTAACAAGATGCACAGTAAAATAAATCTAATGTCAAAACTAAGCATAGTCTGTAGACAAATAATATGGAAACTGTCTCAGATCGCACGAAAGAAACGTATGAAGCGACGCCATTAGAGACGGAACAAGTTGCTCGGAGAAGCAGGAACGGCCTGCATAAGGGAATTATCCCTGCATTCACATGAAGTGATTTGGGAAAACCACGGAAAAGAGAAATCAGAATGGCCAGTCCGGTAATCGAACCCGGGTCCTCCCAAAATTCAAGTCAAGTGTGTTACCACTGAACCGCCTCCATGTAGCGAGACTTCTGGTTACGTAAACTCGCAGATAATAAATATTGTTTGGTTAAACAGATTCTGATATTTTATTCTTTGTTTATATCCCCAGTGCCTACATTCACATTGTCTTCATAACGCGAAAGAAAATTCGCGAAATCGAAATTAGCTGGGCAAGAGAAGAATAATATAGCACCACTATTATCTGAGTTTTTTTTTTCTGTCCGGTTATCCGGGCGTTCGTTTTTGCCACGGGAATCCCCCGCTTGTATACGGACACGCGACTATAAAGTCCATTCACGGTTACTTCCAACTTTTCTGAAGCCCTGCTAAAGTTTTACTTCCAGGCTGTCCCTCCACCTCATACAAACTAAGCTTAAGGCCCCCGTCTACCTGGAACTTTTTCCCACGTTTAGGCCGAGAAGCGCGGGAGCGATAAGGGTGACACTGCCACGCGCATAAAGTACGCCATCGCCGCTAAGCGCAAGGCTCTGAACTGGCGTGCAGTGTTCTCGTCGTGCTGCGTGTACCTATGGGACTTTCAGCGGTGACCATATTATTTTATTAGTGGGAAGTCTTTAGGAAGGTTCAGTGCAGGCCCCTATAGTAGTTTTGTATGTATCTGATGCGTGCATTTTGAGCTACAGCGCCTTGGAAAGGCCGTTTTTAGCGGTTTTGGAGTACTCTGAATTGATGTTTCTAACGTACGTGATATTTTGAAAGTACTTAACAGCTCTCGTCTGAAGTGTGTGTTCTTTTCGTAGATCAGCACGTTGGACGCACGCTTAATAGTTTCGTTGAAAAACGTGTATTTGGAACACTCTGCAACGCAGTTCAAGCCCCAGGTAGACGGGCGCCTTAATAAACTAAGTCTGGAAAATTACACCAAAGGACAACACACCGTATTGTGCGCACTCAATTTAGTAATACTTTGCATGAGAACTATTTCTTACTAGGCATTACCACTACACCTATTGTTCCATGTTTTATTAATATTTACTAATTATAAATAAAATATTATATTAATAAATAAAACATAAGTAACAGTTCAATTTAACCAAAAATAAAATAATTTTATAACACAAATACAAAATGCTTGTGATACGTGACGATTTATGGAACTGCCAAACACGTCATGGATAATGTGATTTTTCAAAGGTTCAACTCAAAAAGTGCGAAGATACCGGGAATAGACTATTAGAGGAAACACGCCGTGGTTTTCCGTCGCCTTCTGGAAACGACAATTGCGTTCTCTCCTGGCTCTCCGGCGGAGCTGTTAGTGTTGCACAAAAAGTAGGGACGCGGGCCCCGGAGGCCTCCACGGCCCAACCAAACGGTAAATCACGCAGAGCCAAGAACAAAGCACGAACGAAATTGGTCGTAAAATCTCCCCTCCCCCTTTTTTCTTTTTTTTGTCCCCCTTCTCACCTAATGGGGCAGGTTATCCGTGGGGAACCTGGCGCTGGTCCAGTGCGCCGTAAAATACTACGTATGTACCTCGGGTCTTCATTTTACTTCTCCAACTTCCCCTGCATTTCGGACCGCGCGTGAGAAGCAATAACGTCGGCGAGCTGCGCGCGCACCGCTGCCGTCATGCCGAATTCCCTCGCGCAACGTAAACTCGCGTTATGCCGGCCGTGTAAGCGGGGATGCAACACGACGTCCGCTAGTTTACCAGCGTGCTTCTTCCGCGACGAAAGCGCCGTTTTCCCGTGCCAGCGCACATAAAAAAGCGTCGTTTCTGATCCGGTGGAAAACTTTGCCACATAACCCACGCGCTGTTACAGACGTGCCAGACACAAAACGTCAGATAGTTTTTTTTCTTTTTATCCCCGCTTTTTGTTTAGACCCGCTCTACAAATGACACGGAACACGTAAACGGAAGTAGCGGATGAATCGCGATGAATTTTAAGCTATTCGACAATACAAAGAAACGTACACTTCTGCAACTTACGAAATAAAAAATACTCAGCTGTTGCAAATTACAGATATAGTTTTTGTAACGCGCACACGCCTCTTTTGTGTTTTTAATTTTTTACAGTATTTAACATTGCGTAAATACTATTGCCAAACCACGCGCACGTAATTATTAAAAACCAAAATGACAATAGCCACGGCGAATACATGCGCTTATCGCCTTGCATCCCACAATGGCCACGATATCGAATACCAACAAACCAAATACTATGTTCCTACTGGCTACAGTGATGAACGGAGATGGAAGAGTTGGGAGTTGCCCAGCTTTCTTACGCGTAGCAACACGTTATCCGCGTACGTATGCGTCCCGTTGTAGATTGAACACGGAGTTTGTTACGTGCTCCACTTCCGTGATCCGTATTCGCATCCGTGTAATTGTAAAACGGGGCCTTACGAGAAGATCTGTGTGGTCGAGGACTCAGGGTGTAGTGATGACGGAACGTGCAGGAACGCCGTTCCAGCACTACTTAGTGAAAATATTTTTTGTTATGTTATGCAAACATAATGTATTTCGTGTCGTCAATAATTATTGCCTTTAAAAAAAAGAATGTATAATAACAGAACAATGTATGTAATTTTAATGCCGTACGCTCTTTCTTTATACGTAAGTAATGACACATTATTTTATACTATGTGATGAGTTCCAAAATTAAAACACTAGGATTACAAGCTACTATCATGGCATGATTTCAAATACAATTTAGACCGCTCGCCTTCCACCAAGGCGAAACGGTCTTAATCCCCAGCCGGTTCACTCCGTATTTTCGCAAGTGGAAATCGTGCCGGACGATGCCGCTGGTCGTCGGGTTTTCTCGGGGATATCTCCCTGTTTCCCCCGCCTTTTCATTCCGGTGCTGCTCCATACTCACCTCACTTCACCCTCACCGGCTCTCACGACCTCTTTGTTAAAAGCCGCCCAAATATCTTCATTCTCTTCACCCGCNCCCCTCCAACGGTACCTCGTTTCGTCACCTGACTACCTACAAAGAACAAGGTCAAGCTATCCTTGGTTCGTGTGATGTTCATTTCAGTTGATTGGTTTTTAAAATAAAGATCAATAATATAAATATATTAATGGAAGACAGAAGTGTTGCAATATATTTATCTCATAATGTTATTTTACCAACTTGAATTTCTAAATAAGTGCTGGTATTTCTTCCCCGCCTCTTTTTCTGGAGGTACTGCTTAAGTCAAATCGTTCCGGGACTGCTACATTTATGACTGCACCTAAAGCGTTACTTTCTGATCACATGTCTGGTTGTTATGATCTCAGGCAAGAAATATATACGATGTGCTGTTTCCTTAACTGTAGCTTTTGTTTATTTTACCACGTGGACGGCCTATCTCCATAAAAATAGGGACGCGAAAGAGACCATCACGTAGAACTTCCTTTTAGACTTCAGATCATTCGTCCTAACGGTCCTGACTTGTGCACCGAAGTTTACGTGTTCGATTCCCTGCGGGGGATTGGAAAATATGACAGGCGTTTGCAAGTTTCTTACACTTTTGAATATTTGAAGCTGTGTTGGCTTTCGTCTCCGAACTGCGCAAGGCAACGGTATACCGTAACATTGTGTTTCAAGTAAACTAAAAGTAAGTGGGCACAAAATCAGTCTAGAAAAAAATTGAGACTGTACTGACAACAAACTCCTCTGAAAATATTTAAACATCTCCAAATTCTCTTGTTTTGAAAGCTGGTAATTACTATTACCCTGGTAATAGTGAACGTGTAAAATTCAGTGGCTTGTGGTGAACTGTTGCAAGGTAAGCTGGCGTTAGCTCTGTCACATCGCATCGCATAAATTGAGAGGCCCACGCTCTCAACAAAAATTTACATGGTGATTATATGAGACATAAAATAATTTTGAACATAGATAAATAAAAACCGGAATGGGTAAAAGTAATGGATTTGTTTGTGGAAATTTATTAAAGCTTATTAATTTAGTCATGGCGTTCACGGCATCACCGAAGTCCCCCCCCCCCCCNGCTATATATCAGAATAAGTTTTAAAGTTATCAAATACTGTAAACAAGTTTCTTGGAATGTCATTATGTGATTCATCTGCTGTCTCATTTTTTAATTTTATTACAAAACTCATTTTTAAAGCAGTTAAAATTTTACCCTTAATAATTCAGAGGAGTAAAGTTTCATATTTGAATGAAAATGTTTCATGTCAGTTTGGTGACTTTAAAATTAATTGAAAATAATAAATAAAAATACGTCGTAAAATAATTGAAAAATTTGCTTCCCATTAATTTGGTATTTTCGTCAATTTGCTTTTGATATTAAATCACAAAAACCTAAAACATCCTCAAAATGTATAAAAAAAAGTTTCAATTGAACGCATTTCATTTATTAAAATAAACAAAATATCGTCCTTGAATTTGGTCTTTAGCAACAATAATACTGTTTAGCGTACTTTTTGACACTAGATTAAACTGCGTGTCTGAAATTTGTATTCTAAATAAGTGCTCGCAGCAATTATTCGCTAAGTTTTAGGCATCACAAATAATAAAGTGAAACAGAGGAGTACAGTATTAAAGAGCTACACGTTTGTGGTTTAGTGTTTCATCATTTTCGTGCAATCCTTCGGCTATTCAACAAAACTAGCGTAAATCGTACCGCCAGTGTCGTGTATTATTCACGAATATTAATTTCATGACGTATATTTTCCTAAAGTTTACAGTATGTGGAAGTTATTTCCACAAAATGGCATGCTATGCACCAAATGGTGCTTTACCAAATTCCTCCCTAAAATTCCTGAAAGATTATTAAGCGTCCGGCGTACATATTAATGACAAAAAAATCGCAAAAACATAAACGATTTCCTATGTCGGAGTTCTGTATGCTGATCTCTAAGCCATCTTCCAAAGTAAGTTGTACCATTTCCAAAGCGGAGAATATAAATACCTATTGAGTCAGAGTTGTGTGTGTGTGTGTGTGTGTGTGTGTGTGTGTGTGTGTGTGTGTGTGTACAGATGCTGCTGCTCTGCTTTGTTAATAGTGTTTAGTGTAAAAACAGTTCCCACATCCTAACAAACTGGCAGGAATTGTTTTCTTAGCTTTCGAAGAGGAAAGTTTACTGCGCGTGTCCATTATCAGAAGTCAAATAAACTTAGAGCGGTAAATCGCTAAACATAAGGAGGCAGAGAATAACCAGGCACCATCAACATCTCACTTCAACGAATTCCTAATCTCCAACAATGCTGTTCTCCCACCCCCCTAATAATTTTTTGAAAATAGATTCAGACGTATTTCATAACTTAAAAAGTCCTTGTAATATTCTTAGACTCTTATTAGTCCTCTAATTTGGTATGGATAGTTAATACAGTCCGAATATTCAGAAGATGGCCTGTCGTGATTCAAGCCAATATTTCTGGTTGTGTAAATATAACAATTTGAATTTAAAAAAATCACCATGCTGGGCTCACTTGAAACATAACGTGGATTTATAAGGTAAGACCAAGCCGATACAGCAGTGTTCGATTTCTTTACCTAAGATAGGCTTGCAATGTATTATGCTCGTATTATGGGATGCGATGAGATTTAGTGTGGTAGCGGTGGAATGAGGAAATGAGAGGAAAAGGGAGTGCCCTGAGAAAACCCTATAATTGTATTGAGAGTCAGAGGCTGTAACTTATGGCTGACAGTCAGATATCAGACTCACAGAAAACGGAACTATAGCCGTCGGACGCAGTTGCTATCCGATAAGCAACTGCCAGTCACTGGAACTGACAGGCAGCTGCTCCACATAACACCTAGCACGTAAGTCGGTTGTCAGACAGGCCGGTTAGTCGACGTAAAGCTGTTTGCAAGGCTGGCTGACTGACTAACAGGCAGCTCTCCGACACTGCAGTTAATAAGGTCGTTTTTTGACACGGCACAGCTGGATAAAAGTCAACTAGGCGACG
Source organism: Clitarchus hookeri (assembly GCA_002778355.1). Lineage (NCBI taxonomy): Eukaryota > Metazoa > Arthropoda > Insecta > Phasmatodea > Phasmatidae > Clitarchus > Clitarchus hookeri. Next base: position 21,353 of record NQII01000583.1, on the reverse strand, counting down.
TACAGTTCTTTGGCAGTGCTGCTGACATGCAGGCAACTGTTCAGCACGCCAGCTGACAAGCAGCTATCGGACACTGAAGATATCCGACACTGTTCGGCATGACAGCTAGTCGTAAGTCAGCTGTCGCAGAGGTGGTTGTCCGGCAGGGCATCTGATCAAAAGACACTTGGAAGACAAGTCGGCCGAAGTCTGACAGACCTAAAATCAATATATGAGCATATTTGTTTTAGTTACAGTAAATGCATTCCAGTTTATGTCCAACGGCCATAACTACCTTTGGTAAAAGATAATTTGACTAAGAAGGGACTGAAGGGAAAGTTTGTGGCCAGTGCGACATGGACATGCACACAAAAGCTGGAAATTTTGGGGGCCTCCTGATTTAAGTGGGTTGACCCCGCCTTGCGTAACTGTTTTTGGCTTCCTCGCCATACAAGAGTGGCATCTTGGTGACCACAACCACCAAGGACCTTAGAGCGAGTGTGCCGTTCGCAGGCATTTGAGTGCAGATGAAGTTCGCAGCCGTGAAGTCATCTCCAAAGTATGACCTTAGGCTGGCTAGATGTTCCTGGTCATGACAAATAGGCACATTGCTCCCTTCGTTCTTGATCCACCGCAGAGAAACAAATAATTGGACAACTGATAGCAGAATGCAGGCAATTTTGTCGTGCCGGAATCGTTGAGGAGGTTTAAATTGCTATTTAAAATATTACGGCATATTATACCACCAATAATTTCCGCTAGAAATTCTGTACTTAAAATTAAAATTTATCTGTGCATGATGAGAACGATGGAATAGTGTGATCATAGGTCCTTTCCATGTGATTCCTAGTCTGTGTGTAGAGATAATCAGCTCAATTTTTGCCACCATGTGTACTCCGTATGAATGTGCGTTTTGTGTGTTTCAACTTGAAGGTAATAACTGTTTAACGGGTATGAACTAAATTTTTTGTTTCTGTATTACATCCCTCGACCTCCTTAGTGAGTAAACTACGTTGCCGCTAATTCAAGAGGCCCAGAATCAATTTCCAGAACCAACAGTCTCCTTTACTCATTCAGATACAGCGTACATAGCTGTATGCATAACGTACAGGAATGTTTTTTTGTAGCCTGTACTGTACATTGCGAAGCTCAATGCCCAATAGTCATCCTTGTGGGGAAGTGTTCCTTAAACCGTGCTACTTTTCTAGACTGTGAAAGGTTCATAGCAGAATAGAAAACCTACACCTGACTAGCTGTGATAAAAAAAATGATTTAGTTGGCTTAAGTACAGCACGCATCAAAATATTTTCAATTTGTAACACCTGAAACTATAAATTAAAGAGGGTCAGAACGGATAGAGTGGTTGATGTGTTTGGCTCACCTCATACTGCGGAAGGCAAGGATAAACCACAGCAGTTATCACACAGTCTTGGGAGCCTTATAGTGTACCACGGTTTCCTTCACTGTGACATTGCCTAAGAACGCTAATTATCAGGCATATCTCAAAACATTTTTGTATGTGGCATGATATTAAAACGGATAAATGTATTGAAATATTCCCCTTTGGTGAAGATCAGAGAAAGCTCATAGAGAAACGTTATATTACAGCGGATATTTAAAACAACCGGAAACTAAATTCAATGTTATTATGGTGGTATGATTATCAAATTATTAGCATGAGCTAAGTAACGAGGGAGTCTTAGGTTTGAACTCCCAGCTGTTGTGAAGCTACTATACAATGCAAGTGACATGAAATTTTTCCTGTTAAATTACAAAGACGTTCCCTTAACCAAAATTTTCTTGAATGCATGAGCAACCTCTGTACTTAGGGGCCCTTGTGTGTATCGTCCATCATTCGTTTAGTAGTTTCGGCTTTCCAAGTTAACTTAAAGTTTGTGGCACACTGCATTCTCGGTGTAACAAAAGAAGAAATGCAATTATTTACAAAAATCTATATCCGGATCCCAAAGTGACGGCTAAATACCACTTGCTCGCAACACATCCATCAACCGTGTTATATATTTCTGCTGACGTCACCTCTTAGCACAAACTAAGGGTACAAAATGACAAACCAAATATGTGTTTCCTGTGAATCAAATTGGATTGTGCATAAAACGAAACTGTAAAATACTTCTGCTCACTACTTCAGGGGAATGGAAAATGACGCATAATTTCTGTTTACTTTCCAGTTGCTACATAAGCTGACAATAACGGAGGCTTCACTCCGGTGACATAAAAATGTACGGGACGGGTAAGTCTTCACTGTCTCGTAATTTAGTTCTTGCAGAGTTTTAAGGACAGTACAGGAACTATAGAGAGGGGAGGTAGAAAAAAAAACACCGGCTGAAAAGTGTTACTAAGAAAGAAAATTGTGGGTTGTATCCGATAGCGAGGAAATAGTAGTTAACTAATGATGTTGAGAATGATGTCCGGAGGAATACGAAAAAGAGGGAAGCGAGCAATGAAAGGAGGAGCAATACGAAAAAAAAGTGCGGAAGCCGCAGTACGCGGATCGGGAAGAGTAAAATTACCGCGAAGCTGACGCAGCGAGAATGGGCGAGAGATTAAGGGGGAGGCCAGTTTATATCCGCGCATTTACATCGGAATGGAAGCGTAAGTCGTCGCAGAAGCAACCAGGCAGCGATTGGGGAAGGCTAGCTCTCCCCTTATAGCCTAGCCTTCAGGTAACTCGGTCAGCTACCGAGGTCTTGGGTTGGTAGGCACACAAGGACACGCTGGAGTCGACAGCGCGACAGGAAGTTGGAGGTAAGGGGCACAGATGACAGGCGACTGCTGTCCCTCCTTCCTCCCCGCTACTTCCAGCTCAACACAGCACAACACAGACTGGCACATACCAAGCAGGAGACACGCAGCACCAGCAGGAAATCAGACGCAACCTCGTGCAGCTGTTCCAACAGACGCCTTATCGCCATTGAGAGAAGAAAACTCTTCAAATGATAGCCAGGACAGCTCCAAAATGGCTGTAGCACATGCAAATACATGTCCAAAACACTCGTTACCCCGGTGTACATCCCTCACACCTCGATACTTAAATACCTGACTCTTCAATTAGGAGATTCAGTATTTGTGAAAATCACAGTCACCAACAGACAACACCTGAAGGTGCTTGTAAGAATTGAGAATCACTCTATTTTCTGCAAGTTCCTACAAAATCATGATATAATCTATTACACACACGCTAAAAAAAACGAAAGGCCAATTAAAATAGTCGTCAAAGGACTAACTCATAACACAGACACAAAACACTTAAAGAAAGAGCTCAAAGAATACGGCTTTAGTCCAATCCACGTCTGGAAATTTCGAACACTAGCTGACACACTTGTAGTCTTTGGGGCTGTAGTTCATCAACACGATGATCTCGACGTACTGAAAACACTATTCTACACGTCAGTTCGCGTAGAACTGCACAAACACCGCGCTGAAGATGTGGTGCAGTGCACGCGATGTGTGCTTGGCCACACTCAGAAATAATGCTCACTTCAGTCAATCTGCGCTCTGTGTACGGGATCGCACACAAAGGCAGGTAGGCTGTGCTAAAGAACAGGACAAAGCAACGTGTAAATGTACACTCTGAAAGAAAACAGAACACTCGGCTGTATGGACACAGTGCGAAGTAATCCAGAAGCACATTGAGGTACGCAAACAAAGCATGGGACCTAAACCCACCAAACAAACACGAGACACTCGGCAGGAAATCCGGGAAAACACGTGAGCAAACATTCACTCAACGGCTGAATTCCCTCACCTTCAATCACAGAAAAGGCAGACTGAACAGGGAAACACTCACAAGGAACAATAACCCACACAACAGCAAAGGAAAAAGTCACAATACAGGAGAAGGGACAACAACGCAACAGAAAATACAACCATGTTAGCATAAATGTATGAACTGGCCGCTTTTCTGCAAGAAACACACTTCGTAACCCTAATGGACCACTTTAGGCCCATAATCACACANGGAAAAGTCACAATACAGGAGAAGGGACAACAACGCAACAGAAAATACAACCCTGTTAGCATAAATGTATGAACTGGCCGCTTTTCTGCAAGAAACACACTTCGTAACCCTAATGGACCACTTTAGGCCCATAATCACACAGGCTGTGTGTCGGCGTGAGTAAATCACACATAAAAATTTTTCTTATTCGTAACATCTTAAAGCATAAATTAAAGTGGGTGTGAAAGGGTTGAAGTAAACTATTAAATATCAGTGCGTATGCTCTGTGGTTGGTAATTTTGGGGATTCCCTTTTTAGTCTCACCTACGGGAGGTGGCGAAATTTGCGAGCAGGTACTCTCCTGAATATAGCACGTAGGATATTGCCGTGGCGTGCAAGATTTCCTCAGGGTACTCCCGTTTACAGACCGTATTCATTCCATCGCTGCTCCGCTCTCACGTCGTCTTATTGCACATGCACATTTGTCTCTATGGTGGGGAGTCAGGTTCCGCTCAGTGTTAGCCACTTATATGCTAACGACGCTTCAGACGGGCAAAACGCATGTGTTCCCCCCCCCTAGTCAACGTGTGGCGTAGTGCTAAACCAGAGGGTTCACAATTCCCGGAATGGCCGTCCTGATTTCCGAAATCACTCCAGGCCAATATTAGGATGGTTCCCTGCTTGCTCCGTCTCTAATTACCTCGCTGTAGACGAGACGCTAAGACCTTACTACCAGGGAGCATACGAGTAGAGAGTTGTAACTCAAGGATATACCGAAATATCCTTATCCTATTCAATTGTTTGCCGAAGCAAGCCGAAGTAGGTTCTGCAGTGCTGCCAACTTTGCAACACAAAGCAAAAGACATTCTCACTTTGTTATGTTGGGGGTATTGTAGAAACCTCGCCAGGCGTGACTTTTTTTGTATTGTGATTGGCCTGTGTTTCCTTGGCAATATTACTGATACGTCCCTTATCCACGGNCCAGGCGTGACTTTTTTTGTATTGTGATTGGCCTGTGTTTCCTTGGCAATATTACTGATACGTCCCTTATCCACGGATATTTCATATCACAAATACATTTGAGCGAATATAAACTGCGAAGATGAAACACTACATTATAACCAGTTTTATGCGCATATTCACGAAAAATACACGTGACGCGATTGAACAGACGTGAAGGTCTCACACACAAAGCAGTCTGCGCTGCCACCATCAAAATTAAAATATGCAAATCAATCATGAGTTTATACAATCTATAAAGAGAGAAACTCGACCATTGTTTATTGTATACTTATGCTATGTGAATGTAGCATATAGTTTGTTTAAACATTTAACATTTTTTTTTTTATTGCCGAAGTTGTAAGACCGTAGACCCTCGACTTCGGGCAGCCATCTTCGGTAAAGTTTCGTTTTACTATTCGAGTTACGAGGGCCTGCTTCCTACTTACNCCAGGCGTGACTTTTTTTGTATTGTGATTGGCCTGTGTTTCCTTGGCAATATTACTGATACGTCCCTTATCCACGGTTATTTCATATCACAAATACATTTGAGCGAATATCAACTGCGAAGATGAAACACTACATTATAACCAGTTTTATGCGCATATTCACGAAAAATACACGTGACGCGATTAAACAGACGTGAAGGTCTCACACACAAAGCAGTCTGCGCTGCCACCATCAAAATTAAAATATGCAAATCAATCATGAGTTTATACAATCTATAAAGAGAGAAACTCGACCATTGTTTATTGTATACTTATGCTATGCGAATGTAGCATATAGTTTGTTTAAACATTTAACATTTTTTTTTTATTGCCGAAGTTGTAAGACCGTAGAACCTCGACTTCGGGCAGCCATCTTCGGTAAAGTTTCGTTTTACTATTCGAGTTACGAGGGCCTGCTTCCTACTTACNACCTCGACTTCGGGCAGCCATCTTCGGTAAAGTTTCGTTTTACTATTCGAGTTACGAGGGCCTGCTTCCTACTTACCTACATTTTTTTCATTATGACAGCACTTATTTTCGCATATCCGCATCACCGATTCCTTTACTTTCCTCAATAAAATACTCTCCACAATCATTCGAGTATCGACAAGACCCTATGAAACCATCGTCAGAATTAAAACTGGTCTTCTGTTGAGGAAGAAAGACGATGGACAGTTTCTTTCCGAAAGGTTTTTCCCCTACGTGTAATGGCGTAGGGCGAAGGAAAGTGAGATATCTTAATACAAACAGTTGTACGTTATGAATGATAATGTATGGCTTTTTTCCCCAGCTTTGAACTAGAATTCTTGTCCGACATAAGTAGCTATAATATATCCGGTTGGTCGGCATTTCCATCGCACAGCGACCTAAGTCACTTCCCCTAGACATCGACCACTCCCACGCAACTAGATACATCTAAAGACCACTTAGAACGATTTTTTTTCCTTACCTATCCTGTGCAAAATTAGGAACAGGACTTCAAAGTTAGGGGTTGGGCCTAAGTGCCTCTCAGGGCTAAGCGCCATGCCCTATACATGGCTGCAGCTGATGCCATGGTTATCTCCCATCCTTACTGGCTGAGGAGGGTAAAGGGGACGGGGGACCGACGCAGACAACGTGAAGACCTGTCGACAGAAAATAATTGCAAAATTGTGTGCAGTTTGCGACGTAGAAAAAAAAATAATCCCACTAAAAAAAGAATATNTCGACAGAAAATAATTGCAAAATTGTGTGCAGTTTGCGACGTAGAAAAAAAAATAATCCCACTAAAAAAAGAATATAGGGAAATATATGTTTATTAAAAAGGGATCAAAAATCTGAAAGAAAAAGAATGAACTTCGTTTGGTCAGAGCTGGGCTTTATTTATCTGTAACCATGGCTGGGAAGAGATACCACAACCCTGATGAAGGGCAACGACGATATACTTGCTAGAGAGTTAAGCTTGTTTCACAATTGAAAGTATAACAGTAACCACAGAACATAGGTAATGTGCACAATAATTGGCAGCTATGTTTTTGAACCTATTGATTTACAACTGCGCATAACAGGTCGTGTACACGAGAGTTACTGGCATAGTGCACAAAGGAAATTGTTATATATAATTTCTTTTGCAGATGCATGGGGCAACAGCCGATCATAGTAGACATTTTTCTACGAAGTTGTTTATTTAAAATATAAGAATAGTTATGCTGCAGAAACGAAGACATTTTGCAATATATAAATTTAGAGAAGTACGCAACCGTTTACTAGTAGAAATTTTAAAGGCTATTTCTTTTTTTTACGATCGCTAAAGCAAAAATTTTAAAGAAAAGCAAAATGGCTAAATATTTTAAATCACTNGGCTATTTCTTTTTTTTACGATCGCTAAAGCAAAAATTTTAAAGAAAAGCAAAATGGCTAAATATTTTAAATCACTGTCAGTTTTGAACACAATACCTAAATCACTTACGATAGTTCATGATTTACCACACACTTCCAAATAACGCCAGACACGTTGCAAAATGTCATTGCCTAAAAATAAATACATAAGTATTCAATTGTGAATCGCTTTCGCAAAATAATTCTGGTCGTATGAATGTTCTACTGTTATGTATGGTCTGTGCTTATGTATTTTAATTGTGAACCCACCATTAGGCACGCAAATGGGAACGCCTCCTCCCGGGCCCCCGAGACACACATGAGAAAAAGGAGTGGTGGATAGCATTAAGGCTCGGCTTCACCCCTTTTGCAGATATTATTCGTTTTCGTGTCTTAATTTAAGTTTTAAAGGTATTATTTCCAATGTTTGATTATAAAAAATGTACACTTTACGAGTTGTTTGATACGTTTGTATCTTAGTTTCCCTGTGTGTTATTTCAGTCTTGCAAAATTGCAGGAAGTTATTGATAAAATATAAATATGTTCTTGACTTTTTACAACAAGCAATTAACACTCAATTAATATTACGCACATAAATATTAAACAACTCGTAACATGCAAATTTCCTATAATCGTACATTGTAACTAATTACAATGAATACGAAATTATGACGCCAAAACGAAGAATTTCTGCATGATAGGTAAAGTCGAGACTTAAGGCAGCCTTCATGGCACTTTAACTGCGTTACGGAGTGTTAGAAATACACGTTTTTCCACGAAACTAATAAAAGTGCGTCGAGTGTGCTCATCTACGTAAAGGACACGCATTTCAAACGAGTGCTATTGAGTGCTTTCGTGATGTCGCGCACATTACAAACACCACTTCAGAGTACTNGGACACGCATTTCAAACGAGTGCTATTGAGTGCTTTCGTGATGTCGCGCACATTACAAACACCACTTCAGAGTACTCAAGAATGGCTAAAAACGGCTTTCCCAAAGCGCTTTATCTCAAAATATACGCGTCAGATACACACAAAACTACTCAAGGACCTTGCACTGAACCTTCCTACAGAATTTCCACCAATAAAATAATAGGGGCGCGCAGGCTTACGCAGCACGACGAGAACACTGCACGCCAGTTCAGAGCTGTGCGCTTAGCGGCGATGACGCACTTGTTGCGAGTGGCAGTCTCGCCTCTATAGCTGCCGCGCTTCTCGGCCTCAAATGCGGTAAAAGCTCCTTGTAGACGGAAGCCTTAAGTACGCGTATGACATAAATTAACGCGAAATACATTAATTGAAATTCAGAGGTTTTCGAAAGCCAACATAGAAAAAACTAAGAAAGGAAAATACTACACTCTTTTTTAATCAAACCTTAAAAAAATCACTCCACGTATAACATGTTTGGTTGTTTTTTTTTTCATGCACGACAAGCCTTTTATGCTTCTGTTAAAATAAAAGTTTCTTATTTATTTAAATTGAACTTTTATTTATATTTTTTTTTGTAAAATATATTATTCAATTTATAATTAATACGACTAACAACAATCAGAAACTAGGTATGTTGGAAATGCCTAGTAATAAATAGTTCTTATGCAGAATATTATTAGAATGATTGCACACGAATGCGTTTCGTAGTCCCTTTGGTGATTTGTTTCGCATAAGGCGGAGGAATAATATGAAAGTTGAACCCAAGCAGGGCATCAGAAAAATTGGAAGTAACCGCGAATGGACTGTAACTCATTTTGCCAACATTGTGAGCAAACATTTCGCCAGACTGGTGAGTTTATTTGGCATACTATCTTGCACCGCAATAGCATGGGAAAATCCATGGCGTATGAAATAATCTCGACAGAAACACATGACTATGGTGAAATGTTTGCTCACAAAGTTAGTAAAGTATGTACGTAGGACAGCCTCTTTTTTCCTTGTTCTCTACTGGCTTTCATTGATTTGCTGAATACGCTTGACGTTTATAGCATTGATTTATGTACCTGCACGCACAAGTTACTCTACACACAACCGCAAGATGACGCCATAGGCAAATGAAGGTGATCGTAGATCTACCCGATGTTGAAAATAAACTCGCTCCAAAAACGCGGAGGAAAACTCTTACGGCTATGTTCGTAATACAGTATACTGTACGACCTACAATGCCATGTTTTAGATGTCTGCCGCTGGGAGGTTGAGAAAAAATCGAGTACAATGCTCTAATTCAACATGGTCTTGCAGACCAAACTACAGGCAATATAAATTAGTTATCTGCGAATTTGCCGGACGTCTTTATGCTCCAGGCGCATTCGTGCGGTCGTGATTTCGATCCTCGCTTGCTGCAATGTGTGTTTTTTTTTCAACATCAGTTTTTAATTATTTCACAAAGGAAATGATTACACAATCTCTTCATATTCATAACCATAATTCCCACCTAATAGTTCATGCCTATGCATAAACGGAAGTAAGTATTATTTTAAAATATGTAGCTAAATTATAAGGTTCTTAGGCTTCCACGACCGTCATCTACAATTCCTCGGCAGTTACCGGTGCTGCTTCTTCAACCTGAATATGGCGGCTGCAATTTCTTCCAGAGCACCGAGCTAAAGAACGACAGTGACGCGCCTACAACATATAGACCATGGGCCAAAATATAACCCTCTCCCCTTTCCCCTTCCGTCTGTGAAGATTTTCGAAACAAACTTTTTTCTTTAGTTTTTACCGTTTCGTGGAAGACTGCAGTTATTTACCCTTTGTAAACTACGCATAACCCAGAAAACCCCCGGAGAAACAAAAAAATCTGAGGTTTCAGGCATTATTTTTAAATAAATTTTTTCTGGCCCTTCCTATAACGATTTTATTACCTTTTCATGTGGAAATATATTAATGGACAATATTGTGTGCCAATATCTTTTGCTACCCATTTCTTAAGGTTTTCCCGAAAAATACATGTAACCCAAAATATCAGAAATTTTGTTTGTAGTATGGTTATATTGAACGCATGGTCATGTTGCATGAGTGAAATATATCGTATTTATTATTCATGAAGGAACATTCGCCACAGTTTTATAACGGAAACTACAAAACTGGTCAATTGAAAGCAAAACTTTGAAACCATTTTGGCAACAACATATGTATCGTCTTGGCAGCCGAACTACAAGAGTGAGCTTGCGTATTCGTCATGCACATAACCCGGGCAAGCCATAGAAGCCAAGAAAGTAGAACTAAATGGTTCAAACGCCGTGTCTGGGCACGGCATCGCAGAAGGATATTGCAGACGAGGTGGAAAATCAACTTCTGGCCTGGTTCGGACGCACGAAGAGAAAAGAATGAGGACAGGCGGCCGGGAGAAGAATTCGTTCGGATTCCGCCGGAGCGAAGGACTGGCGGAAGGAGCAGGAGAGACGACGCCAACAAAGCAACGAGGTCGAGGAATTCAGAAGACGATGCACGTCACTGGACGAGATAGCGGCAACCGCGGGGTGCAAGAGGAGGCACGTCCTTTACCTAGATATTGCTTGCTTGCCGTCGCCGCGCCTGTGCTTCAGCACCACACACACGATCGCAATTCACGGAGTTCATTTCTGATACCGACTCTTCACTGTTGAGCACTTCTGTAAACAGTGTTTAGGATCTACTTCTCTGCCCAGCTTGTATCATTCCACCGAGCGCAGCATTATGGCCGTGTTCCAATATTGACAGTTGAGTAATTTATTACCGTTAAATTGGCACTTTGTTGATAGTCACTTGTTTACCGCGATGGTGCTGTCTGTCGAGCAAAGTTGTAATCTGCATTGCGTAAGACAGACTGACGTAACATTTCCGCAAGACTATTAGCATAAATGAGTTAATAATATGCCTAATCAACTTATATGAAAAAATGGCACGTGTACTGTATCTTTATGATTACGTTTACCTTCAGACGAATCACATTCCACGTGTCACTGGAATTAAATTCACGCATACAGCTGTTTGCCTACTCATATATTTATTAAATTACGTNTTTTTATGATTACGTTTACCTTCAGACGTATCACATTCCACGTGTCACTGGAATTAAATTCACGCATACAGCTGTTTGCCTACTCATATATTTATTAAATTACGTGAATTCATAACAAATATACGTGTGTGTATAATAAAAAATTAATTCTCTACAAGTTACTTTGGACAATCGGTTTAAAAAAAGTACGACGGCGATTTGGGATTTGGTGCATTAGTATTAATTGTATTCGTTACATACTAAAAACTAGATACTGAGCTACCAAATATCATAACTTTAGTATATTAAAATGGGACACGTTACCAAATAATAAACTAAAACTACCAATTGCAAACACGGCCTAGCATTTACCGTGTTCCCCATTAGTTTTATCGTGTGTCGATTAAGTGGAACTATGAAATTGTTAGGAACGTAAATGTGTCTCTAATGTCACGGTTTTTCGTAAATATAACAAACTGAAAACATAAATAAATTCAGTATCCAGAAATGAGAGCATAACACTGTTACTAAGACATCAAAAACGGAACTACTTTTTCATATTCGTTGCCAACTTAACCATATATATTTCAGTCTGTACTCCGTAAATACAAAATACGGGACGTCTTCTTATTTCCTATAGCTCCGGGTTTCGGGAACGGACAATGCTGAGTCTACATGAAACTTTTTCTCCCCACTGTAAAAAAATCATGGTTTTTTCAACAGCTATCCATGTCACTCAAACTTATTCCTTCCGACATCAAAAATACTTATTAAATGGGCATTCCTACCTAGCCAGGGGCTGGGAGCTGCAAAGCCACGGCCGCCATCTTGGATGACGTCAGGCGGCCCTTTTTTCTCTTTTTTCCTCGAAATTTCCCTTTTCCCCTAGGAATTCCTCCATTTTCCTTCAAAAACACCCTAAATTTCCCGAATTTTCCTTAAAACCAGCAAAATTCCTGCAAAAATGTGTTTTGTCCAATGCGGCTGGCACTTGCGCAATTTACGCTGATGACCCCACAATGTGGCTAAGTGACTCCATTGTTTTGGGGATGAGGAGAGGATGAATGACCCTAAAATTCACACTCTGTCATTCCATTTCAGCACCATCCATCTTGTCTGAAGAATGTTCGAGTTCATTGCCTTGTCATGCAACTTCTCTCATTTCCTATAGTCTCTCTCCCCCCACACCCGTTCTCTCTTGCCTGCTCTAACCTTTGGGGGTTTCTCATATTCCTTCTCGTATCTCCTGTATTTTTTTATTCTCACGCTCCCTCATTCCTTCCTGTTTAAATTTATATCTCTCTTGTCAGTTCTATCCCCTGGGGTTTTTCTCATATTCCTTATTGTCTCCTTTACATTCACCCTTTCCTCTCTCTTGCCTTCCGAGCCCTCCATTTTGGATGTTCCCTCATCTCCGTCATCTGCTGCCACCTTAGTTTTTATATTTAATCTGTGACGAAAAGGGCCGCACGGTCAAGTATGGCCTAAGTGCACTTATAAGCATAGTTTGCAGTAATTTCCGAAACGTTTATGATACNAAAAATCATGGTTTTTTCAACAGCTATCCATGTCACTCAAACTTATTCCTTCCGACATCAAAAATACTTATTAAATAGGCATTCCTAGCCAGGGGCTGGGAGCTGCAAAGCCACGGCCGCCATCTTGGATGACGTCAGGCGGCCCTTTTTTCTCTTTTTTCCTCGAAATTTCCCTTTTCCCCTAGGAATTCCTCCATTTTCCTTCAAAAACACCCTAAATTTCCCGAATTTTCCTTAAAACCAGCAAAATTCCTGCAAAAATGTGTTTTGTCCAATGCGGCTGGCACTTGCGCAATTTACGCTGATGACCCCACAATGTGGCTAAGTGACTCCATTGTTTTGGGGATGAGGAGAGGATGAATGACCCTAAAATTCACACTCTGTCATTCCATTTCAGCACCATCCATCTTGTCTGAAGAATGTTCGAGTTCATTGCCTTGTCATGCAACTTCTCTCATTCCCTATAGTCTCTCTCCCCCCACACCCGTTCTCTCTTGCCTGCTCTAACCTTTGGGGGTTTCTCATATTCCTTCTCGTATCTCCTGTATTTTTTTATTCTCACGCTCCCTCATTCCTTCCTGTCTAAGTATATATCTCTCTTGTCAGTTCTATCCCCTGTGGTTTTTCTCATATTCCTTATTGTCTCCTTTACATTCACCCTTTCCTCTCTCTTGCCTTCCGAGCCCTCCATTTTGGATGTTCCCTCATCTCCGTCATATGCTGCCACTTTATTTTTTATATTTAATCTGTGACGAAAGGGGCCGCACGGTCAAGTATGGCCTAAGTGCACTTATAAGCATAGTTTGCAGTAATTTCCGAAACGTTTATGATACAGCCACCAAATTTATAACATAGGCATCACCCCCGACAACGATAAGGGTAGCAGGGTCAAGTATGGCCTAAGATCACTTATAAACATGGTTGGTTGTCATTTCAGAACCATTTAAGATAAAGCCACCAAATTTATAACATAGGTATCACCCCCGACGACGAAAAGGGCCGCTGGGTCAAGTATCCCCTCGGCTCCCTTTTAACCACAGTTGGCTGTGATTTCTGAACTGTTTAAGATACAGCCACCAAATTCATAACATAGGCATCACCCTCAGAGACGAAAAGGAGCGCAGNAGGCATCACCCCCGACAACGATAAGGGTAGCAGGGTCAAGTATGGCCTAAGATCACTTATAAACATGGTTGGTTGTAATTTCAGAACCATTTAAGATAAAGCCACCAAATTTATAACATAGGTATCACCCCCGACGACGAAAAGGGCCGCTGGGTCAAGTATCCCCTCGGCTCCCTTTTAACCACAGTTGGCTGTAATTTCTGAACTGTTTAAGATACAGCCACCAAATTCATAACATAGGCATCACCCTCAGAGACGAAAAGGAGCGCAGNAATTTCTGAACTGTTTAAGATACAGCCACCAAATTCATAACATAGGCATCACCCTCAGAGACGAAAAGGAGCGCAGGGTCAAGTAGAACTTAAGCCCTCTTATAAACATAGTTGGCTGTTATTACCGAACCGTTTCCCTCCAGTTTGGATATTCCCTCATCACTGTTGTCTGCTGTCACCTTGGTTTTCTCATATTCCTTCTGCGACGAAAAGGATGGCAGTGTCAAGTATGGCTTAGGTGCACTTATAAGCATAGTTGGCTGCAATTTGCGAACCGCTTAAGATACAGCAACCAAATTCATAATATAGGCATCACCCCTGACGACGAAAAGGACCGCAGGGTTAAGTATGGCCTAAGATCACTTATAAACATAGTTGTTTGTATTTTCCGGACTGTTTAAGATATAGTCACCAAATTCATAACATAGGCATCACCACCGATGACAATCAGGGTGGCACAGACAAGTACACTTAAAGACCTCTTAAAAGCATAGTTGCCCGACATTTCCCACCCACCGAAGCTATGACCACCAAATTCATATCACAGACCTCACTTCCGACTACAATCAAAGAGATAAGGACAAGTAGGCCTTAACCCTGCTACAAGCATAATTGGTCAGCATTTCCAAACCTTTGAGTTTCAGGAACACGTAACAATAGTCAAGGCATGTAAAGAAAATAAAGGTATACATGCAAGTGTGATGTAAAGTTACCATTACATGTAGGAGTGTTGGAGCTGAAATAGTACACACATACGCATCGGCCTGCATGCACTCGACAATCTCCCACTGCCGCCCTTGTCGTCTGCTACCAACTCGGACCCTCCTCAGCAACAGATAGCCTCACTTCGCCCACCGACATCCAGGCTGTATATATTAATGTGGCAGTGGACGGCGGTGATGAGGGAACATCCAAGATGTTGGGAAACGTTTCGAAAATAACAGTCAACTATGCTTATAAGAGGGTTGAAGGCCTATTTGACCGTGAGGTCCTTTTCGTCGATTGGGGTGATGCCTATGTTATTAATTTGGTGGCTGTAGCTTAAACCGATAGGAAATTACAGCCAACTATGCTTATAAGTTGACTTAGGACGGACTTGGTGCGCGTGCAGTGCGTATCTAGGCTTGCGTGCGTGGGCAGGCTTCACTCTGTCTCACGCAGGTAGAATGACAGAGGACGNTAATGTGGCAGTGGACGGCGGTGATGAGGGAACATCCAAGATGTTGGGAAACGTTTCGAAAATAACAGTCAACTATTCTTATAAGAGGGTTGAAGGCCTATTTGACCCTGAGGTCCTTTTCGTCGATTGGGGTGATGCCTATGTTATTAATTTGGTGGCTGTAGCTTAAACCGATAGGAAATTACAGCCAACTATGCTTATAAGTTGACTTAGGACGGACTTGGTGCANGCCAACTATGCTTATAAGTTGACTTAGGACGGACTTGGTGCACGTGCAGTGCGTATCTAGGCTTGCGTGCGTGGGCAGGCTTCACTCTGTCTCACGCAGGTAGAATGACAGAGGACGAGACTCGTCCTTGCCAGGACACCAGGTGAAAGGAGACCAGAAGCTTTATGAGAATACCAAGGATATAATGACAAGAGCGTGAGACTCGTCCCTGCTAGGACATCAGGTGAAAGGAGACCAGAAGGAATATGAGCAAACCAAGGTGGAATGAGAGAGCATGGGACTCATCTCCCGCTAGGGCACCAGGTGAAAGGAGTCCAAAAGGAATATTCCCCCACTAGCAGACGACGCTGGTGGGGGAACATCCAAGCTGTAGGGCTCAAAAAACAAGAGAAAGGAAAGGGTGAAAATAAAGGTGATCGGAAGGAATATGAGAGAACCCTCTCAAGGGATAGAATGGATGCCAGACAGGAAGGAATGAGAGAGCATGAGAAAAATAAATAAGACTGGAAGGAATATGAGAAAACCTTAAGAGATATAGCATTCGAGATAGAACAGGCGTGGGGGGAGAGAGACTGGGAAGATTGAAAGAAGTTGCATGATAGGGCAATGAACTCGAACATTCTTCAGACAAGATGGGAGGTGCTGGCATGGAATTACAGAGCGCGAATGTTAGGGTCACTCCTCCTCTCCTCATTCATCCAAATATGGAGTCACTTAGTCACATTTTGGGGTCATCGGCGGAAATTGTGCAAGTGCCAGCAGCATTGTGCAAAACACATTTTTTGCGGAAACTTTTGCCGGTCTTGAGGGAAATTCGGAAAATGTTGGGCGTTTTTGAGGGGAAAAGGGGGAATTGCGATGGAAATGGCTACGTGAAGTCATCCAAGATGGCGTCCGTAATGCCGCGGCTCCACAGCCCCCAGCGCATGACGGGGAATGCTCATTTTAGCACTGCTATCAAAAATTAACACCAGGCACCTGCAACGTTTAGCAGCTGGTTAAACATTCAAACATTACTATAAACGGAAAAAAAGTTACATATGTCATAAATGGAAAAATAAAATATTTATAATCAACGAAGTAACAGGAAGTGCAAAGGTAAATTGTTAGAGTCACGGACACAGAAACTTTTGAATCGTGGTCAGAATCCGATGAGAATAATGTATTTTAACTCATTACAATTCCCTTTATAAACACAAACACCCGCAAACCGAAAAACGAAAATTAATTTTTTCGTTATGTCTATTTTTAAACGTAAACGCAGAAAAATTAACCATAAAATTTACGGAGAGGTTGCGTGAATTCACAAAATGTTCTGTGGAATTTATCTAAACACCGTTATTGAAAAAGTAGTTTGTACATAATTTTGCGGAGAGTCGCGAAGAACATTTTACCAGCACTTTCCGTAAAACGGTACCCTTTCTTAACTCTCTTTATATTACAACGGTGAGTGCCGATGAGCTTAAGATTGCTTTATATAGTTGGTAGTGTTTTTAGTTGACATAATTTACAATTATAGGCTATACGCGGGAAAGTGAGCACCTTTGAAAGCCCTCTTAATTTGAATAATAGTCAATAAATATATTTTATTTTGGCCTTAGACGTTAACTTCCGAGTACGGTAGAATATACACAACATGNGAATAATAGTCAATAAATATATTTTATTTTGGCCTTAGACGTTAACTTCCGAGTACGGTAGAATATACACAACATGGTTATTACTTACGTGACAATATTTATTTAAAACGGCGTTAAAGGATTAAAAAATGGCTGAAAGTAAAAAGTAACTANGAATAATAGTCAATAAATATATTTTATTTTGGCCTTAGACGTTAACTTCCGAGTACGGTAGAATATACACAACATGTTTATTACTTACGTGACAATATTTATTTAAAACGGCGTTAAAGGATTAAAAAATGGCTGAAAGGAAAAAGTAACTANGTTATTACTTACGTGACAATATTTATTTAAAACGGCGTTAAAGGATTAAAAAATGGCTGAAAGGAAAAAGTAACTAGGGCCTCAAAAGTGCTCACCTTAGCGTGAACAGCATATAGTTTAATATCAGCTTTCACAGATAACGTCACTTAAAATATTGAGGGAATTTCGTAAATGCTGCGTTCCAGAAATAAACCAAATCAAATAATTGCCCGAGGGATAATGCATTATAAACTTCCTAGCTTCACAAACAAGTTTCTCGCGTGACAACAGTAGAACATTCTGGGCTTCTGGCTGGCTAAACCCCGACACACATGCAATGGTAGCAAGCTAAGTTAAATCAAGTTAAACTCCTCTTGCAACGAATACTGTGTTTAAGGAAGTCCTTATTGCTAAGCGCGATTGTAACATCTCGTATTTGTCTACAGTGTGTTTGACTCGTGTGTATATTACAGCGCCATGTTTGTGAAATGCTTGTGGTCAGTTTTTCTCGGATTCCAAGGATGTACAACGGGCGTAGTAAAGAAACCAAACGGGTTTTTCAAAAGTGAAAAGTATGGGCACCATTTTTTGCGGAAAGATTCCACGAGCAGCGGGACTACAAGGCAGTTTAGTTCAGATCTGCTTTCCTGATTGGATGCCTTTAAATGCCACGCCTCTTAAACGGTCTATCCGCAAATCACGGACTTTTTACGTTCTAAATCCGAATCAGTAGAATTACTTTCCTTAATCTTCAGATATTGAGCTGTTATCACTTCGAAAATCAGTGGAATGTGCTGAAGTTTTACTTCCAGGTCAGTGCAATTCACAGTAATCAGTAGAAATCACTTTTTAATCATTGAATACCAGTAACTAAAATGAACAGTATAATTTAGTGATTCAAGTGGAGCAGTTTCAACGGATCTGCAGTTAAATTCGCTGATTTGGAGCAGTTTGAACTGTGTTTATTTAATAATGTAACTTAATTTTGATTGGCACAGCTATGTATAGGCTGTTCACGTTAAAATGAGTACTTTTGAAATACCTGCTTACGATATACTCGGATTGTATTCTATCCTTCCACCATACGTAAATTTTTAGCATTGCCATGGGCTATATCACTTTATTCATGCGTCGGTAAAGTAAAATTGTCAAATTATTGCGAATGCAACTGTTTTACAAATCTACTAATTCTTACACTTTAAAAACTTTCAAAAACAGAAAAAAAATTAAATAATTTCAGTATCAACAAATGTTAACCTAGCACTTTTCATTCGACGTTAATGCGTGAAACCACTTTCTCTCCGTCGTCGTCAACTTTATTTACTATGTNTAACCTAGCACTTTTCATTCGACGTTAATGCGTGAAACCACTTTCTCTCCGTCGTCGTCAACTTTATTTACTATGTGCATGCCAGACATCATGGCAGTTAAAATATATGCAGGTAGGGGCAGTGACATTTTTGTTAGGCTGATTTCGAAAGTGCTCGCTTTGCAGTGAACAGCATTTAGAAGAGAATGTTCGCCCTACTACTCTGGCAAATAACCAAACGTAAGTTGCAAGCCTGTGCGTATAGTATATTGAAAGCCTAGCCTGTGCGTAAATATTTTCGCTGANGATAACCAAACGTAAGTTGCAAGCCTGTGCGTATAGTATATTGAAAGCCTAGCCTGTGCGTAAATATTTTCGCTGAAAACACGCTGGCATAGTGAAACGTATTTCCTTTCTACATTGCAAATATAGCACAAATGCGTTCAACAAAGTATAGGCAAACCTGAGAAGTAGATTCTTCTGGGGCTGCTGAACGTTCGCACTCACGTCATCTTAGCGCCATAAACCGCCGTATGAATCCCTGCAAGCAAACACACACAAGATAATTACAGCGGTTCTAAAAAAAATGTTTTGAAGTATGCATTTTATTGTTCAATCCGTAAGTACAGGTCAGGAAATTTACTTGAAGTGATTGTTTAGAAACTAACACTGGAGCTATTTCGAAAACAACATAAAACGCCACACATGCCTACTTTTTTTTTATATCGTCCGTTGAAATCTGCGTTTGAAACCTTCGTAATTACTGAAACTTTTATTTACGGCATCATTAGTGAATGAATGATGCCGGGACGAAACCCCTACAAGTCAAATGAGCTTCATTAGCAAATAAATGGTGCTTGAGGGAACAGAAAACTTTCTATAATGATTGTAACGGTTTCCAGCAGCCAAGCAAAACTGTTCCCTAAATTATTTTATCGTGTAATCGCTTTATTTAAAGACAGTGGCTTCTAAATTAGAAAATTTGCCTTATGCCATGGTAGAAATCACTGCGTCTTAAATGCAACACAAGCCNAGACAGTGGCTTCTAAATTAGAAAATTTGCCTTATGCCATGGTAGAAATCACTGCGTCTTAAATGCAACACAAGCCTGGACCGCGCAGTTGTTATGTACACTGACTTCGCAGCTTGCTGCAGTAAAACATAGCGAATGGTTTGGAAATCAAAGTGAAATAAAATTCTCCATATACTTTATTTACGTGGTGTGGAACGTAGAATAAAAAACTAGGACACGCGTCAAATACCGCGGAAATGCCAAAATGAGTCGTAGAACTACAAAAACCTACTGGGGCATGGACGCCAAAAAACTTTCTGAAGTATTCTGTGTATACTCCATTCACGGTTACTTCCAAATTTTCTGAAGTCCTGCTAATGTTCTACTTCCAGCATATTCCTCCGCCTCTTACATACAAACAAAGCTTAGGAAATTACACCAGAGGGCCAACGCACCGCATTCGTCCACACTTACTGTAATAATATTTTGCATTATAACTATTTTTTTTACCAGGCCATACCAACACACCTATTTTCTATCTGTCTTTATTCACAATATTTATAATTTAAATATTATTATTTATAGATAAAATGTAAGTAAAAGTAAAATTTTACAAAAAATAAGGTACTTTTATGTTAACACAAGTGTAAAACGCTTGTGACACATAACATATTTTGGAAACAATCAAACGCGGCATACATAAGGTATTTTTTCAAAAATTTGATTCAAAAAGTGTGAATAAACCTCAAAAACTGTTTATATGTCAGTAGCATTCCTATCTCTGCTCTCAACGCCACGTTGGAGGGCGTCGCAGACATCGTCGTAAAAAAGTCGTAACTTCGTGTTTTTTTTTTTTTTGTGTTTTACGACATTATGATTTTTAAAAAATCAACTGATAAACTACTAAAATCTTGTATCCCCAGAAATGTTACAAATAATCTACAAACAAAAAACAGAGATCTCTTAACTTCACCATGAAATTTCAAACTGCAAAAAAACTCGTACATCCACAAACCAGTCCCTACTTATTTTAAATGTATTTTTTCTTCAAATCTCAGTTAAATAGCATACTTGTATAAATTATTAATAACAACTTTGTTTCAAAAAGCATAATATTTCCTTTGAAATCATGGTTGTGTCTCTCCAGAAAAATAGGTCTACCAAGTTTTGGAGAAACAAGGTTTACTCGTGAAGGTAACGATATACTCGATAACTTCCAGATTAGAATAACTAGGGTGGAGGGGGGAGTGGGCATGGCATGGTTCCGATTCCCGATCGCGTGCGGTGCCTCATTGTTCTATAGTCTATTTACGGTAAAGTGAGCACTTTTGAGGCCCTAGTTACGTTTTCCTTCCAGCCATTTTTTAAATCCTTATAAACCTTTTTTTAAAATAAATATTATCATGTAAGTAATAAACGCAGTGTGTATATTCCAACGCACTCGGAAGTTAACTTCTAAGGCAAAAATAAAATTAATTTATTGAGCATTATTCTAAATGAGAGGGCTT
>NQII01000582.1:726623-758092 GCA_002778355.1 Clitarchus hookeri | reverse complement strand
GTTAAGTGAAACATCAAAAGACTACCTTATTGAAATACCCTCAACCTTCTAGGCGCCTTATAGTCTATGCCTGGAGGAATTAACTACGACCCTATAAACCACCCTATATTCCACAGTGGCATAGCATCAATATATATATATATATATATATATATATATATATATATATTAGAGATGGCATATTGATAAATACAACTGTCGACTGCAAAAATACAATATTTTAGTATATATATAATTTCACTTCATACAACACAGTGTTAAATGTTTTTCTGTTGGTAAAACTTAGGCAGTAGGATCGTTATTGTGTAAATTAAATTTGTGGGGCCTAAAGCTTACTGTTTAATGTTTTCATCATGCAAAGCCTTTGAGAGAGGAAATGTAGGTACTTGGAGGCGGCGTCCATCTGCAGCATGGAGATGTGCTCGAGCAGTGACTGCAGCTGGTGGTGGGACGTCTCCTGGCCGCCACCATCTGTCATGGCTGCAGGCGCGGGCACCATGCGCTCTGACATCGACAGTGACTTGACATAGGGCTCAAGCTGTTGCGCGAGAGCACTTAGCTGCTTCACCTCTGACCTCAGCGACAGTATGTTGCTCATCTGCCACAACACATACTGCTGCTCGGTGCTTTCCCACACCCAGATATTTTCTCTCCTAATCTACCCTTATTTTAAAAGAAGGATCGGAGGTCCAAGGCGGGGGTTGGGTCTAATTGCAGAATTAAATATTTGCATGATAAACATTTAAACAAAACTGCTACCATCTAAAAGGAATGAGGGAGTGTGGAATAAAGGTGACCAATAAGATATTTGCAATCCAAGATTTAAGGTGGGGTGAAGTACTTAATAACTAATAATTAAAAATATTTGGAAAATAATTTCCGAAACTTTGTACATTCAAAATTTTTTGATTAGTAAATTTTGTATAATTCTTTACATATGGAATTGGCTAATAATTTATGGGATAATATGATGTACTGAAACAAAATATACCACTCAGAGGCCAAAAGTCTAGGTCATACAATATGGTTCATAAATTATGGCAGTGGACATCTCGTTCCAGTCCTTTGGTCCCTGACCTTAGATGTATCAAATCATACTACTTGCAGAAATTGAAATTGTTATATCGAATCTTGATTTTAAAACCCGAATCTGAGAACAAGAAATAATTTACTGTATCGAATACAGTTTATTTCAAACAAGTTTGCATGTTTTTGTTATGTTATTACAATAATAATTCCTTAAATTTTTTGTTAATCCATAATGAACTCAGTATTTTCTGAAATGTTCGATCTGGCCTAATATCAGTGGTATAGTTGTGGGAGGAGACAGGTGACACATTCCTACACAGAAGTCAAAGTTTTGTTTTAAATTCGTACAAATATGACACACTTTTATGCTGAACAAAACTTACGAACTTAATTATTTTTCTGAGTGCACATGGTGTTATGAAGCAGCAGAGCACCATAATACAAGTATTGTTACTTTTTAAAGTGATGTGGCCGATGGGTTCTCTGGAACCCATCATTTACATTACTTTTATCTTCCTGTGGTTTTCAAGAATCTGCATATTTTTAAAACATTCTAGGCCATGCTCTTAAACTTGTTACTACTTATTGCATTTTAAAATGAGTCATGGCAGAATACTTTAACTGAATTGGCGCAGTGAGCAGCCTGTAGTTGGTGTCGTCTTGTTCTCGGGTCCCCTTCCAGGAGAAAATCGTATCTGTGGCACCGCCTAAAATACTGTATGTTTCTCACCTGGGACTGGAAAATGTCTTGCTCCACATGGATCCTGCAGAGCTGTTCTTCCCACAGTGTGTCAAATACGTTCTTGAGCCGCTCCAGCTCCACCTGATGTCTCTCCAACTGCTCCTCCAGGACAGTACACTCCCGCGTTATGTGGTCGAATCGCGCCACGAGGGGAGGCGTGTGTGCTCGCCGTAGCAGAGTGACATCACGATGAAGTTCTCCGAGCCGCTCCTTCACGCCGTTCAGCTGCTGGCTCAGTTCCTGCACAAACACAACTCAAATACACCTACCTTCCATATTACATTACACAGACAAGTTGAAGGGTGATTACTTAAAATATAAAATAATGAAGTTGTTGCCCTGGAATGACCTCGAATGCAGGTAGGCATGTACATGTGGTTGTAGAACCCACCTTGAGTTGGGAGTCGAAGCTGCGGCAGTGGTTGGAGAAGGGGCCCTCCCCTTCGAGGGCCTTGGCCCGCAATGCAGACTGCTGCCGCTTTGAGGCGGGTGCGTGCACGTGCGCTGTCCCACTCGGCGGCACCTGGCTGCTCTCGAACATACCGGCTCCCCCTACACACACACGTTCCTCATACACTGTGCTTCAATTACACAAACATGCTTCTGCAAAAGTTATTTCGAGCATACTAGATGTTGGCAGCACCAACAACTCAGTTGGATTCACACCGGGATACTGTGGGAGGATTCTAGGTTTGGTAGGTAGGGCTTAACATTTCGTCGACAGCGATGTCATTAGATACGGTGCAAGTTTCCCAGAGAAGCAGGAATGGGAAGGAATCGGCAAGGGCATTCACCAAATACAAGAAACAATACAGTGTATGAGGAGTTTGCTGAGATTCGACAACAAAAGTGCACAAGAATCAGGACAGAGTGCTGACGGAATGATGTACGACATGAAATAAAATACAATAGACAGTGCAGCATGTGAGAAATGTGCAGAGAGCCAATGAACAAGCAAACAAAAGTAGGACAGTGTGAATGAGGAGTATTGATGTTACCTGTAGTTGAAGTGCCGATGTCCGCGATGTTTTGCTGTGGCTGGGCTGGGGCCACCTTGCCCACCCATGGCTCCAGCGAGTGGGAGAATTCACTTCGGTAGTTCGTTCGAATTTGGCTCGATTGCACAGGCCTGGAAACGAAGAAAGCAGCACATGCATAAGCAACATGCTAAACAAGTTTATAACATTACGTTTTCATTCTCTGCAATGATTTTTGAAATGTACTTGGTTTATTTGGAAAACAAACTACACGTGTACTAACATTTACCCAGCATTTTGCGATACTGGGAATTATTAGCAAAAATGTTAATCTCGAGAATCACTGGTGTTACGTCGCGGGCTCGTGTAATTTTTCCGCTGTTCCACTGTCTCCGGAGTTTCCTGTGCAACTGATTGTTTAGTTCTCATTGGTCTCAACACAAAGCTTTCACTACTTAGCATAGTAACTGAAGGGGGCAATAAAGCTAGCACCTCTGGTTTCTAACTAGTGTATTATAAAATTACAAAAATATAGAAATACATTTTATATGCTTTTTATAAAATAGACAACTTGAATCTTATTCTAAAACCTAACAATTATTTTAAAACTCAATATCAGACTAGTTCTTTGCAGACAGCAACTGTTTTGGAGCATCGAGGACATGGAATATTTTACTCAAGGAAATACCTAAACATCTTATGTCAGAATATATTACCTATTATTATTTTAAAGTGTATACTTAGCGTTATTTTACGAATATGTACCTACAAAATTCAAGCATAATGTTTTGCCAGTGTACATATTTATTGAAGTTTGTTTGCAGTCTCTGCATGGTTTAAATTTTGAACAGTCGCACAAATTATATTGTGGAGATATACAATCCCGCATTTGACATTTTTTTAGGCCCAGCAAATAGTCTGGGTTACGTTTTGGGGAAACATATTATTGTATTTAAAATTTAACAACTTTTTACCTATTACATCATGTTCGATAATGAACACTGGCATAGATGTTATTAAAGTAATACAGCAGAACTGACTGCACCCCAGATAGTCTCTCATGAACATGCAGTGCTTTCTGCGCTATTGCCCAAGTTGTCACATTCCACATTGGATGTTATATGGTTGACTTAAAATTTTAGGATTTTCCAAAAAGCAAGGACTATACTTGTCGGACAGATGTTGTCGGGGAATTGTAAACACTGAATAAAATATAATATTAAATATAGACGTGCCTTTAAAGCAGGGGTCAGCAACCTTTCTACCTTAAAGGGCCACATCAGATTTGTGTTACGTCTTGGGGGCCGCATGGTTTATCATACCCATAAACATACGAACAAGGTGTGATATAAGCAGAAAAACACATATTGAATTTAAATTTGTTTATTTCACACAAAACATTTCGTTTATAAGGTACACGATTATAAATTTAGTTATTTTGTAAATTGAAATACAGTTTGAGTATAAATGAAGTTCGAAATTGCATTAAAAATACAATAATAGTTTTCGAGAGAATTTAATGGGAAGTTTGGTATTTCATCCTCTTCACAAGCTTGTCAATATCTGGTCTGATTTTCGAAGTTGATACTTTGATTGAATTTTCCAGATGAACGTTAGTCAATCTACTTCTGGTTTTATTCTTGACAAAATTCATTTTTGAAAACAACTGTTCGCAAACATATGTGCTGGCAAAGAGAGACATCATTTTAAGGGCGTTTAACCTGATATTGGGAAAGTTGTCTTTGTCAATTCAGTCAGTCCCAAGTTGAACTTTTCCTTTAAGTCTGAGTTGCACTGAGTGTCTGTCAGTTCCATTTGAAGGTTTCCTGGCACATCACTGACCTTTACACTAAAAGGCTGGGAAAACAAGTCAATTAACTTTTCACTTTTCCTAAAGTCCAAGAACCTGGAGTTAAATTCATCTTTTAGTTCCACTAAAGCTGTGACATACTTGCTCATGTCAAAACCATCACATTCTGACAATTTCTCAAAATGAGTGAAATTGTAGTCCATGAGTTGATCTTGCCACAGATCAAGCTTGCACTCAAATGATTTGATACAGTCAAAGAGGTTGTGAATGAAGTTGTCAGGATGTTGCAATTTTTTGTTTAATATATTCAAATGCATTGTGATGTCTGCGCAAAATGCCAAATCACTTACCCATGAAGGGTTGTTGAATTCATTGACTGACCTTTCTTTGTCGTGCATAAAGGCCTTTATAGCATCTCTCAGTTCAAATACCCTCTTTAACATTTCTCCTCGAGAAAGCCAACGAACGTCACAAAAGTAAGGTATGTCTCCGTAATCTGCATCCATTTCAGCCAGAAAGGATTGAAATTGCCGATGTTTGAGCCCGTGAGATCTAATGAAATTTACTGTTCTAACAACGATGTCCATCACATTTTCGAAGCCTACTTTCTTGGCACACAGGCTTTGTTGGTGTATAATACGGTGATAGTTCATCAAAACATCGTCCCCTTTTCTTTCCTGAACCAAAGTAACTACTCCTTTGTTTTTGCCTACCATTGATGGACAACCATCAGTGGCAATTCCTACCAGATTTTTTAGATTAAGGTTAAACTTATCAAGCACATTCATTAAACTTTGAAACAAATCAGTTCCTTTAGTGGTGCCTTGCATCGGATGTAGGCTTAACAACTCTTCAGTAATATTGAAATTATCATTGATTCCCCGAACAAAAACAGCCAGTTGTGCAGTGTCGGTGATGTCAGTACTCTCATCAATAGCAATTGAATAAAATACAAATGCAGACGCTTCATCCTTAATAGAATCATTGATATCATCTGCCATATCATCAATACGTCTCAAAATAGTTGTTGCAGAAAGGCTTACTTTAGAAAACAAATTTCTCTGTGATGGACACAGAATTTCAGCGGCAGACCCCAGGCACTCTTTGACAAATTCTCCGTCTGAAAAAGGTTTTGACTTTTTTGCAATCTTTTCAGCTACTATGAAGCTTACCTTAACACAAGCTTAAGTCTCAACAGTAGGCTTTTTGAATGAAAACTGCTGGTTCTTGAGATTTTGCTTCAAATTAGAAACTTTATCACTCCGAAGAACAGGAACTTTTCTCAACTTAAAACATCGTACAAACCAATCATAGTGTCGTTTCAAGTTGAACTTTTTCATTACACCGATTGACTCATCGCACACTAAACACACCGGTTTCTGCCGAACTTCAACGAACAAATAAGCATCCGTCCAACGTTCTTGGAAAACGCGACACTCGTCACCTACTTTACGCTTTTTACTAGAACTAGCCATAGTTGCAACAAACAACAGCTTGTAATGGTGACTACTGACACAACGAACACGAACCCTTCCACAGTGTTGTAAAAAATTGACCTGCCACGCCACGGCGCGGCAACATGTGAACTACCCTCGCGAACCGTTGAGAGGGAAATTCAAACTTTCGTCAGAACGAACGCCTTCACTCTCGATCACTCGGGGAGGCGACGCACTCCGACAATGACCGAGACAGTCCGAATGCACTCGACAGACACTGACGTAGTATTCGCATACACCAGAAACCTTTTTGTGTTATCAATTAATAGTTCACAACTCAACTCAAATTTTTTACAACTTATTAGTATTTGAAATAATAATTCTTTAATTAAATCAAACCTTTTTGTCGCGGGCCGCATAAAACCGGCCGGCGGGCCGCATACGGCCCGCGGGCCTCACGTTGCCGATCCCTGCTTTAAAGTGTAGATAAAGGAATATCACATAAGATTAAATTGGCAAGTAGCTTTTCTGGCACAAGAATTTTAATTCAAATCTTAACATAATTTCAAGATTTTGAAGAATAAAATATAATAGCCCGCGACTCAGGATTGTCTTTAAGTACAGTGTGGAGAATCATCGCTGATAATCGTTTACGTCCGCACGAAGAACTTGGGAACAATGATTTTCCTAAGCGCATTGATTTCTGCAACTGGTACCTGAGCAAGAACCGTGCTTTCCATCGTAGCATTTTGTGGACTGACGAGGCCACATTCAAGAGTAATGGTGATGTTAACATACATAATGCCCATTACTGGTCTGAAGTCAACCCACATTGGCACTGCCAAGTGGATAACCAGCATGTGTGGAGCCTTAATACTTGGTGTGGCCTTCTCGGACATCGTGTTATAGGACCATATTTTTTGAAGGGCAATTGAATGGTGCAGAATATGTAGACTTCTTAGAGAATATTTTGTATCAGCTGATCGAAGATGTCCGTCTCGATCGGAGATTAACGCTGTGGCTTTAACAGGATGGCTGTCCTGCTCACTTTTCACACAGAGCTCGGCTAGTTGCTGACATGTTATTCCCCAGATGGTGGATTGGACGAATGGGTCCTGTAGCTTGGTCACCACATTCTCCAGACTTGTTCCCAAATTACTTATTTTTGTGGGGGAGAATTAAAGACATCGTGCTGTATAATGGATTGTCTGAAATTTGGTGTGCAACAAATGATGCAATATAAATTCTATTTTTCCAAACTCGTGCGTTTTCCCTTTTAGCTAACTCATATTACTCAGTACTTAATTTTTCTTATTAGACTTGTTCGAGTTTTAACACACCTTTAAAAGACAAAAAGTTATCAGAACTGAGATACAAGTGTGTTAAAAATACATTGCTGGTTTTTGGCAACTGTCATGTTGTTGTTAGCAGCTGAACTTGGGACTTCTTCAGAGTATGTACATGCATATTCTTTCGCCCTATGGCAGTGTTACAGTTTCTCTGCTCACTCTGGTTACGAATTTGGCAAAGTTTGGAGCTTCGGGTATTAGTAATAGTGTATAAAATAGAGAACTGTCGCAATATGTTTTTAATGGGAGTTTTGTAGCTCGGTGGCATGGTGGCCTGCTTGCTTCGGCTCGACTCGGATGTGCTCGGAAGCCTTCGATTCGGGATTGCTGATCATATCCGAAGGTGTTCAGCAATTACGACCACTAACCCCATATGCATATCCGTCCAGTTATACGATTTGGCAGCCATATTGGATATATAAGCATAAGGTATGTCAAATAGAAATTCTGTATTTTTTATACAATTTAAATTTGAAAAATAATTTTTATAATTTGAACACAGAGTATTCTAAAAACATGCAGAAATCTCTCATTCAGTTACTACATTCCCTGTCTCCTATCTTAAAGTCAAATTCTTGCATGGTGTCAGAACCTACAAATTATTCATTCATCGAAAGTTACGTAGGCATAAATATGATACACATAGTTTTTAAAAATGTAATTCAGGTATGTATGTATGACCAAATCAAGTCTCTGATACGAGTATTGACCACCTGCACAAGTCATGTTATATAATCATGGTATGGATCAGTATCTACCAGCATTTATAGGCATAGGTGGTTATGATTTAAGTAATAATAGTGCTAGGCTCTTGAGTCTTGAAATGCATGTCAGTTCAGGTGATAGTCTTATTTTTTGTGCCCTTCTTGACCATCAAAGTAGACACAAGAAGGGGCTTCTAGTCTAAGTATCATGCATCAGGAGCCAGAAGTCACTGGCTACGACATCACAAGTAGTGGTCGCGGCCGACGGCATGGCACGGCCACTTATCGACAAAATGGCCGGTTTAACCCCAAAAATCACTTCAGAAATTATATTACCCAAAATCACTGTTTTCAACCAAAATTTTCCAAAAAAATGGAAAAATTAGGAAAGCGGATTCGAAGCTCCATGATGCGAGAGCCGAAAAGTCCTCCGAGGCGCAAGAGGATTCGAAGATTTTAGCAAAATGAGCCACTTATTCCTCAGAGTAGTAAAAGATGATTCGAAACTTCGAGCCAGGTCCAGCGGATCGGGGAGGATTAGCAGACATGACCCCCTCTCCCGACCCCATTTAACATATAACATGTCCTTACCTTCCTACCCCCGCCCTTATAACCACCCCTCTCCCTCACCACACTCCTCTCCACCTGACACCCCTAACCCGGGCAATTATAACAAATTGTAAAAATGAAAAGAAACACATAACATTTTTAGGAAGAAATTACATCAATGACTCCGACACCCATGATGGATGCAAGTGGCCTTGACCTTAACCCCAAAGAACTTGAAACTGACTTTGAACCCAATGTTGGATGATGGTGACCTTAACTTGGACCTTAATGACCATGTACTCAAAAGTTGAAGGAAAATGAAAAAAACCTATAAAAAAAAACAATTGTAAAAATTGACAAACACATTACATTATTGACTCCGAGTCCCATGGTGAATGTTGGCAACTTCCGCCTCGACTCCAACGACCTTAATTCGAAAAATCAAACAAAAAAACTCGCGAAAAATGTAAAAAGCATCGAGAAAAAATTATGTACATAAAGTAAAAAAAAAACAAGTTGGATGTGTGTTCCATTGGGAGTTCGATTCTCGTAAAGTCGGAAGAGGACAGCCACTCACTGGTAGGACGATCAGCAGCCGACCAAACCCCCAGTTCTATATTCTATTGGATATATAGCCGACCACTCTTCTTAGCACCACAGCGAATTTTTGACTTACTGTAACACACCTACCCTTCATTCCCACAATGCCAATGCCCCATCACACCCCTCGTCGCTCTACTTCCCTCATCATATAATCACCACAGCACGACCCCCATCCCCTTCAACATCCACACGACACCAACGCACCACCCGACTGTACTCCCTCCTAATAACTCGCCATAGCCCATCCCCATAACAATCCACCCTCGCCGTTAACCAACCACATGGCTCACCATCCCACTTTCTCTAAACATAACCACAACTGGTTCCTGAAAAGCCTCACTCTACCCAAGACTGGCTCCTGCAAAGACTTATTCTAGAAAATATGGTTAGAACAGTGGACAAGACCAACCGACCAAACCACCCACCTATACCAACAGTCGATTACTACCAATCTAAAAAAACCGCATAATACGAATCTCGGTGCTGACCTCTTCGCGCAAAATCTTCGCATAACTTTGCAAATCTTCACTAAGCATTTCAACCAGAACTGACCATAAAAAGGGGCCATGCCAAATAACCAGGCTCACCAACTAGTTGCAAAACATTTTTCAAAAATAGTCATCAGTTCATTTGTTTGCCTTGAAGGACTCAGCCGATTTTAAACGACTAAAGTAAGGCATAAAACTTCAGATCCTACCATAGTACTCCTGCAAACACTCGTATGCATTTGATATAAAACAGACTCTCGCAATCGATTGTATACACTACAGAATTAATACGTCTTACAGAGAAGCAGAAGGGACTGCATAAGAAATTAAACACACATTACTACATATATATATACATTTAATTTATTTACTTATTACATACATTTTAGCTTTCTAATTATTTTGTATACTTGAACTTTACATTTCTCAGATATTTGCAGATCATGTATAGTAGCCAACAGTCTCATTTTATATAACCCTGATCCTTCAGTTCATCGATGATTGAAGACAATTCAACAATGTGTGAGAGATCTCCACGTTTCTGCAGGCATATAAATTGTATGAGTTTATCCACAAGTTCATTCGGGTCTTCAGGAAAAATGTAACAAGTGTTCTTGAGACCATCTGCCTTCTTCAAAACTCTTGTCGAAGGAAAGTCGTTTGAGCAATGTGTGCGAACATCAGGATAATCATTATCCTTCTCGTAAGATATTCCATTGTGCCAGGACACAAATATCAGGTTGAACACTTTATATTTTGATTAATAAATATACATTATCTTCGAAATACACCCTTAACCCACGAATAAAAATTTTTCATTCCAGCCAAAAAATACTACATTGAGATAATCCATCACAATTAATTTCTTCAGTAATAATAATTGCTTGAAAAGGAAATAAATCTGAATTACAACTTTCAAAAGAAGTAGATTTATAAAATTACAATTTTCAAACTTAGTTTCTTCAATAACGATTAGAACAAATCATTAAGTAGTTGACTAGAGTATCGCCCCATTTTACTTAATGAACTACCGAAAAGGAGGGCAGCAAGAGCAATGCCCATCAAAGCCTCTATTTCCTAAAATGCAAATTTTCAAAATTAACATTAAAACATTACTTTCGGTGAAGGCAGTCATGGACGACCCGGCAAATCTCCTACCAAATAAAAACATTTCAAAACTAACCACATTTAAAATGCATGAAAAAAGTCGTGGAAACAACTCACTATAAAAAATATTAAGGCTTGGGCAGCCAAAAACGGGACAAACACTACATGTTAACACATGGGAAATACAGTAACACGATTTTTTTTAGATAGTCCGAAACACAATTTAGACTGGCAGCCAAAACCACAACTTAGAAAAAACTAGCACTACTGCTTACCCAAGAAGAACACAACTATGCCACAGAAAATACCAAAACATTTAAAAACAGCCCATAAGCACACTGATAGTTCTCCACGACTCGTCGCTTTAACGCCCCATCGCTCAGCGGCTCGAGTAAACAAGTAATATTAAGTTATCAACATGATGGCAGCTACATCCTGCTGGAAGAAAATGTGCGGCTGCTAATCCTTTCCGAAGTTCTCTGCAGGCGAAGAATAGGAGGAGCCCAGGCCATGCTACAAATAAAATAAACTATCAAGCCTCAATAAAAGGTTATGATACACGAAGGGGGATGAGGAAGAAAGGAAGGATGGTCATATGGAGGGGGAAAAGGGGATTCGAGCTGAGCATAGAGCACAACACCGCACTGGAGTTGGAGGCGAAGGAAATATCTCGCGCGGCGAGCGCTAGTGTGGCATCATCAACCATTTTCTCATGGTCATTATCAACAATGCTGTCTTCATGATTATCTTCACCTCCTGTTTCATCCTCAATATCAAGTTTACTTTTATTTGTAAGAGTCGCATGTTCATCATCAATATTTAGAGCCACCGATCGTTTATTTTGAAGTTCGTCGATTACCTTCATCGTAGCTCTTTCATTCCATCATTATATTTAACTGTCTCGTCTATCGATACAGCAAGGGGTATTGACATCACTTGTAAACGAAACTTTGCAGATCTTGATGTGTTCCTTCAATATATTATCTTCCATAAACTGCATGTGGCCATTGTCGTAATGCTTTATCATGCGAGTTCCCTCGTCGTCAGCGTATATATTATGTAGTGTATTAACACGAGGTAACGAAGTCAACAGATGCTGTATCTTAGTGGACGAAGGAACACTGCATTTGTCGGCCTTGATGTGTTTATTTAAGTTATCATGCCGAGTGATCTGCCTGGAACATTTATAACAGCTAAGAATCACATGAGATGTATTCTTTAAACAATCACACTTCTCATGTCGCCGCACATTGCAACATTTACCGAAGGTCTTGGCACAGTAACGACATTGTTTTTCATGTAATTTTTGAGCAGTCGTTGAAGGAATGCATATAGTCGTACATTACATACTCGATTTTACATCCTAAGTTGTTTGCATCATCTTCTAAGCATACATGAATTTATACACTTTACTCATACCGACTAACTCATGCCGACTAACTCCTGCCGAATGACACCTGCAAACTCACTTCTGCCGACTTACTCCTGCAGACTGGCTCCTGCAGACTGGCTCCTGCTGACTGATTCCTGCCGACTGACTCCTGTAGATTGACTCCTGCAGACTGGCTCCTGCAGTTATTTAATAGTCTGGAGTCATAAATACCACATCATGAAGATATATGCATGATGAAGTTCGGTCGGCCGATTGGAGAATAATTTCTCCACCACAAAAAAACATGAGATCTCATGGGTGAAGATGGAGGTGATGCCTCCATCATCAGCTTCGTGGGAGACGAAGATGAGGTCTCATGTTTTTTCTGTTGTGTGTAAGTTGAAGACTATTTTCGAGGAATGTTTCGCAACTGTTTCGTCGGTCTAATCATTTGGCATGACTCTATGGTATGGTCAGCTCTGGGGTGAAATGTGTTTTTTATTTCTTTGCATCTTTTCTCGATTTTTTGTGTTCAAGGTCATTAGGGTCAAGGTTAAAGTCACCAAAATCAAACATCAGTAACATAATTTCTTTGAGGATTTTTTTAATTTATAAATTTTTTTTAGAATTTTTACGCGATTTTTGTTAAGGTCATTGGGGTTAAGGTCAAGGCCATACCCAACATGGGCGTCGGGGTCAGTGACATAATATGTTCCTAAAAAATTTTACCAGTTTATTTCGATTTTTTACAATTTTTTTTATAATTGCCAAGGGTCGGAGAGGGGGAGGTGGCGAGGCAGCGAGGGGTGTGGTGAAGGGGAGGGGTGGTGGTAGGGATGGGGGTAGAAGGATGAGGGCATGGTAGGTGCGGGTTGGTGGTCGGTGGAGGGGACCATACCCGCTTATCCACCCCGATCCACTGTTCCTGGCTCAGAACCTCGAATCCAATGACTGGTATGAGGATTAAGTGGCTCATTCCACTAAGAGCCTCGAATCCTCTTGCCCCTCTAGAGACTTTTCGACTCTCGCATCACAGAGCTTTGAATCCATTTTACTCAATTTTCCAATTTTGGAAATTTTTTGTTAAA
Source organism: Clitarchus hookeri (assembly GCA_002778355.1). Lineage (NCBI taxonomy): Eukaryota > Metazoa > Arthropoda > Insecta > Phasmatodea > Phasmatidae > Clitarchus > Clitarchus hookeri. The sequence goes on along the minus strand of NQII01000582.1, from coordinate 744,838 downwards.
AAGAGTGATTTTTGGGTAAAATAATTAATTTCTGAAGTAATTTTTTGGGGTGAAATGGGACACTTTTTTCGATAACATGGCCATCCCAGGCTGCCAGCAGCGATTGCCGCCTGTGATGTCATGGCTGGTGGCTGCTGGTTTTTTTATGCAGGTTATATGCACCAGAAGCCCCTGTTTATATATACTCACCAATCTTTCGACCAAACTCGCAATATTTCGTCTAATATGTTGAATTTTCCATCGATCTTCCACTCTTTCCTTCAATCTTTTAATCAATCTCAAAATCTTTCCAACAAGCTTTCCTCCAATCCTTTGGCCAATATTTCCAAACGGGTGTACTAGCCTGCCAACGAAATTCCTAGACCAAACACCGAGATAAATCAAGCAAACCAATCAATTAGACATCACACACGCCTCAAAAACATACTTCATTAATCAGACACCTAAAATAACACTTTAAAACATCTCTGAAACATACCTCAAAGATCATATATCAAAAAGCACACCTCAAAAATAAAAAAACCTTGCATCAAAACCATACCTTAAAAATCAGACCACAAAGAGTTATCAGTAGATAAGTCTGGATGATTCGTGAGCAGGTAGCAGGTATCATGCATCAGGATTCAGAATTCACCTGCCAACTCGGTTGACAAGGCAGTCGCAGTCAGCCAGCGCTTCAAAATTTCGCATTTCCCCCTCGAAATTTCCCAATTTGATTTATTCGAAAAAGTATGTTTTGTCCGCAAACCTTCTCCCCCCCCCCCACCTATCACNCACCAACGAAATTTTCTAAAATTTGTGGAAATATTGTTTGCTACTCAATGTAGCTGAGTGACTGCTCAATGTGGCTGAATATCAACAAAAGTTGTTAAAAGTCAGCCACAATAAACAACCGATAGAATAAAATTATTTAAAATACAATTTTTTATTTAAATTTATTTTATAATTAAAACAATGTAAAGATATAAGTATTTGTTTTATATATAACCAGACTCGTCTATTCAAGCTTATACTATCGCGATGTCATAATGATTATGTAACCCAATGACAAGACCAAAATATTGGAGTTAATAGGTATCCCACATATACAAAACCTAGTCCCGTTACCCCACCTTACCAACATCCCTCACCAACACCGCAACCACAATCCAATCTCATCACACCACCTTACCCCTATTCCCTCCCCCACTACCATCACCCTCTTCGACCCTACTTCCAACCCGTTTTTTAATTTGATAAAAGAGAATGAAAATAGAGCGATTTATAACATGGTCCCAAACATTGTCGAAAATTATATCGAAAGTATTAATACATACTCCCTACCCCTTCTACTAAAGATACCACCCTCAAGTACCACCCTTTCAACGACCATGACCCCCCCCTTCCCCATAACAAGCACACTTACATGCAGTGCTCCATCCAACGACCATGACCCCCCACCCTCCACTCCTAACCGACTCTAAAAGCATCGACTGCCATCTTCCCTTTGCCCATCTCCCTCTTCCCAAGCCACCTGCGGGTCAGGCAGTTGGCTGGCCTTGTCAAAATAATCGTGAAACGATCAGACATCTAGAAATCGATGTATTCGTAAATAATTCAAATTATTTTATTTAAATTTATTTTATCTAATGTATAAAAATGCCCAGATCTTTAAAATACAGATGTATCGAAAATGTATTATTAAAGCAAAAACAGTTTATAAAATTTAAACTATATAAAATTAACTTTTCCAATGGCAGCTGGTTTGCATGTAAAAGAAGAAAAGTTTGTCATANATAAAATTTAAACTATATAAAATTAACTTTTCCAATGGCAGCTGGTTTGCATGTAAAAGAAGAAAAGTTTGTCATAGAGGCATGTTGACTCAAATTCACAACCTCTAGAATATGAGTCAGGCACTCTGACCACTGAGCTACATATGTAGCGATAAAGGAAAATGTCTTGATGTTATAATATANAGAATATGAGTCAGGCACTCTGACCACTGAGCTACATATGTAGCGATAAAGGAAAATGTCTTGATGTTATAATATATTAGACGTCCAAATGAAGAGACTCCATTCCCTCATTAAATTACATTAATTATTATTGTATATAATACAATTCGTTATATTAGCAATATATTTAGTTTCAATCATTGCTTATATGGCTAATGAACACTATTATTTTCGAGCTATTTTTCTTTGATTTCATCGTATTTTCCATTTTAAAAACTTTTTAAAGGCAAAGAATTCATTATACATTTTTTTTTTCAGTCGGGTTTAAATATTGAACATGATATTGTGCCTCAGCCCACATTTATATTTTTACTAGTTGAGCCCGCCGCTCCACTTACGTGGGCTACAAAATTATTTTTCAAGTTTTTGTTTATAAAGTTCAACTTTACTTAGTGTTAATTATGAGATAAAATATCGTTAGACAAATATTTTAATTTTAAACATAATTTTATTTTTTTACATTTTAATATTTTGCATAGTCATTTATTGATTTTTTCTTTTTATAATCTAAAGACATATATTTTATTGCAGGGCCTCTTTGTACAAAAAATTTCTTGTTTTTTTATTGGGCGCAAGTACATACAAATTGCTACTGAAACAAGACACGCGAACATGTGACATATAATTGTCCATGTGAAAAGCATAGCTGTCGGAGGTCAATTCCAGTATTTTTCAGGGTTTGGCCTTCTGACCTACATTGAAGAGCCAGAAAAACCTAATATCGTGTAGCCCCTCCCCTCCCAAGCAAGCAGAAGTGCTGCANTCTGACCTACATTGAAGAGCCAGAAAAACCTAATATCGTGTAGCCCCTCCCCTCCCAAGCAAGCAGAAGTGCTGCACGACGACGTGGCATGGACTCGACTAATGTCTGAAGGTATGCAAGAGGCAATTCACACCATGAATCCTGCAAGGCAGTCCACAAATCCAATCTGCGCCAATTTGAGAAAGGGTTGCATGTCTGTCATATTTAATGATTCTCGTCAGTCCTCGTTTGTCCCGTTCTTTCAAGATCTTTTCCCGACCACAACGATGTCGAAGATGTGATGTTTTGTTGGATTCCCGAGATTCACGGTACACTCTTGAAATGGTCGTACGCGAACATCCAAATGTTATCGCTACCTCAGAGATGCTATGTCCCATCTCTCGTGCGCCGACTATAACACCATGTTCTAACTCACTTAAATCTTGATAACCTGCCATTGTAGCAGCAGTAACTGATCTAGCTGCCGACCGAATCGCGTTACTCTGATTGGTTCCATACCTCCGTTATTTGAATACGCACACCTATACCAGTTTTTTTGGCTCTTCAGTGTATTTATAGTCATAGCAAAACAAACCCTGATCGGAAATTGAGACACTTAAACTGGAAAGGCAAATCCGTTGGAAGCATGGGTATTCTGGGTATTAAGATATTTTCCCAAGTACCGGTTCCAGCCTCAATAACATAATCCCTCAAACGGTTTACTTGCAGGCGAGTGCCATTGTACAATTTTGGAGGGCTTATGATCCATAATAACATGATTGGTGCATCAATTTTTATAGCAAGAGCGTGAACAGACAAACCTGATGGATTAAGGGAATTCAAGAATTCAGTCAAAATAGGTGATTGCATCTTCCTCTTCAACAACAGTGTCCACAAACGTGTATGTTCGGGAGGGTGATTCAATCATGTTCAGGATCGTTTTATTGATGTTTTCTACCATTTCATTTTTTGATGTCAAGATAGCATATTCTTGAAACCATGTCAGAGGCTTGGTTGTGATTCTTTGGACATCTGAGAAATTAAATGGTAAAAACGCTTATTAGTATTTCTCTTTTATAGAAAGATACACAGAAGAGCCGAAAAAACTGGTAAACATGCCTAATATCGTGAAGGGCCCCCGCGAGCACGCAGAAGTGCCGCAAGACGATGTGGCATGGACTCGACTAATGTCTGAAGGTATGCAGGAGGCGATTCACACCATGAATCCTGCAGGGCAGTCCACAAATCAATAGGAGTACGAGGCGGTGAAGATCTCTTCTGAACAGCACGTTGCAAGGCATACCAGATATGCTCAACAATGTTCATGTCTGGTGATTTAGGGTGGCCAATGGAAGTGTCTAAAGTCAGAATAGTGTTCCTGGAGCCACTCGGTAGCAACTCTAGATGTGTGGGGTGTCACATTGTCCTGCTGGAATTGTCCACGTCCGTCGGAATACACAATGGACACGAATGGGTGCTGGTGATCGGACAGGATGCTTATGTATCTGTCACCAGCTTGGACAGTCCCCTGTTGACGTGTAGGGTCCATGGATTCATGAGAATGTCTCCATACCTGTACATGTCCATCCGCCCAATACAATTGGAAACGAGACACGTCAGACCAGGTAACGTGTTTCCAGTCATCAACAGTCCAATGGCGGTGTTGGCGGGCCCAGGCGAGGCGTAAAGTTTTGTGTAGTGTAGTCAACAACTGTACTCGAGTGGGCCTTCGGCTCCGAAAACCCATATAAATGATGGTCCGTTGAATAGTTCGCATGCTGGCACTTGTTGATGCCACAGCATTGAAATCTGCGCCTATTTGAGAAAGAGTTGCAGATCTGTCATGTTTAATTATTCTCATCAGTCGTCGTTTGTCCCGTTCGTTCACGGATATTTTTCCGGCCGAGGCGATGTCGAAGATTTTATGTTTTACCGGATTCCCGATATTCACGGTACCCTCGTGAAATGGTCGTACGCGAACATCCAAATGTTGTAGCTACCTAGGGGATGCTCTGTCCCATCTATCGTGCACCGACTATAACACCACGTTCAAACTCACATAAATCTTGATAACCTGCCATTGTAGTAGCAGTAACCGATCTAGCTGCCGACCGCATCGCGTTACTCTGTTTGATTCCATACCTCTGTTATTTGCATACGCATGCCTATGCCATTTCTTGGCTCTCCAGTGTATATGCTTCTGCTGACTTTTTAAAAATTTTTAATTCTAAACAATGCTTTACTACATGATATCGTTCCATCTGTTACGGTTTAGACGGCATATTGCAAGAGAGTGCGCTGGCTGCAAACTTTTTTCCGCCTTGATTCACTATTATCGTCACTGATTATTCCTTATGTTAGTTTATGTAAAGAAATATATACTAAAACCTGGCCAGAGAACATAGCTATGAATGAAGAAAAAACCACAAATCGGATATGTGGTCCTCGAGTGATAAAAGTACTAACAGACAGACAGACAGACAGACAGACAGATGTTGAGTATTATAATATCTGTAGGTATTCGTATAAAATAACTATGCAGCAAAGAACCTATTTTGCAAAGGAAAATGTGAGCTTGTGACCACATTCATAGATAGGTGAATATAATTAGTCAACTATTAGGACCACGCTCGTGAAATTCAGTTTGCAACTATCATTTTGACGTGAACCACGCATCCACGTGTGATATCGTGACAATTTTGCAACTCCACAGTCACTTACACCACCTAGCCGACACCGTGCCGAAGTAAACACTCGGCCACGAGAATGTCAGTATGGGAAGGCGAGAACAGTACACGCCCGCCTCGTCATCATGTACTATATGACTCAAATGACCGTCTTGCTTTATTTATCTCANGGGGGGGGGGGGGTAACAAGAGGTCCAACACGGTGTACCCCGAAAGCCACAGACGTCAGGCGCCGCGGCAACTGGAGGGAACGTCGGTCCAGCTCGCGCCACGATGCACACCATCCTTCCCACCTGCGTGATGTCGACCGACCTGCTGGCTGGGATATCGGTGCCACGTGATCCCAAGTGTGGTTAAACAGTGGGGAATAGAATCCCATAACAATACAAAGTGTCAAAAACGCAGTAGCCAAATAAATTAAATTCATTTCTTTAATAAAATCTCAAACGATCATGGCTAACCACACCCCTTTTCAGGACGGACTCGTCCAGTCCAGCCAAGCTGGAACATTTGGACTTTCCCATCGGTGAAACAAACCGGAAACTGAAATACACTTGCGAAACTTACCAGAAACTAAAATGTATTTTTAGTTTACCATTATTCGAGTCAATTTTAGTATGTTAATTATGTCCAATAATTAAAAGGGTAATTAAGTATTTTCTTCACAGCAGACAGCCTATCAAGGCCTTACAGATTTAACTTCATGTTTCTAGTGCAGCAACATCCCTGCGACATCACAATCACAAACATAATTAACACTTAATTAATCACAGGGATTTCACCAACATGCTGTTCACCATGAAATTGTATTTTGTAGCACATTATTAGGATTAAGAGGACTAATATTATCTTTCATGTATTTCTTGGTGCCAGCTTCGGCCACCATTAGTGAAAGCCGATGCCATGTTTTTAGTCTGACTTCAGCACTCGGCCCAGCCAGCAGCACAGGAGTTTCGCTCCAAGCGGACCCCTTGGCACATTCATTTCAGGCAGCAATCACTTTCAATTCAATAGTACTTTCATGTAACCGGAACCTTTTGCTTAATTCATGCCGAGGGAATGGCCCTGTCTTCCTGTCATCTTTAACAGGACTTCCATCTTACCATGTAACTGCACCTAATTTTCATGACTAAGCCTTTATTAAACAGCAATGGTCACCGGTAGACCACAGTGCCGGGTCTGCATACACTTATCACATATCTGTGTAAGTGCATATGCATAAAAGAAGTAAGTAAACATCTTAAATAACCACGCGTGTTTTATTTATTTACCCCTTTGGGGTAATTCGGGTGTACACCCTATTGCAGCAGTAACAAGAGTAAGTTATGCATGCGAGGTGGCCTATAACCTCGGCAGAATAAACAGTGAAACCTCTAGGTATGTGAAATTATTGTTAAGTTCATCATTCTGACGTGGTCAAGCAATGGATCGCTGAAATTCCCGTCCCTAGTTGGGAAAGCCAACTTGATGCGTGGTTTTACCAGAGCTGAGGATGTATGAAATATGTGCCCAGCACCACAGCTCTATGGTGAGCTGATGAAATGAGGGTCGTTTCGGTCGACAGCCTAGGGGACTCTGGTTAACACTCCGTCACACACGATGGCGAGGCTGTAGTCCGCCTCGCATGACTTAATTAAATTACAAATGAAACACTCACGATGTTTGTGGAGTTATTTATTCCTTGCGACTCCTTAATGAACACACACAACTTTAGTACAAAACACATGGCCTTAGCGGCCCGGAACTGCGAGCGACTACATGGCTTAACAATGTGAAATGCGACTGCACTTAACAACTCTCCGATGAGAATAATGTGGCACTCCCCTCGGCGCTATAACAAATAAAATAAATGATCCAGTTCATTAAGTGAAGTCTATGACCGTGAATATGAGTTCAGCTTAAGATGTCGGCACCGAGGGCCTTTGCGGAGTGAGATACTTACATGTCTTGATGCGTTAAAGTGCTGACGAGAACTGGGAGGAAGCGTAGGGCCGGCTTCCGCTACCTGAGCGTAGCCGACGCCAGGCGGCGAAATGATGAAGCACAATATACACTAAAAAATGATTATGAAATGGAAGTGACATTAATTAAATTAACCTAAGACAAAACATAATTTTTCCTCTTACAAATACACAATAAAAATGATTATATTAATTCTAAATGTTTCCATCATACCAGCCACAGTATTGCCAAGTGTACAATGTCAAATGTCCCTGGCTGTGGCTGTGTCGACTGTCTTCCATTATGACAATTATTATATTAATTATATACACTGAATAAATACCCTGATGCAATTAATAATACTGAGTCAATTAGAAACACTGGTGCAATTACACTAATACTATTATGCACTCTCTCACTCGTGCCCACAAGTCCGTCGGTGTGGTGTGTCTGGTGTAGTGGACACTACTGAGGCAGTCGTGTCTGGTGTAGTGTACACGACTGCGGCAGTCAGAGTGGGCACAAAGAAGCTCGTGAACGTGTGGTTCACGTGAATTCATAAGCACAACAGTTCAACAGAGGACTTCAGAAACCCACAGGCCATGGACCGCACGACCCTCACTAACTCAAGTTCAGTAAATTATGGCTCTGTGCAATTTAACTAGTTTTAGCCTTAACCTGGCAAGCTGGGCAAGGCAGGAACCTACATCATCATCCCTGGGACCCCCTACATATCATATGGCTTGCCCAACTTGTGGGACTAAAACAAGCTTTTATATCACACTAGCCATATCCTGATGTATATGGCTTTCCCAACGAGTGGGGCTATTCAACAAGAATGGCGGAAAAAAATGTTAGTACAAGTGCGGCGAGCCAGAACAGTGCACTGTGTTACATCCCCAGCATCCCAGTGTACTTTGTTTTTCCTTGCTCACATCTCACCATGCTCCATTGTATGTTGTTCCCTTCTTAGCACATCCCAGGACGTTTCACTGTACTTTGTTTTCCATTTTCATGGCAGTAAAATTACAATCCACATCTCGTGACATTCAACTTAACTTACCAATAAACAGTGGCTATGTGTGTTTTTCACATTTGAGAGTAACTGTTGGCCTCACCACAATGTACATTTTTTGTGTGTTTATGTAATGCGACTTATAAGGGTAATAAGTTATTTAGGGGACATTTAAGTGTAAAGCACTTTGCCAAAAAGACATGTGTTCAAAAGCCTTGAGCAAGAATTTATTAAAATCATTTTCGGACCTCTAAACAGCAAAGTTCCGATTTTGGGCATTCATGCCATTTTGGGACAGTTCCAGACAAAGAAGCACCCCCCGAGCGCCACCATTGTGGATACAGGTCAAGCCAGACAAAAAGGAGGTACCCCCTCCCACTGTCCAACACGGGTGGGTGATGGGACAGACCATCACTCGGCATGCACGAGCATGGTAACCACTACCCTAGGCCATAACAATATCCTCCCCCAGTATAGTGGGAAGGGAGTCAGGTCAACAACTGCAGCGACCACAGCTGTCACCATGACAGCCTGTGTGCCGAACCACATGGCCGAGCTGGACATCGGGAGATGCCATGGTGCACCAGTAATGGCAAAAACTAGAACATTATGCTTGAAGTGCATACGGCCCTTGCTCTTGCCCAACCCGTTCCGGGACACAAAGTGCCCCTGTTGTTAACCAGCCAATGTGAGGCGTCTCAAAGACGAAATTCGCCAGGCCAACCGCGAACATGTCGGGCGGGTCTGGAGCTAAACCTCTGATGGCCAGATGGTGCAATTGTGTGCAGACTATACCAGACTGCAAGCGGTCCTGGGCACCATCGGCTCTGTCACGAGTCGAGTGTGCAAGTGTACACCCCCTCCACAAACCAAACTTTTCTTGCACACAACCTTGCATAATTTTCAAACTTGATGGTTTGAAAAAAAAATCACGTGTGCAGGCATCGGAGACGGGATCATTCTGCGTGTAAACTGCACCAAATTTACCACACAGAGTGCCTTTCCAGTAGTGAACAAGCAACAGCAGACTGAAATGGAAATATTTTGAGCGCAAATTGTACACAAACATTATTACCCATGACACATGCACCCACTGAATTTATCATTGGAGAAATGTGGTACCATGCTGTTGTCACCAATACCTGTGCAAACAGGGTAATTCAGAAACAGTGGCATGTGAGAACTGCGGAATAATAGCTCACTGGCAGTGCGAGACCGCGCGGAACATGTTTAATGTAGCGGCCGGCAAATTTCGATTTGCATAGTGCACCCCAGCATCACAGGTGACAGTGCCCCGCCCACCAGCCACCTGAAAGGATTTGGCCAGTCATTATAGCAGCTCATTGGCACATTTCATGGCCCTACCAACAGCTGCAGCATCTTGGGCAGTGCAACCTGCACCAACCTAACCAACTGGCTTCATATGGCCGCAGCCGCACTCAACAGCCGCAAATGCTCCACCAACAGCAGCCACACATACAACAGCAGCGGAAACATGCAATACACCAGCCTGCTTTCAGTCGCTGCCCACTTTTTGTGGGCTGCCCAATGAGGACCCGCAGGCGTTCCTGAGAGACTGCACAGGACATTTAACCTGTATGGAGTGTGTGAACAAGAGTGGCCAAACTGTGTAGGAGGCCAACTGATGAGAGGTGAATGTGTATGGTGGCACACAGTAAACCATTATGGTATGCAGTGGAGCGAGTTCTGGAATGAGTTTCAGTGTGGCTTTGACAATAATTATTCCTCCCTGCAAGCTCAAATCTGTGCTGTTCTTGAAACAAAAAATCCTGGGGAAACTTTAACCGCTTTTGCAACCAGGATAATTAATTTGATCAGACATTTTCACCCACAAATGAGTGAAACCGAAGTGCTAGAAGTAGTAGCAGCCACAGTGTGACAGTTAAATAGACTGGCTCTAGTCTGCTTAATTCACAGAAGCATTGAAGATTTATGCGATCAGACGCAAAGCTAGACCAAACAGCTAGGGAACAGGACACACTGCGACGTAGCAGGGCCGCACAACCATCAGCTGTTCGTGGCGCGACCGGGTCATCAACTACACCGACCTGCAAGGACTCTGATCACCACCGTGCAGCCATGCCTGCACCTGCGGGCCCAACTGTGCCGGATGAGGCCATTGCTATGGACCAATCCAGTAAGAGGTGCCCTCCCTTCGCATGCAGATTTTGCGAGGGGCAGCAGTTCCACTGGCATAGCAACTGCCCGAAGCGCAATTCCAAGAAGGACCCTCCAACAAAGAGTAAAGCCCCACCAATGGGAAACGGCTCATCGGGGTAGGAGAGCCGGATGCTCACTGCCCCGGGTCACCATCGAAATCTTAACACCGATACCTTAACAGATCCTGCTACAACAAATCACTAAAGGAAATCACCAAATGATTAGAATTCCAGTCATTTTGAACAATAAGACATGTCATGACTTGGTCGACAATGCAGCATCTACACAACCTTGTGAGTGTTGGGTTCGTCGAAGTCAGTAAACTAAAAAAACGAAACACAATTACTACAACTCGCTACATGGCAGCACACGGGAGAAACCACAGGAAAGACAACAATAACCATCCGAATATGCGATGCGGAGACCACAATGGCATTCGTGCCAGCTGACCTACGTGAGGATGCCATACTGGGTATTCGGTGGTTCACTGAGCATAATACCATTGTAGAGCCAGTGGCACATACAATCCATAATGGCCAAAAAAAGGCGACGAACTGTGTATGACCTCGAATCACAACCCACAAGTTGCTCACCCTCGTCCAGCTGGACGGACTTGATCATGCAGTACCACCAGAGTTTCACAACACCATGCAAAGATTACTGCATGAGCAGCACGACGTATTTTAGGTAGCCGACCCATTATGGCGCACCACAGTAGCGGAACATGAAAAACTACTGGAACATGAGTGACCAATCTATGCTGCTCCAGCCACACCAATGCCTGATCATAAAAGTTCAAATCATAGAAATGCTTGCTGAGGGTGTGATTGAACCCACCCACAGTCATTAAAATAATGCCAAATAACTAGCACCAAAAAAGGATGGGACATGGCATTTTTGTATAGACATTAGGAACATCAACCTAATAACCAAGAGCGCACAGCCACCATACATAAGTGAAAAATACGCATTACATACACTTGGCAAAGCCAAAACCATGACACTGGAACTCCGTAGTAGGTGCTGGCAAGTGCCAATCAAACCAGAGGACCGGCACAAAACTGCATTTACCGCATCAGATGGGTGGAGATTTTCATTCTGTGCAATGCTTTTCAGGCTTAAATGTGTGCCAGCAAAATTTCGGGTTACGATGGTCTAAGTAATCGATAGGTATATAGGTGACTGTGACCTCACATACTTGGATGATGTAGTCGTGTCATCAGAGATGAGGGAAGACCACATCAAGCACCTGTCACTAGTTTTAGAACTAGCCATAAACAAACTAACCTGCACCTACCACAAGTGCCACATAGGAAAACCCATGTATACAATTTCTCAAACATATGGTGGACGAAAGTGGTAGCCGACCAACTCCCGAACAGCTGTCAATCATAAATGACTACACAGTGCCTCGCACAAGTAAGCAATTGCGCAGATTATTTGGATTGGTAAACTGGCTGCGAGAATATATCCGTGACTTTGCCATAGTCACAGCACCACTACAGCCTTGCTTTAACCCAACCAGAAATACCAGTGGACAGCAGAGCACGACACGTGTTTTGCGGAGCTGAAAACCAGGTTCCAGCAATGCACCACACTAGCCTGCCATGACCTGAGTAAACACATGTACCTCCAAACAGACGCGAGTGAAAAAGGACTGGCAGCTGTTCTATTCCAACCTGCAGAGAATCAGGAGCAGCACATAATAGAGTTCAGTGGTGCAAAATTCAGAGCCTTAGAACACAGGTACGATTTGAATGAACACGAGGGCCTTGCAGTAGTGTGAGCCATCAAGATGTACCGAGTCTAACTAGAATACCTGGGCTTCACACTCCGAACAGACAATCGCTGTTTAGTATGACTTCACTTCATGAAGGAAGCATGTAACAAATTGGCTCGGTGGGCATTGCTTCTCCAGTCGTATGACTTCGAAGTCCAAAATGTTCTCGGATCCGAAAACAAGTTAACTGACGAGCTGTCACACACGCCTGGCGAAATAGTAGTGGTGGACGAAGACGAGTCGGATGACCTATTGCCACCTACAGCAACCACCCGCCGAACACCTAGCAAGGGCGTAGTTAGCTGCAACAACATTGAGGCACTGGTGGGAGTCAAACTCAGGCTGGACGAACTCCAGACCCACGTGTAAGCCACAAAACAACAGTACCCAGGCACCCAATGCCACCTAGCAGAAATAACACAAAGCAACAGAGAATGGTGGCAAGTGGAAGAAGCGCGCATGGAAACCAGGCCACGCCATCCGGAAGCACCATGGCATCTCTATGTCCCCAAGGACACACGTCAACAGGTGTTACATCGTGTGCATGCCAGCCAGTTTGCAGGTCATCATGGGGCATAACGAACAAGAAACACGCAAGCTCATTTTCACTGGTCATGGGCCATGCAGGACGTGCGCAGTTACATACATGAGTGCATTACATGTAACCACTTCAAAAGCTGCCATGCATATGGAGTGATGCAACAGCCATGAGTACCAAACGAACCATTCTAAACAATCTCGTTAGACTTTATGGGCCCTTACCCCCGCACAACAGCAGTAAACGCTTCATTAGTCATAAGCGACTTGTTTTCCATGTGAAGAGAATCTTATCCAGTTTCCAATGCACATGCATGTAACATCGCATGCATACTAGAGGTTGAGTTCTACCCCCACTGGGGTTACCCCAGAACATTACTCATAATGTGAACTTTGTACTAAGTAGGGGTTGCGCACCACACCACAGCTGCTTGCCACCCATGGGCCAACTCAACAGAGCGTCAAAACCAGGACCTCAAGAGCCAGTTGCGCCTGCAGATTGGCAATAATCACGCAACCTTTCCCGAATACCGGCCAATGGCCCTTTTCACTATCAGACAGAGCGTGAATCTGGCTACGGGACAATCACCTGCGGCAATCCTACAAGGCCGAGAACTACTGCTGCCTAAGGAGTTCTCCGGACAACACAGAGAGAGCACAGGCGAAGCGGAGGACAGTGCAACCTTGTGGCAGTGCTGAGAGACAGACCTAGAGGCCACCTGCAGGAACCAAGCCCGCTATATAGAGAAGTGAGTGCTATCAACTACAACACCAATGCGCAGATTAGCACCCGGACACCTGGTGTATGTATAAGAGAATAAGCTCCGCAGTAGTGCAAAAAAATTTAGTGCAAGATTCACTCCGAAGTGGAGCAGACAACATGCAGTAATAAAGGCGCTCGGATACACCACCTACCTTATAAAGGTAAGCAACAGGAGGAGAGTTGCTATACACCATGACGACCTCTGCCTGGCTACAGAAAAGGCCAACGCCGAGATGCCTGGCTCCTCGACGCCCAGCACCACGATGCCCAACAAAGAGATTGTCACAGCAACAACACCCGCCGCCCGAAGCGGCGAATCGGGCACGTCAAGTCTCGAGATTGATAGAAGTGTCCTTCTACGACTATTTCCACCTGCGACGCCTTGCATTTCGATGGCCAAAAGGGACGCAGTGGAAACTCAGGAGCGCAGTGGAGAGTCGTCCCCATCAAACAACATTGACACCACAACTGCAACACCAAACAGGTCAGCTTGTAGCATCATGATGCACCACCTAGCTGGCACTAGGCCAAAGTGAACACTCGGCCACGAGAATGTCAGTTTGGGTCGGCGTGAACGGAACAAACCCTCCTCGTCATGCACTACATGACTGAAGTGACCGTAGTGCTTTATTTACCTCAAGAGGTAACTCTTGGGGAAAATAACAAGCGATCCAAAACGGTGTCGCCCGAAAGCCATACCTATCAGGCGCCGCAGCAACTGACGGGAACGTTGGTGCAGCTCGCGCGGCGATGACCGGTGTCCTTCCCACCTGCATGATGTCGACTGGGCTGCTGGCTGGGATATCAGTGCTATGTGATTCCAAGTGTGTTTAAAATGTGGGGAATAAAATCCCAGAGCAATACAAATGGTAAAAAATGCAGTAGCCAAATAAATTAAATTTTTTTTTTATTAAAATAAATAAATAAATTTTTTTTTTTTTATTAAAATCTCCAACGATCGTGGCTACCCATGCCCCTTTTCAGGGATGGACTCGTCCAGCCCACCCAAGCTGGAACACTTGGACTCGCCTATCGGTGAAACAAACCGGAAACTGAAATACACTTGCGAAACATACCAGAAACTGAAATGCATTTTCAGTTTACCATTATGCGAGCCAATTTTGTTATGTTAATTATGTTCAATATTTAAATGGCAATTANGTTATTTCATTAACTGTAACTATGTTCAATGTTTAAAAGGGTAATTGTGTTCTCTTTTCACAGCAGACTGCCTATCAAGGCCTCATTGTTTTTATTTTATGTTTCAAGTGCAGTAACACTCCATGTGGCATCACAGTCACAAACATAATTAACACTTAATTAATCACAGGGGCATCACTAACATATTGTTAACCACGAAGTTGTATTTTGTAGCATATTAATTAGCATTAAGAGGGTTCATGTTATTTTTTACATAATTTTTGGTGCCAGCTTCGGCAAACATTAGCAGAAGCCGATGCCATGTTTTTAGTCTGACTTCAGCACTCGGCCCAGCCAGCAGCACAAGAGTTTCGCTCCAAGCGGACCCCTTGGCACATTCATTTTAGGCAGCAATCACTTTCAATTCAATAGTACTTTCATGTAACCGGAACCTTTTGCCTAATTCGTGCCGAGGGGACGACCACCTGTATTCCTGTCATCTTTACAGGACTTAATGCTTACAGTGTAACTGCACCTAATTTTCATGACTTAGACCTTTATTGAACAGCAATGGTCACCGGCAGACCACAGTGCCGAGCCCGCATAAACTTATCACATATCAGGGTATGTGTATATGTATCAAAGAAGTAAGTAAACTTCTTGAATAACCACGAGTGTTTTGTTTACTTTACTCCTTGAGGTACTTCGGGTGCTGCACCCTATTGCAGCAGTAACAAATGTAAGTAAGGTGTGCGGTGTGGCCTACAACCTCGCCAGCACAAATAGTGAAACCACTAGGTATGTGCACATATTGTTAAGTCCATCATTCATAAGCACCACAGATCGGCAGAGGACTCCAGGAACCCACGGGCCATCGACCACACCAATTTATAGCTCCAAGAATGTATGTTTGCTTGTAAAAGCTATTTATAACTATAGTGATTAGCTGAATTAAAAATATATATATTTGATTCATAGTTTTATTTAACTAAATCAGTTGATAACAGAGTAATTAAGCTACAGAGTTAAAATAATAAATAAAATAGGATTTTTTTTTTGAATTTATTAAAATATATTATAATTAAAACTCAACAATATTCATGTTCGTTCATATAAAGTGCACTTACAATCCTTCATGAACAGGAATTCAAGTTTTTTTTTGGCAATTATGAATTTCGAACTGCCGAGCATTATGTTTGAAGGCAAAATCTTCATAGCAGACCCAGTCGATTAGGACGTCGGAAGTTTCTTCGGCAACGATGTGTTGGCAGGTTGGTCGCAGCCGGTGGCAGCATAGTAACGAAATTATCTTCCCGCACACCATCGGCGAAGGCTGGAAGAACTCTCTCTCTCTCTGAGAGAACCTACATCGTGGCTTCGATGATGACTGTATTTCAACTTTGCATGACCTCACATATTTGCAGTAAGTATCGGTACAGTAGAATAGCGACCCGCACTGTAAGCACAGATATTTAATGTGGTTGGGATTGTTCATACAGATATAAATTGCATGCTGTCGTGCGATGTTATAGTGCGAAAATACCTTGTCACAGTAGCTGCATGTATAAGTTTTCTCTGCCGGAGGTGATTCAACCGAAGAAACAGATAATGCAGTAAGAACTGGCACTGCCAGTTCGTCCGAAGGTGCGGTTGAAAATGGCAGACATTTCATCCGAAGAAGAAGGCGATGGTATCGTACCAACCTCGCTCGATGGCGCTTCTGCTGTACCCACGATCAAAAACTCCATAGTATTTATACAAGTTACCGTTAATTTCTGAGATGATCTGCCTCTCACCACGATCACTAACAAACTAAGCTCCGTGACATGAACACGGCAACCTATATATCCATAAATGACTTCATGCGAATTTTGTGGTGCATCATGGCAGGCGATAATCCAGGTTCTGTTGCACCTGGTGAAGTTGTCGAGTGAGAAATTCATACTCGATGTAGGCATTGCGAAGTAGGAGATATAAGAACGAAATGCTGTTACCGTTTCCAATCACTACGATGATGGAGGTTGCAGCAGCCCAGATATAAACTTCTCAGCATTGTAGGCCCCTTAGAGACATAACCATCGCCGATCCATGGGCTTCTCACTTACCTAGGTTCCTTTCATACACTTTGTGATATCATGAAATGTGGATAATTTCATGTGTTCGTAATTCACACCAAATACGAAGATATCAATATATTGACTATGTGTTAAGTGGTCAAAAACCAATTATTCTCAGCTGCAGATTATCTACTGAATCGAGTGTTCAAACAGAGCCCATGATTACCATTTATTCTTCTTCACTGTATACTTTCTTTACGTTGATTTCAAATTTCTCTTCGATGTCACATACATTATAGGTAGGTACATTCGAGATATTAAATGCCTTCCTTGCATGTTCATCAGAGTATTGCTCAGGTTTACTATAGCTGCATACCAGTAATTTATTATATTTCACAGCTCTGTATTTTTCCACCTACTCTGTAAGTTTGTTTATTGAATTTTGTATCATATATGGAAAAGCAAACAAACATCTTTTGTCGAAGCTGTTCGATTCGGAGCAACATAATCTTTTAGAAGCCCCCTGAATGCAGATTGCTTGAGGAAAATTCCATTTAAATTCGGCTTGATCAAACAGATTATTTGTCTAGATTGTGATGACGATTTGGCAGGTGTAACATCTGATTCGCCAGTCGAAGCTGCACTAGGGCCAGTTTTCGCTGTAAACCGCGTAGAGGAAGGATGGAGTGCTTGTGCAGCATACGTGGACGATACAGCACTTATACATCGTTTAAAATGCCCATATTTAAACTGTCAATGCGTGCAAACTGTTTATGGCATTTCTCACATCGCTATCCCATGCGGATGGCACTCCTTACACACGCGATCTTTTCCTGCCTTCATGTTTCATTAGCATTTGCGAAAGTCTTGTCACAGTAGCCACATGGAAGTCTTGATGAGAGCAATATACTGCCGATGGCATTCACAGCTGAAATTTTTCAGCTTCTATGATTTTCCAGTGCTTGTCGTGTCAATTACCATCCCAGTACAACTCCGATGCAATGTTGACAGATTACGCTTAATAGGAAGTGAAGGGAGACCGGTGCAGTTTTCAACATGTATTTTCAAATTGCTATGGTGTTCAAACTCTGATTTGCAATTTTCACATGTAAAAAGTATCACACTTCTAATTCCGAACACATCCTGTTTCATGCTGTCGAGCATTGCTACATTTAGAACATTTCTTCTAGCAGTAACGATGCAAGCACTGTTCTGGCAGCAGCATGGAAGAAAATAGAAGTCCCCTCCCCTTTAATATTGAATGCATATATTTGAGTCGATGTGACCGATGGATCTTCACCGCATTTAGTTTCCGATTGTAGGTGATATTTCAAAGCGAATAAAGCTACAACAAGTTAAGTTTCATGCTCAGAAT
>NQII01000582.1:572370-717576 GCA_002778355.1 Clitarchus hookeri | reverse complement strand
CCCCCCCCCTTCATTTCTTGTTTACTTCCCCGTGCATGTGTTGTGTGTTAAATGTGAGTGTGTCATGAAAACGTAATAATATAGGGAGTGTAAAGCCAGTGTTTAATCACGTTAATTTAAAACACCTATAAAAAATTACTTGTTTTTAACCAAACCGAGCATGGCTATCGACAGAAACGACTCGTCCACTGCGAGCCATCCACTGCCTCCCTTAAATTCACTGAAATAAGGATGCAATAATATTTTGTATTTGTTTTAAAATAGTGCCAAGTGTGTCAATAACATGTTCAGCTAAGCAACAGACTGGGAAAGACAGCGCTAAGTCACTATCCAAATTACGCTGCTAAATAAATCTGATACCAATCTAGGTAATTTTTACACATAATTTGATTATGCAAATTAACATAAAAGGATTTATTGTTTCTTTTCAATTAGAGTAAGTGTATTAGTTACTGTGTGTTTTTATTAAAGTGTGTATGTTTTGTCTAAACTCACTTGTGCGTATTTGAGGGTTGAACTCAGTGGACTCTGCCATGTTGTTGCAGTTGGTTCCGAATAAAGTTTAGCAGCTATTCATATGGATAGAACAAAGTTTAAATTTGAGAAACCAATATATGTTTTATTAATGTTGGAAATTTCATAATAATTAATGTATAATATTCATTATAAATTTATAAAAACAAAATACAAAATGGAATTATGCAATCAATGTATTGATTCTTAAATATATAGGTAATACAAAAATGGAAGACTTTTATTAGTTTATGAATATGTAAATGAAATTGATATTAGTGATTATCCAAAAGCTAATATATATAACACCATAAATTAATAAGAACGTTGTAGGAAAGATGAAGATAATGGAAAAAGAATGACTGCATTTATTTGATGAGGAGCAAAAATACACGTTCTCAATGCCAAAGTAAAAAATCAAAAATTAAAATGAGTTTAAAAAACAAAAGAACAAAAAAAAAAAAAAAACTATATATACATAAATGAGTAAGCAAAAAAAATACAATTAAAACTTTTACTCATCAAAATTAATTGCCAATAGGCAGTTTTAACATTCAAAAATAATAAAAAGGAACAAAATTATGTGCAGTCAAGGGTACTTCAGCTGCTGCTTCAATTACAATTATTTCATAATCCCAAACACCCAACACTCTAAATCGGGAACATAATCTTTAAATTCTGAACATTTATACAATTCTAAGGAATTTTATTGACTTTTAAAAAATTTTTGAAAATAACCAAGCACTCTCATTCCTTCAAAATCGAAAACATTTCCTTTTACATATTTTAATTCTATTACAATATAATTAAATCGTTTATTATATAAAGAATAAGATTTTTTTTAAGATTATAAGTGATTCAATTTATTCTATTTTATAAACATGCCATAATTGGATTTCAGAATTTCTGAAACAGTATTGATTTAAGTGGAGTATAGGGTGTACATACTTGCGTTATATTAAATTGTATTATTTTCGAATCCTTGAACATCCGATAAAAGATCATTACATTAAATATATTTGCTCTAAACATTTATTCTCTTTGCTTTATTTGTATCAAAAATATCATTACATATGAATGGTTTATGTTCATTTATAATTGTTTGTTATAATTAAACATATTGTCCTTTTGAAATAACAGTTTTGATTATTTTGTTGATTTACAACCATGATTATATTATTAATTATATTTAGTGATACATATATTGTATGAAATCTAATTAATACGATAGAATGCTCTGCTATTCATAATAAATATCACAATGAAAAATTTTTAAAAATACAGTTTGTTCTGGTTTATATTTGACACACACACACATACATACACACACATACATATACACATACACACACACACACACATAATTTCTTTAAAATTAAATACATATAATTTTTTTTAACATTAAATTAATAAAGTAACTTAAATGGGATATTGGTGTTTTGATTGGTGAAGAATAATCAATAAATAAAAACAATAGTGACCTTTTTGCATTATATTAGAATAATTATAATAGTGGGTCTAGGCAAATGTGAGAAAATTAGTTTAATAATAAAATTAATTGATAAAAAAAGGATAGTTAAAATTGAATACATTTAATGTTTGCACAAAAAGTTTAAATCAACCAAAGTATGTTCGTTTCATAAAATATTTTTTTAACTATCATAAAATTTAAAGAAAATAGGATAATTTTAAAATAATAATTTTAAAATAATAATTTTGAAATGATTTAGTTAGATGAATGTGAAAATAATTAATTAGTTGTTTTCGATGATACGATTTTAGAGAATAAAGATATAGTTTGAGATTAATGTACTAGAGACAGACACAAATATATTGTTATTTTTATTTACCTCAAACTTATTGGAAAGTACAAAAAAATTAGTAAGAGATAACACTAATTTTTAAAATCTACAATTCGACAATGTGATAATAATTTAAAACAGTCTTGTAATGATTTTGTTGGAAGTGATATGCCATATGATAAACTCAGAGATATGTTTCAAATGTTGGGAAAAATTAATGATGGGAAATATAGAAATAAAATAATAGATTTCAAAATATATAAAACATTACTTTATATTACCTAAAAAACTGAATCATTTTTATTAACCCAAGACCTTAGAGTATTATCAAATCCTAACAATTTTATATACATTTTATGATCCTTTTTTTCTAAATATTTTTCAACTAAATATATATCAGGAAAATTTGTTTTAATTATTTCAATTTCACAAGAATTTCCTTTTATTGCTTCACCGTTTATATTTATAAAATATAAGTTGGTACATCATAATTTAAAACTTTATAAATTTTTAATGCTTCTCTTGACTAATTTGGTGTGTATCCTTATAACAATTTTTTTTTCCATTTGACTTATTCTAACAATATCATCAATTTTGTAATTATTATTTTCAATATTTAATTTTTTTTGTAGCAGATTTTAATAACTTTTTTGTTGGTTTTATTTATTTTATAAAATTAATTGAAATAGTTAAGATGATTTCATGAAAGAATACAAAACATATCAGTTTTCAACCCATTTGAAATATTGATTAAAAATAAATTTTTTACACATTATATTTTTTTAAGCTTTCTTAAATATTTGAAAAACACTAGCAGTAAGTTCAGAAAAATTAATAGTGATCAATTAAATGTTTTTATTTATTATTAAAAATGACATTATAAAACTTTTTACCACTTACCTCTTTGTAAATTTATTTGTTTTTGTTTTATGAAAATTGATTAAAAATTTTTTATAATGTTTTCCCCACATTTATGTATAACTGGAATAGAAAATCAATATTTAGAAAAAACCCCGAATAAATAATAAAATATAGTTATACATTAGTCCCTGAGATGACATAAAATACTTTGTTTTCTTATTTGATGCCATCATATAAAATTGTCAGAAAAAGAGGCTGTATGTACCATGCATCTTACTGTCCACATACAAATTTCGGTTGAATTTGGTTAAATTGTTTAACTTACCTAAATGATTTATGAAGCTGCCATTTTGAACATCGTTGTCTGGTCCATTTAAATCACAAAAGTTTACATGGCATTCTGTAGCATTTATGGTGTGCAAAATTTAGTACATATTTATTTAAAATGTTTCACTGTAACATTTGGTGGGAATCGGTTGATTGGTCCTCGAGACATGGCATAAAATCTCCATAATTTTCATGTGGCGATGTTTATAAATGGAGGACAAAAAGTAATGTTGAAGCAATTTCGATCATTGTATACTGCCAATATACAAAGTTAAGTTAAAATAGATTAGATAGTTTCGTAGATATTGTCCACAAAACTAAAATGATTTTATAGCCGACATTCTGAAAATAAGTTTGTCCTACTAAAAAAATAAATTTCTTATTATGGTCTACCAAAGCACATCTTCGCCAAATTTTGTAATAATGGGTAGATTGTTTCCCGAGGTACGCATTAAAATCATTATTTGTTATTGGTAGGGCTATCTTACAAAATGGCAGACAAAAGATGCTTTATGTACATACATTAATAGTTGTAATATCTACTGCCAGTATACAAAGTTTAGTGGAAATTGATTACATGGTTTCTACGATATAGCATTCTAAGCTAAAAATTGGCACATAGCAGTCATTTTGAAAATAAGTGTCATGCTTAAACCATATCGCTTAACATAGTCTGCATCAGTACTACTTGTTTGCCAAATTTGGTAGGAATCGGTAAATTATTTACCGAGTTGTGACGTAATAACTTTATTGATTTGTATGGCACTATCTTCAAAAATTACCGAAAAAGTGGATATTTGTTTGTATATATGATGCTTGTAATAGATTCTTTCAATATATAAAATTTGGTCGAAATTGGTTAAATGGTATGGCAGCTGCACTAAATAAACTTAAAACATTTGTATGAGCACAATTTTTAAAATAACTAATCAAGTTCAATCACTTATGTTTACATGACCTACTATAGTATTACTTACATGCCAAATAGGTGAGAATTGGTTGAATAGTTTTCGATATATAATGTAAAATATTATTTTTAATTTGTAATATTTTACAATATGGCAGACCAAAAACAATATCCATCTAAAAAAATTTAATGCTTACACAATGGTCTGACTATGCAAAATTTGGTTTAAATCGGCCGAATGGTTCCAGTGATACAACATATCACCAAAAAAATTTAATGCCCACCATTTTGAAAGTAAGTGCCCGACGTGGCCGAAAACTGTAAAAGTTAGGTGTGCTTACTACTATGTTTTGTGTGTGTACCAAGTTAGGTGATATTAGGTTGAAGCATTCAAAAATGGAAAAGGTTGTACAGAAAGTGAGAAAGAGAAAAAGAGAGAGAGGGGTTTTTCTTTCGCGGCAGATATTCAATTATGATTTTAGCGTACCATGTAAAAGGCTGAGAAATTCACATATGGTGGTAATCAGCAGTGATCTACGATGGTCCGCACAAATAGAAAGGTCGCTACAAAGACCCTAGAAAAAAAAAGCAGCAATACTTGTCTCCGATTCACCATTCATAGCATTATCATTGCAGTGCAGACTTGGCTTCTCTTTGAACAATGGCTCGCTGACATTAGTACCGACACCGACACTAGGTCCGCCATTGGCGGAACCAGCATCGGCAACCTCGGGAGTAGACCTCGCTAGGCGGCGACGTCGATGTTGGCGAGTAGGTGCAGGCTCGGAGCTGGAGGCACATTCATCAGAAGGAGCAGGGTCGTCTCTCGCGGAACTGCTAACGACCACCTGGCGCCTACAAGGCATTCTCCAACATCTGGTCGTCTGGTGAGGCTTCAACAGTCTCTACTGGTGGCTGCGAGTTTCCCCCTGTGCAATCTCAGGTGATCGCATTCGTGCATGCAGAAAAAGACACAGCTTCTTCGATCCTGGCAGAAAGATGTATTGCTGGCCGCATATGGACGACAGCATACTTTCCAGACTCGGAACAGGCTACCTGCTGGCTTGGTTCGTGTGTCAGACGAAAGAGCTAATATCTCCAATGCTGCATACTGCAACCATTACAACTCACAGTGTACATGTGTAGGTAGCCAGTGTCCCAATAGCTGTACTCGATGGTAGACAGATCTGGCATGACACTCGCATAATTGTTCACAAAGTGAAATGCATACATCTTCGTCTTGTGTCTCGAAGCCAACTGAAGGTGGAGAGATGCTCCTGCCTTTATACGCATGTCAAGAATAATCGAAAACTATGGGTCGATTCAAGCGATTTCATGTCTAGTCGTAACTCGTCGAATCTCACTCCAGGGATGAGTGAGGTGCACCATTTGCTTAGCAGCTACACGTTTTTCAGGGCGCATGTCCAATCAGGTTCTGTCCTGTCACAGAAGTGACGATGCGACTCGCTGTTCAATTTAAAGAGTGTTTTAATTGAAGGTCATCCATAATCAGCTTGCATGACGATAATGTCACTTCAAATTTACACATGTTGCTCAGCCATTTTTCCTGCTCATTTCCAGCTACGTAAATCAGGACCTTTCAGGTATTACATCAGCAAATCGTGCAGCACATTTCTCGCCTGATGGTACGGAATCTTGCCTTCATCCCATTCCAGTCCATGGTAGTACTTGGTTAGCCAGTCGATCGTTTTCTTGCACTTCTCGTCCTACAGTTTCCATGTAATGAGTCGTGTATTTCAACATGTTGTGGTGTGATATTTGGAGGAATAGAAAGAGAGATTGCCCTGCCCATGGGGAATAAAACGAAAGAGGGATTAAATGTATATGGTTTAAAGGTCAAAATGCATTTCAAGGGGTACATGAATGTGTGTTAGTGGATCTGAAAAATCCATTGGGAACTTTTTGAGGAAAGTTGAAATAAGCATACAGTGAGGAGCCTGGTGTAAGGGGGTAAACCCGTGGTGGCTCGTATGCGCGGAAATGCGGACAGGGTCCATGGGTTCAACTCCCAAAGGGAAATGGGGGAGTTGGAAATTTGTGTGGAGAAAGTGAAGTGCGAATTCGTGGCATGGTCAGTTGGCATGTTAAAAATGAGCGAGTATCTGTAGAGAATGCTATTTGTATTGTGTAAGTAGAGACATTTATTTGTGATAATAGTTTGGATGTCCGAGTTTAAACACGCGTTGGTTCAAGTACTGCTCTAGGAGGGGATTGGAAAACACTTCGGTAAGAGGGGAGAATGTAAGGGGCCTGGAGGAGGCTGTCGCAAGCCTAGTCAATCACCATCAAATACTGTCGACGCATGGCATCGTCGGTTTGGGAGAACGTATGTCTCTAAAGACAGGAATTTTTACAAAAGTTAAATGGGAATTTATTTTTATTGGAACTTGCGGCCTAATGTGAATCAGTAAATATGTATTTTTTTTGTAGAAACAGTGTATATTTGCTTGTATGTTTTTCTTTGTGTTCATGATCCTGAACAATTTTTTAGGTGTAAGGTTTTTTTTAGGTTTGTGGCACCAAAGGTGGAGATGGCCAACTGGAGTTTACCTGGCCCACCCAGCGATACATAGATAGATAGAAATAGAGACAAGGTGGTCAGAGAGTACGATGTTCGCCGTACATCCGTTTCTCGCGTTGAGGGAGGGAGATTACACTGTCCGGAGTGTGGCAGAAGGGCAGACAGATACCCACTCCCTCACATGATAGATAGGAACATAATGGTGGTTTTCTGTCCGTAGCAAAGCAGAGGGAATGCGATGCTACTCTAGCATTGGTTCCAAGGGCAGCGGTTGGCTGACTCAGAAGCATGTCTAGGTCGCTGGTACTCGGGGTCCGCTGTTCGAACTTCTGGAAGTCCCCAGATCGAGGGACGACCTCAGACCACATGACCTAGTCACTGTTGAGATAGTGACTTGTTTTGTTTCAGTATTTAGGTTGACTCAGAAGTTGTCTAGGTTGCTGGTACCTGGGGAAGAAATAAAGCGAACTCGTGGACATCTCCAGAGCGAGAGGTGCCCTTGACGACAGGACTTAGCACTACTGAGTATTTAATTGTTTTCTCTTTTGGCAGTGTGAAAATTGTTAACTTTTTTGTTGTTTGTTTAATTATATTTATTTTACCTGAGACAGGGCTAGTGCCCTAGAAGGGTGTGTATCTGTTTATGAGTGTTGCAGGGTCCTCGTTAATGAGATGACAAAAAAAAAGACAGACACACACAAGGCAAGGACCATTATTGTTTTTCTGTTGAGCTCTGGATTTTTTTTATGTTGTGTATTAAAAACTAAAAATAATTTTGTTATGATAGGCAGACTGAAACAGAGAAAGTGTTTTGTGTATTTTTAAACAAATGTTTTTTAAAGGAAAAATAATGGTATAAATTGCTAGTGAATGGTAGAGCAAAATAGTATAATGGTTGAAAAAAAAAATTAGTTTTACTGGCACATTAAAAATGATAGAAAATAGTCATATTCTTGTTTTGTGTGTTGGGACCTAAAATGGGGCAGAACCTTATCATCATGAATGTAATTTATATATCTGAACCTTGTTCATGTGATTTTTATTTCTCTTAACATCCAATAGTTATGAACTTTAAAATATAGATCCTTGAAAAAGTTCTTTCATCAATTAGAAAAACTGGCGAATATAAACTCAAAAACCAAATTTAATTAAAAAAAATATTAAATTAAAGATAATCATATAAATGTTTTGCGGACACTGCTAGAGATGCAATAAATATAATAAATGAAAGAAATAATGAATTAACAGCATGAGACCAAATAATTTAGTAACCCTTTGTTTTTAAAATTTTTCCAACAAAATATTTTATATCTTCAATATTCACATCTATTTTACAATGTAAGTTGATAGATAAACCACAAATTAAAACCTCATTAATTAAACATAATTACGTTGACTTATTTGCTGTGTATCCTTCTTCAAATATTTATTTTTCATTTAATTCATTCTAATATAATCACCAATTTTATACTTAGGTTTGGGCGAGGAAAACCAGTAACTGGATTTTTAAATATTTTTCATAATTTTCAGTTGGCATGCTTATCCCAACTAGATTTCTTAATTTTTTTATATTATTTTTATTAATTTTGATTTTATTTTTTATTGTTGAATGTTTTTTGTTTATATTACTTTATCAATTAATATAAAATTTTAACCCACGTATAATTTAAATTCAAAGCAAATTTTTTCCAATTTTTTTTATAAAGGTTGATTATATCTTTCAACGACAAATGCTTTAAGTTCAGAAAATGTTGAACAATGATTTATATTATATATATTTATTAATTGTTAAAAAATTTAATTATATTTGGCCATTAAATGTTTGTAAATAATTCTGTTTCGCTTTATAAAAATTTATTTAAAATCTTTTTATAATGTTTTCACCAGATTTACCTTTAACTGGAACAGCAAAACCATATTTCGAAAAAGCATCAATAATTGCTGAAATTGATTTGTACCTTATATTTATTTTTGAAAAATATTTTAATTTTACACAATTAATTTCCAATAAATCAGGTTGCCATAAATTATCAATTCTATATAAACTGCTTTTCTTCTAGGAAATGTTTTTCATTGTTTTTTTATTTATCATGTATTCACAAATGGACAACTGTTTTATTTTTTAATAAAGTTACCTTTTTAGATTTACAGAATGAACCAAACCTCTTAATTAACTCTACCAAATACTGTATTTTCTAGTTTTATATTATTATTCAGTTACCATTTTACATTTTTAACACCAAGTATTATCCATTTAAAAAGTGACACGTTATTTTAAAAACTGCAAACATGCAAATATTTATTTCATCTCCTTAACCAATTTTATACCATCTGCAAATTAAAAAATTATTTGAAGATCAATTTTTATAATAAATGGTCTTGAAAAATAAGTATAATGTCCTCTTCATACTATTCTTAAAAAAGTTTAATTGTGAATAACTGTATTATTTCTGAAAACTGTACATTAAAAGAGATGTAAATGTAAAAAATAACTTAACTCAGAATTGAAATTTCAATTAGTTAATTTTCCAGTTAATTTTGTTGTTTATATTTTATTCGATTGAAACTAATTTAAATTGATTGTATCATTTGGAGCAATAGGATTGGCAACATTTGTTAATATTTTGTTTTCATAACCATAATTTTGATTTTTAATACAAATTTGTAAAATAATGATTTATTAAAAATAACAATTAACATTTTTTTTTCCTGTTTTTTAATTATTCTCAAACACAGTAATTCTAATATTTCTATTTCTTGAAATTTATTTCTTACTAAATCACCCATATATTATCATAAATACACACTTGTGTAAAATAAGTTTTTTATTTGTTCAAATTGATTTTTTACTTTTTCATTTTGATTATAAAAATTTTAATTCTATCTCTACGATTCAACCATTATACTTGATTGTATATTTTTATGCAAGAGGTTATTCTACTGCTCATGTATAACTAATATTTCTTTAAATTACCTACGTTCATGTTTATGTTTGTATCACAATATTTTACAGGAAATTGTTTATGATTTCTTAGTTAATTTTAAAATAAGCATAATTTTTAAATTGATTAAAATTTTCATTTTTAACATATTTAATAAAAATAGATTTATGAGGAAATATATTTATTATGCCAGTATAAAACTAACTTAATTTAAATGTTATATGTTCAGGAACAATATAATCATTTAGATTATCAATTTCTTCATGTAATAAATTTAAAGTTGTTCTTGAAAATCTTTAATTTTCTTATTTTAACATATTTATTAAATTTAATATTTCGAATACATTATTTCTTTTTTTTTCATAATCATCGAAATGTTTATCCAAATATATTATCAATGGTTTTACTGGCAAATCTGGCATGTAATAAAGAAATAATGTCAGAAAATTTATATCCTTAATAAAATATACCTAGTACTATTAAACATTAATAATTACAGAGGACTGAAATTAAATTTTGAATTCTTTGAACATTATAATAAATATTGTAATTATTGAAATAATTTATTAATTCATTAGATATTTCTCTATTAAATGAATAAAAAAAATATTTTTATAATAACAAATTCAATGAGTTCCACGATTTGATGAAATATCTAAACTACAATTGAAAATTTATTTGTGTGATTTTCATTTCGTAATTCATCAATCACATAAACAAACATTTTATATGTATTTTTTTACAAAATTTTTATATCAATACTTGATAAATGACCTATTTCATTTTTTGGTCTTGATTTTTCATATTGCTACATCTCCTGGTTCAATTTTATTTTCTGCATCTAAATTATGTCTTTGTTTATTCTATTGATTTTTTTATTTTTCTGATATGTTCAACATAATTAAAAATCATATAAACTCACCATGATTACTTAATACACTACCTCTTTTTTCAGTTATAATTAATTAAATTATAGGTACTGATAAAGTTAATTTCAATAATTTGCTTTTCTTCCTATTTTTATTTCCTTTTTGATTTGTTCTTTTGTTAATTATTTATTGATACATAAATCTTTCAATTAATGTTAAATCAAAAGTTATAATTATAATTTCATTTTTATATATATACTAAACTTTGTTATATATACATATATGTATTTCAATTAATGCATTTTAATAATCCAACCTAACTTTCTTTTAGTAAACATACAGCTAACAATTGCAGATTAAATTTTTTCAGCACTTTGAGTATCTTAATATAACATTATTTCTTTTGCTTCTTTTTGAAGAATTTTATTAACTTCATGCATTTTTTCTAACTCTATATGATCTCTCTAAAAATATCATGATTTTTATAAGCTTCATGCAATATACTTAGTCCATTATCTCTTTCTATTTGTTTATTTAATTTCGCACAATGACCACAATAATGATATCCACATAAATGCATTCTGGTAAATTTAAATTATTTAATGCCAAATTTATTATTCCTTTTCCATGATGTTCAGAATTCCAAAAATAATAAGGAATAACATTTAAAAATCTTATTAGATACAGAATTCCTTTAGAATTATTAGCAACAAATTCAGAAAATTTATTATTTAACATATTTATTTACTAACATTTCATTATATTAATTTTTATTTCCGGCATTTTCTTTACAATGAACAACTAATCATATATTGATTAATTTTCTTACATAGTTCATCTAAACATATATTTGCGTAAATTATTATATTTTCGAATTCCTCGACCATATTTTTGTTCTCTTGGAGAATATATCTTTTCTGAATTATTTGGTTTAGATCTTGAATATGGTCTTGCATATTTTTCATAAATTGGTTTTATGATGATATTGTACTTCCAAATTTTACTTGAATTTGTTCATAGGATTATATTTTGATGTCACATTTGTCGACAAATATATTTCTATATAATTATCATTGTCTTTATAAGTATAGGCCTTATATATTTGTTTCTCCCTTTTTGTTAACAAATTAGAAAGTTGTTAATTAATATTTTTTACAATTAACAAATAATTTATTACTTTCAATACCTCCTTTTGTGTCACAAATATAAAAAGTTCGTCCAGTACCTCTTAAACAATACTTTTTATTGATAATTACAATTTTTTTTCTAAAATTTCTTTAACAATATTAATAATTTTACTTTTTAATGGCTTGACTCCTAATTGTCCACAAAATTATATTCCTTATAATTTATCATCATTATATAAATTGTTTCAAATGTTTTTGTAGGTGCTTTTGGATAATTTATTACGGCAAAAGGATCTAAATTTCCTATCAAAATTTTATTTTCTTCACCTATGTACTCTATTTATAACATATGTTTTATAATTAATGAATTAAGGAAATTCTTCCTTTTAATTTCTTTCGCATTCAGCTTCATGTTTTTTTAATATAATTTGGAAATTTTTCAATTGGTAATTCAACTCTAAATATTTGTTTTCCATAATTTTTTTTATTATACAAATGTGTGATATTGCTATTGAAAGCTTCAAGAGAGAAACTTCCTTCTAATAAATTAAACTAGAGGGAACTTAAATGTTTATAATAAGAGAATTTAATTCAATATTAATATTAGTGATGGATTTTATTTTCTAATGATGCTTGTTTATAACAAATTTAAACTTGTTAAAAAATATGTTGGTGCTTACGGTGTAACAGTTTTCTCAAGTATGAACATAAAAATGTGGACAAATGATCAAAGCTACTGATAGTACTGGTCTTAATTCTACTATAATGCATACTTGATTACCTCACAATCAAATAAATTTTATTTGGAAATGAGAGAAGTTAATAATAAAAACCCAGTAAAATCTGTTCATTTAGATGGACTAAATAAAATTATTTATCCATTGAGATAGATCTTTGGTATTCTAGGACATGATGATAAAATCTATTTTAAAGGTGGTTATAAAATAACATTTTTACATAGTTCTGATAATAATGGTTTGTATGTTTACGAAACAAAATAGCAAACAGAATGCCTGAAAGAATTTATGCTGCTCCAGGAATCCAAGAATTCAAAATTGTGGTCAGTTGTAGATTATGAAGCTGATACAGCTAATGCCATAAAGGAAAATATATATAAAAATTCAACAAATCCTATTAATTTAATTATTGACCATTTTTAGAAAAAGCAATGCAAGGTACAAAAACATTTAATTTTGATATAAAAGATTAGTTTAATAATTTATAGTTTGATATGTCTGATTTTGTAATAGTTGGTTTTCAAACTAATAAGAAGTATCGTGCTGAGTAGTACGTTCATGCTTTTATGTTTGATCACTATATGATGTGAGAAATATTGCAATTATAAATGGAAGAAATAAAATTTTTACGAAAGAAAATTGGAATTCAAACTTTGATGCTGGTTTCATTCATTAGATGTATAAAATCTCTCTTGATATTAGAAATTCTGAAACAAAAATTACTACAAAGTATAGAAACAATCAACTTTACTACAGACCAGTTTTGAATTATGATGGTGAATATGACTACATATTACTCTTATTTCGCTGTAATACCTTTACATTTAATTGACTATACTTATAGAAAAATAATTATTGTAAAAGATAAAACTAATAGAAAATAAGTGTTGATTTTAATAAATGTGTGTCGGAGCATACAATATGTAATTTGGTCAATATGTCAAAGAAATCTTACTTATGTTCAATTGAAGGTGATTACTGAAGATGTATAATTTGTTATACATTAAATGGAAAAAGTTAACAATACATAATCAAAATATACTGATAATTTTATACATGTGTAAAGATATATTTACAAATTATTCATTGGAAATCAATTCAAATTAACTATTTATATCAAATGAATTAAACACAAATTTTGAGCAAACTTAACATGATAAATAGAAAAATTCTTAAAATGGGTAACTAAAACCAGGAATGTTATTTCATTACAAATACTGATTTTATATGAATGTTTAATTGAATGAAATTTTTGTTGAATTAGAAAATAAGATTAAAGTGATTTTTCCATGATGAAATAATCAAATTAATTCTGAAGAATTTTAATTCATAATTAGATTATATATGGAATACAATGGTAAAAAAAACCATTTATAAATTTAATTTTTTAAATGCTATTAATTTTTTCTGATTAGAATTTTAATAATATATAATGTTTAACCATTACTATCAGAAAGTGGGCTAAGGTATTTTGCACTTTTTTATATTTTTGAAATCTAAGTTGTTTAATATAAAAAAAAACTTAAATTTTTGTTTGAGTTGAGAAATTTGAGCAGCTGTTGACGAGGTCTTGAGAGCAGATGAGGGTGAAATGCTCAAACTTAAGCCTACGTCGGGAATACAATACAGGAGACTGAGCAATACTAATAACAGAATTAGAATTTGATACAAGTTCATTAATTGCAAAAGTCTTCCAACATATAATGTCTCTTGAATCTATTTGACTAAGATAATTAACAACAGTCACTGTCCTGTTGTGAGGATGTCTGTAGAAACCAACTTCTAGAATACCAGATCCATTGTGTGCAGTCATTCCCTGATGAGCAAATCTGTACATAAAGTTGAGAAGAATGAAACTCTCTTCTGCAGTTGTAACTTGCTTTACAAAAACAGTATCGTCCTTCATAACATCACAATCGAAAGAACCAATGTTCCGAAAAACAGGACTTGAAATATTTCTTTTATAATAACGTGCTCACCTCATGGCTACAGACATCCTCACAACAGTACAGTGACTGATGTTAATTATCTTAGTCAAATAGATTCAAGAGACATTATATGTTGGAAGATTTTTGCAATTAATGAACTTTTATCAACTTCTAATTCTGTTATTAGTATTGCGAAAATTTGGGAGTGGCCCGGCCGGTAATCGAACCTGGTTCGCCATAGTGGGAGGCGAGCAGTTTAACCGCTCGGCCACCATAGTCCCTTTTTGTTTGAAAAATTGTATTTAGCATGGGAAATTTTTTTATATAATTAAAACATTTTTCTATATAATTAAAACTAAAAATACATTTAATTAATAATTAAAATATATTTTTAAAAATAATTTTAAGTAAACTATTTTTTGGTTGTAAATTAAAAATAATATATTTAAAACATAAATTTAAAAATTAAATTAAAAACACTTAAAATTATAGTTTACCCTAACCCTCCCAAAATATATTGCAAATAAATATTTACAAATAAATTTTTACACATTTAAATTCAACAATGCATACTCATTCAATCCTGAAATAATTTTTAATTTTAATTGTTAAATTGAATTATAAATTTTTTAAATTAAAAATGATTTTCATTTTAGTTATTATTTCAGTATATAAAAAGTGGTCCAAGCTACTCCCATATATACTACTTATCTTTCCTGATATCTGGAAATTTTTAATAGTTATACCAATTCACAAAAAGTGAAATAAGCAAATAGCTACTAATTATTGACCCATTTCACTTCTATGCTAATTTTCTAAAGTTTTTGAAAATATTGTACATACAATACATACATCTTTCTTTACAACTGATGAAATTTCTTTCACCTGCACAACATGTCTCCTTGTGTTAGATCCATGACAACTAATTTGTTTAATTTTATTAGTAACCTACATCTTGGTGTCGCAACAAGAGCTCATATTACGTTCTTTACTATGGTTTTACCAAAGCTTTGATACTCGCCAACACACACTCATCATACAAAAATTATCAGCTTATGGTCAAAATCCAACCTAAGTTAATTGGTTTGTTAGTTATCTTAACGGTAGAAACTTTGCTGTAAGCATTGTGAATACTTTTACAACTATTATCCTGTACCTTCTGATGTTCCGCAAGTTAATTTTTTTATATATTCCTCAGCGACATAAATTTTGGTAAATCGAATTCAAATATTTTCTTTACACTGATGGTCTTAAATTATTTTAAATAGTATATTATACATTAGTCATTGGTAACTCACTGAAATTTCTGGTGTTTGCACACTAACACAGGTGCACCTTACTGAATTGGCGTAGTGTGTCAACTCAATTGCGCCATGGGGCAGCAACTGTGCCCTGCAACGAGTACTTTGTCTCATGTAACTTGGAAAGATTTTGACAGTTCGACGAAAGTAACGCCAATGTTTACTTTACGTTTATGTATCCTTTCACCATCAGCTGGTGCGTCAAGTGGAAGCTGTATATTTATTTTATTAACATGCTGTCAGCTAATCCACTTTCCATTGTAATGCTAAACAAATTGTAAGGCATTTATACTCTCACATCTATCTAAAAAATCTGTAGGTTTTAAAAATAAAAACAGAAAACCCTGAAAAAAATGAAATATTTGCTAGCTATTTTTTTATTTATTACAGACAACGAATTTGTGTTACCATTTGTGAGATGGTAATTTTAGTTCTTGTCACACTTTGGATGCTACAGCTAATATTTTAAGACTGGAAATAAAAGTAATATGGGAAACTTGCTTGACAACGCACTTTTCATTCGCCAACAAACAACTTACCAACGACTTTTGCAAAACAGTTATTCTGCTATTACTGATACTAAACAGCTTGAGTTAGAAATATGTGGCGTGCAATAATGTAAGTATTCTTCGAAACTACCCACACGCATCCTATTTTCTTAGTTTTATTAATACAGAATAGTAACAAAACGAAAACAACAAAAATTTGGGTTTGCAGAAGAACTTTGCATGTAATGGACGTTAGCGTAACGAAAACAATTACTAACACAATAGAAATTACTAGAAATCAAAATCGCTGTACATGGAATACTTAAAGATTTATACAGAGCTCGTGGACAAATAAAACCATTGGTATATGTTCGTAAATTTGTTATTTTAAACAAGAAAACTATATTTTGTTTCAGCCTGGTTGAAGTTCGGGATCTGGCTAACAGATAGCGTGGAAGGGCGTGTTGTGACAGATGGCGTGGTAGGGCGTGTTGTAACAGATGGCGTGGTAGGGCGTGTTGTAACAGATGGCGTGGTAGGGAATGTTGTGAACTACCTCAACAGGTAGCAGCACTTTGACCTGCGCCTTGATTCAGTCTTTGTAAAAGTTCAGTTTTCTCCTTATATTTGCTCAAAATAACAAGAGTTTGAAATATATTTTGTCAAATTATTTGAAAAAAATATTCAACTATACCCACCGATATTTCTGTAGGTTTTTGGAATTAATATCAAGCATGTATGGAAGGTGTGGAGAGTGGGGGTACGACATAAAAAGAACTTCCAATGTTTGAAGTTGCATTTTATTTGAATACAGACTGTTTTAATGTCTGTTTCATTTTGAACACACATACTGTAGCACAAATTTTAGTTTGTAACACTAATAACAGCTGGTTTGTAAACATGTAAAATAAAACGTATTAATTCATCTAGGAACTCTTTCTTATCTGCACATTTTCTGCTTGTTTGATAAGCATCAGAATAGCAAACGTAATATTAATTTTCATTTGTTCATGCATCAGCTGATGCAAGATTTTGTAAATGGCAAGTTGTTTGTTACGTATACGTCAAGTTGCCACTCACTGACAGTCAAAATCTCACCAATTATATGAGACAGGCCATATGGCGCGGACAGGAGCTGGTACGGAGTGCAGTAGCAGTACAGCCACACTGTGCGCCACTACATTCTTATTCTATGGTGCGCTATCAGCATTCGCGTACGACACGGCACTTCGTCAGTTGTTGCAGTTGACAAATAAAAGTCTTGTCGCTTGGTTTCATGTGCACTTTGTGTTGCTATATTTTTTATACCGAGCATACGCCCACGTACATGATTATTATGTTAGGTAAAAAGCATTCAAATCCAAATTTCATGCTCAGTTGTGTTTTAAAACTGTTTATAAATAAACACGTACTTGTAATATTAAAAATGTCTTCTTTACTTTGGCTTTTTGCTCATTGTTGTGGATGGAAGTAAATAACTGTTATGAAATATAATTTAACGACTAGAAAAGTAGTTTGGAGAACTTGGAAAAATAAAACTAACAAAACAAAGGCCTAATAATCCATTGTTAAATTCACGGTACTCTAGCCGTGTCTCGAGTTAAAGCTTATTTCTTTTGCCATATTTTTCATGCAATGCAATACAGACGCTTTACCGACCACATCTAGCAGTGATATTTTTAGAAACAAAACTGCAAGTGCATAAAGTAAGGCAGGGTGCTAAGAACTTACTATTTCACTCTTTAGCTACTGGCAACATTTTTTCTGGATAGATAGTATCTATCGTAAAATGCTACTATAAATATAATTGATACAACTAATATCAATATTTTTTTCCGATATCTACTTTACTAGCCCACTGCGCCACTGAGATGTGAGTTTCATATTCTCAAGGAAGTTAGTTAGCACACCATTTGCAATGAACTGCGTCAGCACAATTGCATGGTGCAGCACTGTATTACCCATCTCTATTACGGATACATGATCACTGGAAATTNGAACTGCGTCAGCACAATTGCATGGTGCAGCACTGTATTACCCATCTCTATTACGGATACATGATCACTGGAAATTGCAACAAGATATTAACACGGTACACAAATTGTATGTTTAAAATGCTACAGACCTTAATTAAAGAATAAAAAAAGAAAAAAAGTGCATTGCATTTACTAGAAAAACAAGTTATGTACTTAAGAACTATTATGATAATAATCATGAAGTTAAATGTATATCATATGTGCGTGACTTAGGTGTTATTCTTGATGAGGAGCTATACTTCAAATCATAGATATAGTCCAGTCAACCGGTGCTCAAAAGAGGTTTTTTCAGGAAAAAATTCCGGAAGTTTTTTTCTCACCGGTTCTATATGGTTTTTGGGGTGCTGAATCCGAATTTCATGTTTGCGCCCTCGAGGGTGGTGAGCTTCACAAGAAAAACGCAAAAAAACGTAAATATTTCGTAATTTTTTTAGTTTTTGACTTATAGCTCCAAAATTATGCGTTTAATCGAAAAGACAATTCTATACTAAATTAAAGTAGACAAAATTTCCTACAAAATGCATTTATCAAGTTTAATTTTATGATGAAGTATCCAGGCGCTAGAGCGCGCTGAAAAAGGGCGATTTTTTGGCCCTTTGGCAAAAACTAGAGAAACGCTCTCTTTCACCAGCGATAACTCAAAAACTATGCGTTAAATCGAAAATGCCACTTCATTCAAAATTAAAGATGACCAAATTTCCTATAAAATGCATTTTTGAAATTTCAATTCCTCATAACGGGGGTCACGCAGTAAAGCTCTATGTAGGATGGCGTATTTTTCGCCCTCAGTCAAAACGAGAGGAATGTCCTCCTAAAACGCGACGGCGCGATGTTCCCTTCTTTTATGAATGCTTAGNATCTTGAGAAGTGGAGGAAAATATCAGTAGCGATTGCACATAGCTTAATTTGCGCTGTGCGGCCTCTGTCATTCCTATCTCCTCTTCAAATCGGCTTGGCAGCATTTTTATACAAGAAATATGGTTCTCGAAAATTGATTGATGTGCTGTCATCCCTGGGATTTTGTTCATCTTACAACGAAGTAACACGATTTGAAATATCGTCAATAGTGCGCCCTCCTCTGGCTGTTGACAAACAAACACTTTCCCAAATGGTGTATGACAATGCCGACTTCAACATTCAAACTATTGATGGACATAACACTTTTCACGCAATGGGGGGCATCCAATGTGTCACCCCAAAAAGTGCAATAGTCCCAGGTCAAAAAATTGCACGATTGAAGGGTATACCATCAGCACAAATGGTTGGAACCGTCGGAGCTGTTCAACTTAAACATTTTCAGAGGAAAAATGATGTTGGCTTATCCGCAATTCAGATCAACGACCTAAGTACATCGTTCCCTCACACTGACACAGTTGTTCCATCAGTGCCTCTCCTGCTGTGGCTGTACAGCAAATATGAAGACCTTCCAGGCATGTGTGGGTGGAATGGGTTCATGGAAGAAGTGACAAGAGAAGTACCGTACCAAACGACGTTCATAGATTGCCAGCCGTTCATCAACGCTCCTCCGAGTGATTATGATACAATCTACACAGCATTGTTGAGTGATGTAGAAAAAACACAATCATTGGGGCAGAAAACCACTTTTGTCACATTTGATCAACCTCTTTACCTCAAGGCACGAGATGTTATTGCTAGTCGTGTGGGAGACCCTGAACTGCCAAATGTGGTCATTAGGCTAGGAGGGTTTCATTTGTTAATGTCATTCATGGGGGCGGTGGGTTTCATAATGGAAGGGAGTGGCCTGGCCGAACTTTTCAATACAGTGTATGCAGTCAACAGTACTGAGAAGATTATGACTGGACATGCTTACGCTAGGGCTGTCAGAGCACACATGTTGGCTCTTACAGCTCTAGGTAAGGTGATAATGGAGACCCTCAACTTCTCCCCCAAGTTCCACTCCGAAGTTGAGCAACTTTTGTATAGTATGGATCGATCTGAGCTACTGGACGCACATGAAAGGGATTGTGGGAAGGAAATCGAACAAAAAATGAAAGCCCAGCTTCAACATTTCGCTAATCTAGGGCCCACTGCAAAGTTGTGGGTTCAGTATTTCGAAATGATAACTTTAGTGGTGAGATTTGTTGAATCTGAGCGAATGGGCAACTGGAAACTACAACTTGAAGTCATACACAAGATGCTACCATACTTCCACGCCAGCGGCCACTATTTATATGGCAAGTGTGCCCATATGTATTTGCAAGATATGCTTACATTGGAGCATTCTATGCCACCAGATGAATTCAGGGCATTTACTTCGAAAGGGGGTTTCACTATTCGACGTAGTGAAAAATACTGGTGCGGGACATGGAGTGATATGTGCATTGAGCAGGAGCTCATGAAGAATATGAAGGTTCAAGGTGGGCTGAGTAGAGGTCGTGGATTTAGCGAGGGCATTTTGGCGAGGTGGTCGCTGGGCATGGCCTCACTCCTGCATGTTGCTAACACAATCGAGGATTTCTGCGGCGTGAATTTTGCAACATCCGAACAGCATGTGGATAGTCGTGATGCAAGGGTACATCGGGACAACAATGATACTAAAAAAATGTTGGAGTGGTTTCATCAACACCCACCTTTCTCCGATATCCCAGAACTCATTTCAATCAGCAGTGGGATAGTGGGGGGTGTTAAAATCAATTGTCACTTGTCCATGGAGGTGGGGACCCAATGTATCAATGGAATTATTGGCGGTGATTTTAAATCGGTCAAGTTCAAGCGGAGTGACCGGGTGGTGCCCCTTGCAACCATCAACTCAGCCGTCCTGATTAATGATGAACTTGTGATCATTAAGCCAACCACTCTGTTTCAAAGGATGGTTGTTGCCAAACAATCAGAAGAAGAACTAGAGAATTTCTTAACCTATGAACTGTCTCCATATCCCCTTGCTTTGTTTGATGGGGGTGGCATGCGAAAAGGAACGAAATCGACTTTGTACAAAGCTTTTCAACCACTTCCAGACACTTCACCGTTGGACAGCAGTACAGTATATGTGATTGATGGAGGTTTTTTGTTGCACAGAGTTGTATGGTCGAGTGGGCATACATTCGAACATATTTGCGACACTTACATCAATTATGTTCGAAACCACTACAAGTCAAGTGCAGTGATTGTTTTTGATGGATACCCTGATAGGCACAAAGGCACTAAATTCATGGAGCGCTTGAGGAGATCAAGCAAGAAGCACTCAGTGGAAATACAGTTCACCCACACAATGATACCGACGATTTCTCAAGAAAACTTTCTGTCAAATGCAAAAAACAAAAGTCGAATAATCACCATGCTGATGGCAAAGTGCAATGAGGCTGGAATTGCCTGCGAGCAAGCAACTGAGGATGCAGATACGCTCATAGTGCGAAAGGCTGAATCCCTGGCTTCAGCTCATGAAAGTATTGCAGTTGTGGGGGAAGATATAGACCTTCTGGTCATAATGATGGGTCTCCAAACCTCTCCTAATGTATTTTTCCTCAAACCAGGCAAAGGGAGAGCACCTCAATTCCTGTACCAATCTGGAAGTGCAGTGGAGAAGAGTCTCGCCAACCATATGCTGTTCCTCCATGCGATGAGTGGTTGCGACTCCACATCCGCTTTGTTTAACCAAGGCAAGGCTAAATTCCTGAAGACTCTGACTAAAAATCCGGATCTTAAAGCCTACATTAATAAATTTACTGATCCTTCAGCCCATCCGAAGGAAATTGCTGCTGCTGGGGAAAAATTTCTTGTTTCCCTGTATGGCGGTAACCACCAATCAAGTAATCTCAACAAGCTGAGATACAAGCACTATGTGACATCAGCATACAGGATCACAGGAAATATTGCTTCGATCCCTCCCACTGAAGGTGCAGCCCGTCAACACAGCCTCAGAGTTTTCCACCAAGTGCAGCAGTGGATCGGCAATGATTTAGAACCTGAGAAGTGGGGGTGGAAGTCGACCAAAAACGGCTTGGTCCCAGTTACCACCCTGAGGTCCCCAGCTCCAGAGAGACTTCTTCAGCTTATTTCCTGCAAATGCAAGAAGGACTGCCGAAGAAGTTGTGGATGTAGACGTGCAGGTCTCTTCTGCACAAGGCTTTGTCTACATTGTGAAGGGGCATGCTCCAACATTGGCAGCAGTTTCGATGAGGAAGATGAAGACAACCGGGACGACCCCACTGCTGCAATACCACTGTCTGAAGCAGCTGGAGTGACAGAAGGTAGTAATTCTTACAATTTTTTACAGCATTTCTACAGAATTATACCTTTACTATTCACGTTTTCTCTATCATATAAATTATCCAACTCTATTATAATTTTTCCTCTTGCAGAACCGCCATTCATCCTCCTTCAACTTGACCAGCCCGGACCTTCTACTGCCCGAGACGACATCCCCCTGCCTGGACCATCAACGTCTGTACGCAAACGAATACGACTTCAATAACCACATCCTCTTGTAAAATAAAATAAAGGTATGTTCTAAACTTATTTTACTTCGCCACTACTCCTCTACGAAGCCCGAGGTTATTTCTAAGTAAAATAACTAACTTCAAGAAATCTCATGTAATGCATAATATGATTTCATTAAAATTCATCTTTACAATCAATTCATTCAAAACAGTTGTTTTCAAGCATGATATAGTGAAAGTAGAGCGCCAATGAGAGATAGAAAGGTGGGCGAGGGCGCTTCTCAGCTTTGGCCAGGAGGACCAAAAACTCACCACTTTTCATCGCGCGACCCCCGTTAAGAGAAATTTAAATTCCATAAATGCATTTTATAGGAAATTTGCTCATCTTCAATTTTGAAGGAAGTGGCATTTTCGATTAAACGCATAGTTTTCGAGTTATCGCGGGTGAAAGAGAGCGTTTCTCTAGTTTTTGCCAAAGGGCCAAAAAATCGCCCTTTTTCAGCGCGCTCTAGCGCCTGGATACTTCGTCACAAAATTAAACTTGATAAATGCATTTTGTAGGAAATTTTGTCTACTTTAATTTAGTATACAATTGTCTTTTCGATTAAACGCATAATTTTGGAGCTATAAGTCAAAAACTAAAAAAATTACGAAATTTTTACGGTNTTTTCGATTAAACGCATAATTTTGGAGCTATAAGTCAAAAACTAAAAAAATTACGAAATTTTTACGGTTTTTTGCGGTTTTCTTGTGAAGCTCACCACCCTCGAGGGCGCAAACATGAAATTCGGATTCAGCACCCCAAAAACCATATAGAACCGGTGAGAAAAAAACTTCCAGAATTTTTTCTTGGTAAAACCACTGGTTGACTGGACTAATAGCCTTAAATCAAAACAGTCTAGATCTGTAGGCCTTATTATTGTTATTACCAGATACTCTACCCAGAGTGACTCATTATTACGCATGTACTATTATTTAATAAGAACTAATTCAATGTTCTGCTTTAGATGCCTGTTTTACCTTAAGAGTTTTATTCTATGTTTTCGAATGCAGCAAAATTACAAACAATGCACTTCTGAAACTTCCTTTCTATAGGCAAAGAAATAATGAGATCTTCGCAACATTTTGAACATCTTCTAATATAATAAAACAATGTGTAATTGATACTAATAACTACTATAAACTTATTCATAACTTTATTAATCATATTAAATTAAGTATGCATGATTGTTCATCAATGTTCTGATGTGATGTCGGGATTGGATAATGGTGGGGACGTCTTAGATGCATTATTACTCATGTAAAGTTCTGGAGGGAAACACTCACCACAGATGTCTTTTAGATTTCTTACCGACTGCTATGCTGTTGTGGGTCATGGCCGAGTCACCCAAGTAGCTAGGCTGTTATCCCGATCTTCTACGTATCAATTGATAATGGATTATTTATGAATTACGGTGCAATAGGCTGCTAGCCGTGGGCAGTCGCGGTCGGCCCAATACCGCCGCGGGTGCTCATTGTGAGGTGGACAGTTATGCTGGTATAAGGTCAGCTAAATGCGGAGTTATAAGGTCACTCCACACACCAATTAACCACTGGTACAATTACATATTACACTGAAAAACACTTAAACCGCTGAAAATGGCTGGTTGGTGGGTCCAGCTCCCGAAATGCCTTCCAAGAGGCAAGGTCTGCAATCAAAACGCTTGACTTGGGGTTGAAGTCATTTATTAACGTTCTGACAATACGAGCCAGTTGATAATGCTCACGTCGTTAAGTGGACCTGAGCGATGAAATTAACTTAAATTAATGTTTCAGTTGATAAAAGATTAAAAAACTATTGTTCCTGATGGTAGACAAAGAAGTTGTTAAGGTGCCCGGGAGTCGCGAAACGTGCGGCCTGCTCCAATGAATGCCCGCTTCAGACTCAATGGCTGCCGGCATCTTTCCGGCGACTTGCCGTTAAGACACTGGTAGTCTGAAATGCACGAGCGTAAAAGAAAAATGTTAATAGGTTTAAGCCCTTATTTATTACTTTAGATGGGTGGGAAAATTCCCTTTGCTAATTTGAGACTGAATATTGTCCCTAAATGAAACTTAGGTATTCTACAAACTACACAAGCTACTGAATTATTAATGACAACACACTTTTGCATTAAGTTTACATGCATGTAGTGCTGGAAACGTGTCTATCCGAGTCAGTAAACCTGTTGACTATTGCAAAATAAAAATGTACACTTTCACACTCACTATGCCTAAAGAAAAATAGATTACCAAAAATGGCCCCAAGTCA
Source organism: Clitarchus hookeri (assembly GCA_002778355.1). Lineage (NCBI taxonomy): Eukaryota > Metazoa > Arthropoda > Insecta > Phasmatodea > Phasmatidae > Clitarchus > Clitarchus hookeri. The sequence continues at coordinate 692,509 of NQII01000582.1, read as the reverse complement.
GATGATGCCTGTGAGGGCTGAACTTAGGCTGGCATGGGTAAAACCTGTGCCCCAAGTTGGAAGTTGTTGGTACTTCAATTTGACATAATTTAAAATTAAATTTAAAAACACAGTTTACTGTGGTTTACACTTTGGGAAACACTGGGAACAATTAGGCCATGCTTTTGGGGGCAACTAAAAACTTTGTGTTCCGCAATAGCATTGGTTGTTCATACGCATCCTGATCACGGGCACTACGAAGCCTGGTGTCGCCTTCACGCGTGCTAAGCCCTGACGGCGCAGCTCTGAGTGTGAGCACAAGTGCCAGTCGGTTGGGATCCGAACGACAAGACTGTCCTGGTGTTGTCCACATTGTCGGATCAAAGTGGGACCATCAGCTGATATGCACAATGATGGACGAAGCAGGTGCTTTCCCAAACACCGTCGAGATTTGTTGCTGACGGCCTCACTCAATGGCAGGGGCTGCTGTTTTACTGTGGTGCAGAGAATGAATGGTTGCGGAGACAAGCGAGTTTGGGCTCACAACGAATGCCGTGTGAAACGTACTTATGCTCTCGCTCATACAGTAACAACTGATCCAACGAAAATTAATATATTTTTGGCTAATGTACGCTATCTTCCAGAGGATAGGCCAACATTTGAAAAGTATTACGTTAAGTTAGAAGCCTCGTCGGAAAAGCCAGAAAATTTTAGTTTGGAGGAACATTTAGCCAGAATGATTAATTTTGAAGAGCAATAAAAACAGTTATGGCAACAGCAGAGTTGCTCAGCACTGTCAAGGCCATAGAGGAGGTGCGCTCAGAGTCTTCCCGCAGTTCGCAAGTGGTCCTGCTGAAAATTGATTTGCCTCAAGTTGATGGGAATGTACAATGTTGGGTGAGTTACTGTAATTTTTTTACATCATTGGTGATGAATCACCCTGGCTTATCAGCTGTTGAAAAGTTTGTTTACTGGAAGACTTCACCAAGTGGCGAACCCTCGAGTCTTATTCAGATCCTTCCCATTATGGAAGTAAATTTCCGTACTGCTTGGGAGACATTAGTAGCTCGGTACTATAACAAACGCCTCATTGTGGCTTTGCATGTGGATTCTTTGTTGGAAGCCCCTTCTGCACGTGTGAACTCGCCTGCTTCACTGCGCCAGTTGTTAATTATCACGGAAAACATAGCTGCATTGGAGGCCCTTGAGATGCCAGTGAAAACATGGGCTTTCATCTTGTTTGCCATATTTTGCAAAAGATTATATGTATCATTGCAAACACAGTGGGAGATGACTCTTTCCGACAGTGAACTTCCCACCATAGGGAAGTTCATAACATTTCTGGAAAAGCACTGTCTGTGTCAGGAGACTGTGACTTGTTGCCGGACAGTCTACTATAGTGCCACCAAGTCAAAGGTAGGGGTAGTGCCAGTACCTCCTAAAGCACGACAGCTGCACTCCAGCAACTTTCTTATTGATTCCCATAAGTGTGCCCTCTGCAAAGGCTTGCATGCCATATACAAGTGCCCTAGATTCTTATTGATGAATTCTAAGGAACGTTTACGTTCCATGAACGACAACCAGTGGTGCCTGAATTGTTTACAGGTAGGGCATCAGTTCAAGGATTGTCCATCCTCATGTTATCATTGTCAGTCTAGGCATCACTCATGATTGCACTTCACAGCAGGAACGACTGAGGAGGTGATTCCTGGGCGGAGGGTGAGGACCCTTCAGCCAACTCCTCAACAAATGTGTTGTCTTCAGTCGCAGGTAATAGCAAGCTAGCAGCTACGGTTATGTTTTCAACTGCCATGATAGATATTCAAGACTCATCTGGAAACTTTCAAACTGTAAGGCCCATTTTATTACACACAATTGGGTCTAGGTTAGGACTTGCCCACAATAGGATGTCAATGTATCTTCATGGCTTGTCTTTAATGCCACAAAAGGAATGACAGCCTGTGTTATAAAGCCTAGAGGACAGGACACACCTAGCTTTGAAATTGAGGCTTTTGCTTTACCCCGCATTACTGGATGTATTCCCGGCACACAAATCATAGGGGGCCTTGGTCTTACATAAAGCACTTGCAACTTGCAGATGAAGATTATAATGTGGCACGACCAGTTTACATGCTCATTGGAGTGAAACTGTTCCCATATATTCTCACAGGTTGCAAACTAGAGGGCAATCCAGGAACACCTGTGGCATTCGACACACAGTTTGGGTGGATACTGATGGGACATGTGCAACAGAACTCTCCAGCTCAAGTCCAAAGTATCACTTCACTAAGTGTCTCTTCTGTAAAGCTCCCCCACATTGGAGAATGTTGTACAGAAATTTTGGGAACTAGAAGAGTTACCGGTTGCCAAGGATCTCCGTTCACCAGTTGATGAGGCATGTGAACTGGACGTTACAATGTGGCTTTGCCCTTCAAGTCACCTGACCCTGACCTAGGAGACTCGAGAATGTCTGCTCTTCGTAGGTTCCATTCGCTGAAATGTAGGCTAAGAAAGGACCCGAACTTAAAGCAGAGTATGTGGCATTCATTAAAGACTACACTGATGTCAGTCACATGAGCAAGGTCAAAGTGGGTGATATTGAGTCAGAAAAGACCTACTTCATACCTCACCAGTGTGTTTTGAAGCTTGACAGCCCCACCACTAGACTTTGGGTGGTACTTGAAGCATTCATCCAAAACAGCTGCAGGCGTTTCCCTAAACAATACCCTATTTACTGGTCCAAAACTACATAGGGACATTGACTGTTCTTAGTTTTCAAACGCATGCAATTTTTGTCACTGCTGACATATGACAAATGTATCAGCAAATTGAGGTCCATCCTAAGCATAGAAGGTACCAGTGTGTATTTTGGAGGGAAGTAGAAGACAGGTCTGTTTAAGTATACCAGTTGAACATGGTAACTTACAGTGTGTCATCTCCCTATATGGCAAATTCACACTTTAGATAAATTAGCAGAGGATGAGCAAGGCAATTTCCCTGTGGCTGCCAATACCTTGCTCAATGGTACGCATGTGGACAATAGTGGGGCAGATGATTTTATCTCAGCCATGCGTCTCAGGCAGGAACTGCAAAAGCTGTTCCTTATGGGTGGTTTCCAGCTGCGCAAATTTGCTAGTAACTGTTTGGCGGTGTTGGAAGATCTGCCCTCAGAAGATCTACAAGAGCCACTGGATTAATTTAATTTTGATGAAGATTCATATGTTAAGGTGTTGGGCTCATGGTGGAATCTGGCATCAGACACTTTCACATACAACCTGCATCTCAGAAGTCCACTGTTCACCAAATGAAACATACTAGCTGACGTGGCACGTGCTTTTGACCTGCTAGGCTGGTTGCACCCCTCACCTGCCTTGCCAAACACCTGATACAGCTGAGGTGGATGGGATGACCCAGCTCTACTGGATATTGTGGCCAAATGGAAGATCATCGTAGAAGAGTTGCCTTGCTGTGCAAACATCTCAACTGGACGTTGTATCGTTTCAGATCATCTACAGTCAGTATATCAACTGCATGGATTTTCTGATAGCTCAGAAGAAAAAAAAAGGATGTGTGCGCATGTGTATGTACAATGGAAACGCTTAACTATATGACTTTTCTTTAATTGCCTGAGACTACAGCAATCACCGTGACAGTGGCACCTCCAAGAGAAAGAAAACTGCAGTAGTAATCAAGATGGCGGGCCGGTAAATTGTGCAATGTTACACCGGTTTGTTTTTTAGTTGTTTTGTTGAAAGTATTCAGTCTGCAAGCGTATCGGCACTCGCATGTAGACTTTCTGAGTCACGTAAAATGCAAACAGACACGCTTACTACTGCATAAAACATTTATTACATCCTAAAATTTTAAACAGTCAAGCATAAAAGCATTTCAGTGTATTATTTCAAGATTGTGTTTGCTGTTCTAAATGCATTGCAAAGCTACACAGCTCCAGCACGACTAACTTGCACTCAAGTGTTTATGTTATTATGTAGCTACACTGGGGCTGGAAATATGTTGTGGATGTTCTGATAATACTGTTGTTTTAAGGGCACTGCCAAGCGTGGGACCAGTTAAGCAAAAGGATAGGATTTAACAAATTATTTTAGGCTTGTATCAGCTACCATTCACAATATAGCTTTCAAACAAAAAATTACGTTGTGCACTTTGAAGAGGAGACCATACTACAAGACAGCAAGTAAGAGAAAACTAAAAGCAGTTTTTTTTGTGATTTTGTTGAATCCATAAATTTTTATCTACCCACACGTTTTGGGCCATTAAATTTTACCAAAAAACTTTTTGTAGCAATGTGGTCCAAGAAAAGCAGTTCAAACTCCAACTGAACTGCTTCCCTTAACAAGAATACAATTGCAGGAAAAGTCTTAGTTGGCGACCTACTCAGACAAAGCAGACAGATGCCTTTTTTTGTAAGAACTGTACGTCCCAGTCCTCGATTCTGGGTGTTACTGTGTACATTGCATTCAATGATACATTTTCCTGTTTGTGGTACCAATTAACTTGTCACCATGAAGTATTGCTTTAACACCAATACTATTTTCTAATGCACTTAACATAAATACTGACAAAGACAGTGAGAGTGCACAGTAGTCTTTGACAAAATATGGTTGACCTACAGAATATCTAATCTGGAAATAAATGTATATTTACAGTACACTTCTGGACATTTGTACAAGTAAAAAATCTCTTCACATTCATGCAGACTAAATAAGTTACCTCCACAATGATTGTGGATAAGTTCTTGTATGCTGGATGAAGTTGAATTTTTTTCCAATGTGTACAGTATCATTAATACTGTGCTGTGGCGAACAGCACTAAATGCCAAGTAAACTTTGGAAGAAAATTAATAAACAGATTTTGTTTGCAAGACCAAGCTTCACCTAAATAGAGCATTTTTCAAAAATATAAGGACTGGATTTTCAAACTTTTGAGAAAATAGCTTGCAAAAAAAAATGCAAATCAATAATTTGAAAAATATTTATTTCTGCAGAAAACAAATTCAAACTCACTATAAAAAACTTAAACTGCAGAGTTTCTGCCATGTATTGCTGATGGAATTGTGTAATTAATATAAATGAAAATTGCACAGGATCTGCAAAATATATGTAATTTCACAAAAAAACTGCTTCCTAAAGTTATATATAACATCTGTAGCCTGTACTTTGCAGTAAGACTATAATTTTCATTGATAACTGGGTGGTTACAGTTTAATAAACATCTCTGTGTGCTATTACTTCTGTGCCCATCACACTTAATTTTATTTTCAGCTAGATAAGAATTTGTGACATGGTTCCGCTTTGGTAAACTAATATTGGTTTGTCATGACTTTTTTTTAAATATGCAAGTATTAACTTATTTAGTTACATCTTGCAGCAACACATTAAAATTTTATTGTCTTATTGTGGATACTGTGATATGCTTGAGGGAGCTGAATTCTATATTAATAATGCAATTATATATGTGAAGGTGCATAATAAGTATGATATCTGTGGGGAATTGGGATCTAATAATCTTACAATATTTAATTACATTAATTGGCACCATTTTAAACCTTAAATGTTATTGCTGGAATTTTACCGTTGAGAAATGTGGCATGCAGTATCAGTAAAAGTGCAGCATAGAATATGACCTTGAGTATACAAAAATTTTATCTACTTACCATTTGATGATAAAGAATGAACATTTAACTGAGAATGAGCATTTTCATCCAGACATCAAAGTGTACATTTTCTTTATCGAAGCAATCATCCAGCTTCTGGTTTTCAGGTAGTAAATGGCATTTTCAGATTCACACTCAAAAAAAGCTACCTAATTATTGTTCACTTGGGGCAGAGATTATCTTTATGTTGAAAATTCAATTTTTATAATTTTTTTGGACCAACAATTATAATAGTTTTTTAAACTGAGAGGTAAAGTGAATTAAGTGCTTTAAAGTACATTTTCTGAGTAAACAAATATTTTCATCTACTTCAACTTCAACATGCAGTGGACCACTCCATAAAAAATGCCCAAGTTGTCAAGAGCACATCTTTTTTAACAGTGGAAATGTCTAACAATCAATAACAAAAATTTGGTTCTTGCCAAAAGCAACCATAACAAATATAAAACTGCACCTCTACAAAAACTAGGTGACAATTCACAAAATAATACTCTCATTTTGCATTCATAATGATAACAGAACTGTTAAAGTGGGACAATAATGCAAATCCAAAACAATTTTCAAATGCAAATAAAAAAACTTGTCTAATATTAAAAATGCTTTATTATCACGACTATATACAAACAGGTAACACAAACAAATAAAATAATAATAATAATCATCATCTTAATTCCAAAATAAAATGAGAGACTACGAAGGAAAGTATGTACATGCAAGTCTACAACAGCCACGATGATATGTATATTCATAATTGCAAACCATGCATTGGTTGGCATTGGTAAATTAAAAACTAACAACAAACTTATTCTATAAACACAGTACTTTTCCTTACACAAAAACATTAAACAAAACCATGAACGGTCACAAAATCAAATTAAAATAAGCAAACCCTACTAACTACTTTACTACACATAATAAACATCACACAACTTTAATAGAGGTTTCTACACAATAAAAAATAACACCAATAACCACTGGGTGTAACTAAATTAAAAACACACACATTTATTTTATATTTTCTAAGCCCACAATATCAGGAGAAACAAAGCTAATCCAGCAAAAAATATTTCCTCAAATTGTTAACTAAAGATACACAAACTGCATGCCAGAAGCAAGATTTCTAATGCACATAGAATACAACTAAATATTTACACATCATCTAAACAAGCAGTTTATAAATTCAAAAATCAACCCAAATATGTCTTGACTACAATAGTGAAGAGAATCAAATGTCCCATAACAGTACTTCTTACATACACAGATAAACTTATTTCATGTAGCAAATAAAACGAACAATATAGTCTATATACAATAAATTAGACTATAGAAATATGAATTAAAAATATTTTGAGAAAATGTAACCATTTTACATTATGTGGTTACTCTCCATTATATATTTCAGGCTTATACACACACTAAAGTATCAAATACATTTAACATCTGTAACTACATTATCCATTACAAAGTATTTTTACAAAGAAAACCAGAATACTGTTTTCTTTTGGTCAGAAGCTTATTGTAAGGCGACATTACTGCCAACACACATGCTACATTTTACCTTATTTTTCAATGATCAGTTTAATTATTTCAAACAATATTTAAATTTTTTAATTAAACTCACAAAAAAGGTAATAATAACTATATATAATTAATGAATATATCTATTTATGTAAATTTCAAAATGCTTAACCAACTATTCCACGAACCAAAAACAGACTTTTTGCCACTGCTTGATTTAGTAACTGTAGTTATATTCAACCGACTGTCATTTTGTTACCAAATTTGTAGCTGTGAACAGAAAAATACTTTATAAACATGTTGCCTACATTAAAACGAGTGAAGAGTACCTTGTTTTACAATTTGGAGGGGCAGGGCTGTGCATATAACACTATCCTATAACACTGCTTTAATGCATAGGTCAACATTGTTATCACAAAAACACTAATGTGCATCAGTTGCTTGCAAGTTGTTTATGCAGTAACCAAAACAAAAATTTCATGTAGATAAAATTTAACTACAACAGAATCAATTAAATTAGGAAAAACCCTCAAATGCACCAATTATTTCATTGTATACAGTTCTAAGAAAGAAAAAAAAAAAAAAAGGCCCATAAGGAATAACGTTGATAAAAACTACTGTTTCCTATGCCTGTTTTGCCTCTTAAGTATTAAAACCAATTACATAATTTCTTGCAAAATGTTGATGTCTATGGGATACCAAAGGTGTGCAGATACCTTGGAAAACAATGATGACTACCATTTATTTTACAAGTGAACAGTGTTACTTTGGTGAGTACTGGCATGTAAAATCTTATCCCCACGATGCCTTCTACTATTCAGTATGTGGCATTTCCAAGCTACCGTCACTCTCCAGAGCAGTTCCAGGCATTAACCCGAAAACATTATCAGCCATATTGCCTTTCCTATTACAGCTGGCTGAAAACCACAGAAAAAACAATTCTAGTGTAGATACAACAATAGTGTTCACTGTGATTACTAAAATTTATCAGGATTCTAAAAAACCCACTAATACAAGGGTGAAATTTGCGACATTCAGAGCACCTGCAAGAAGATTCACATTCAGCGAGGGGTGGAGCAAGGCGTGAATAGAGCTATGATATGAATGCAACTGTGAAAGAAATGGGAGTACCCTGGGTAAACCCATTAGTAACATTCACCATAATTCCCAAACATGAAAACCTCAATTTAACCTCAACTGAACCAGATGCACTGTGTTTAGAGGCGAGTGGTTCCCAGGAAAGAAAATGCATCACAGTAAAATAGAACTAGCAATGAGCGGCATGCTGAAGTGGGTATGTGGTGTGGCAATTCCTTCCAACACAAACAGGTGCTTCATGGCAGTATGTGCTTACATGGAAGTACTATTTAATTGTGTACAGACTGGAAAGCATAGATACCTGCTCACTTTTAGGGCAAGCTGTTAATACGGTGCCAACAGTATGTACCACCAAACTTGGATTCTGGTTGGATTTGCCCGTGTGTGTATTTACAACTGGAACGAGCTGCAAGGTACTCTGCTAGAGGCTGTCAGGCCTGCCGCAAAACTCGCTGATGGCTACGTGGCATTCAAGAGATCAACTACAGGATCAGAGTTGTGAGCAGGAGTTAGAAGAAGTAGACCTGGGTTTGCATGGCTCACACCGGAAGCTCTCCTATTTTTGTAGATTATGGACGCCATGCCAGAGCTGTGCCATGAACCTCTCCACCCAATTAAAAAAAATAATTATGCATAAATGGCAAACAATAAGCAAATTTAGATTTCACTAAACAATAACAGTTTGAACAGAAATATCTGGCACTTATCAGATAATCATTCTGAGGTATGACAATTTAAAACTTTTAAATATATCACAGCAATAAAGTTTGAGAATAAAATTACAACTATAATTAATAATTTTAAAATGTCAATAAAAATGTTACAGAATTTAGTTTCAATATTTTGTTACAAATACTGCAAAACATTTGTGTTTCTTCTCTTCTTGGAAGAAATGCAAATAAAAGCATATAAGTATTTTCATAAAACTGTAATTTAAATACAGGATCTCAACTACTCTTGTTGGCAAAAAGTTTTATGATAAACATTTTCCTAAATTAACAATAATTATCAAGAAAGGTAAAAAAGTCTCTCTTAATGTAATTATACATTTTTTTTAGCCAATTACTAATAATGGCATAAGGTAGCGCTGGAAAAAAAAATACTAGAGAGAAGTTTCAATATTTGTAAATATATGAAAATTAAAAAAAAAAAAATATATATTACAATTTTTTTTACAACTGAAAAACCCAAAACAAGCAAAACTGAACCTATGGTCTGTCTCATATAAGTTGGCGAGATTTTGACAGTCAGTGAGTGGCAATTGACTTATACGAAACAAACAACGTGCCATTTACAAAATCTTGTAACAGCTGATACATGAACAAATGAAAATTAATATTACGTTGGCTATTCTGACTGCACTGGAGACGCACATCAAACAAGCAGAAAATACGTGGATAAGAAAGAGTTCCTAGATGAATTAATACGTTTTATTTTACGTGTTCAGAAACCAGCTTTTATTAGTGTTACAAACTAAACTTCATGCTAAAGTAGTAATTTATGTGTGTTCAAAATGAAACTGACATTAAAACGGTCCGTATTCAAATGAAATGCGACTTCAAACATTAGGAGTTCTTTTTATGTCGTACCCCTACTCTCCACACCTTCCATACATGCTTGATATTAATTCCAAAAGCCTACAGAAATATCAGAGGGTACAGTTGAAATTTTTTTCTCAAATAATTTGACTAAATATATTTCAAACTCTTGTCATTTTGAGCAAATATAAGGAGAAAAGAGAACTTTTACAAAGACTGAATCAAGACGCAGGTCAAAGTGCTCCTACCTGTTGGAGGTAGTTCACAACAAGTCCTACCACGCCATCTGTTACAACATGCCCTTCCACGCTATCTGTCAGCCAGATCCCGAACTACAACCAGTTCTCTCGCAAACCCAATTTTTTTTTGTTTCAGTTTTGTTACTATTCTGTATTAATAAAACTAAGAAAATGGGATGCGCGTGATTAGTTTTTAAGAATTCTTACATTATTCCACGCCACCCATTTCTAACTCAAGCTGTTTAGTATCAGTAATATTGGAATAACTGCTGTAAAAGTCGTTGGTAAGTTGTTTGTTGGCCAATGAAAAGTGCGTTGTCAAGCAAGTTTCCCATATTACTTTTATTTCTAGTGTTAACATATTAGCTGAAACATCCAAAGTGTGACAAGAACTACAATTACCGTCTCGCAAATGTTAACCCAAATTCGTTGTCTGTAATAAATAAAAAAATAGCTAACAAATATTTCATTTTTTGCAAGGTTTTCTGTTTTTACTTTTAAAACCTACAAATTTTTTAGACATATGTGAGTCTATAAATACCTTACAATTTGTTTAGTATTACAATGGAGTGTGGATTAGCTGACAGCGTGTTAATAAAATTACTATACAGCCGCCACTTGACGCACCAGCTGGTGGCAATAGGATACATATACGAAAGTAAACATTGGTGCTACTTTCGCAGAACAGTGAATATCTCGCCAACTTATATGAGACAGACCATATGTCCCAGTTAGTCGAGTCTTATAGGTTCAGCAACCAAACCATTAAACTACTTTTGCACCCTGGAAAGTTTACACATCAATTAAACATCAACACCCACCCTCTGAAATGAAATTTGTATGTGAATGGATAGAAAACATTTTGCAAATTGCTGAAAATTTAACTGAACGAAGTGTTGGCAATCTCATTTAAGTAGCAATGCTACTGTGCTTATATTACAATGAATTAAACCAAAGAAATTCACGGCACATCATCACAATTGTCCACACCACAAGTGCTGGAGGAACAGCATGCAAGGAACCCAGCTATACATAGCAGAATGGGTGAGGGATTTTGCAAATGCCATGCTACCACGGGCAGATACAGAGGGGTTGGGTAAGAGAGGGGGGAACAAGGGACATAACCCCCTTCTAAAATAATCCTCCCACTGCAACATGAAACTGTCCTGTGACTGTTTTAAAACTGAAATGAAATAATACCAGCATTGTTCAATTATTTCAATATTTTCAATTATCTAATTAATTTTATCATGTTTCTTCAATATAAAAGTATGATGAGAAAGTGCCTCCCTCCCATGCTATAAATTGTAAGTCTAGACATGCACAATGCGGGAAAATTAACTCCCTCCCTTCCAAAAAAAAAGTTTAGATCTACTACAGCATGTTACACAGCTATTACATGTAAGAAGTATGGTAAAAAGATGGCACTGTAGATTACCTGTTTGCTATATCCTTTTGCAATCTCCACATTCTGTAAAAATAGGCTGAATCCCAAGACAATAACTGACCACAATGTTGCCTACAGAGATTGTGTCCTTTCATGTAGACCCTGGCCAACGCTGTGTAACAACAGTTCCTGAAGTGGCATCATACCCTTCTCTAAGCCTCAGGCAGAGTTCTGACTTGACTACGAGAAACATGCTCTTTCATTGTTTATGATAAAAGCTCGAGGTAAAATAAAGCTGCCACAATGCCAATACAGGGAATATAATGACTCTTAAACTTGCAGTGTAATTGCTGCACAAGAACTCTTGCAGCCGTTTGTCAGAGTAGCGATGGAGGAAGATGCAACATGACAAGCACAAGGTAGCTCGCAGTAATTATGCTCTCCATCACTACATCATGATGCCATGCATTCCATCTCTAATACTTTTTCCCCCATCCTTTTGCTTGAACATCACAATGGGGAAGCCATCCCACAGCATGCCTACAAGTTGCAACAATAGTCCCGTATGTAAGCTTGTAAGCTTGGGGCTATGCCATGTGCAAAGACAGCTCGACAAACTTTCTGGATAAATTAACTGGTCGTATATGGCCTGTGGAATAGCCCTCGCAGCCCCCAGACATAAAAGTAAACTTTTTTTGGGTGCTACCTATGACATGGAAGTCAACATGCAATTATTTTTGCCAAAAATAATACACATATACAAAACAGTGTAGTGGCCAAGAGAGACTAAAATTTATAATCATCGCAGCACCACACAACAAAGACGTTGACTCCTGTTACAATGGTAGAGTGATGGGGGCTCTATCCTCCTCAAACTATAATGCAGAATTAAGACACTGGTAATCCCATCAGTTCATCACCATATCCAGCCAGCTTCAAGTCTAAACAGGAATTCCTTGCACCCTCACATCTTGCACAGTACGTACCCAGTACAAACATTTAAATCTTCAATGCTAACATTTCCTAGTATACCTTCTGGCCATTAGGTTCGCTAGTAAGAAAATACTGCTTATCAAATTGTGAGAAAAATAAAGCACTCTACAGTGCCATGGAGTTTAAAAATTACTATATATTCCCAGCAGGTTAAAAATACCCAAATCAAAATACATCAAGCTAAGCATAAGACCATCAAGCTTCAATAATAAGATGGTCAGCAGAATACAGACTTCAAAACTGGCATAAAATTTAAGTTGTACATCCTGGAAACTATGGTGCAAAAATAATTGGATTATTCTTTAAATGAATTCTTTTAACAAACAAGAAAAACACTTCTTATTATGAAATGTTTGTTTTAAGGGGCATTTTTTTTCTGCATGCATAATTCTAGTGTCTCCAGCATGTGAAACTATACACAGTATAAGTCTGGTATTTCCTGTACAGTAGCCACCCTACAATCAAATCTAGTATCTACATAGAGCATTCACAACTCGTAGAATACTTTATTTAGGATATTGAATGGTCAGTTACGAAAATTCCAAATTAATACTGTACTGCAAAATATTAATGACACAAGCAATCCACATATTTCTTTACAAAAATATTACCACTGATTTAATTGCGCCCTTTCTGTACAAATGTTGGCCACTGCCAGATTAACTGCATCATCTAAAATGTAAGCCTGCACATGTACGTTTCTACACTCTAAAGTTTGATATTTTGTTACCGACACCACACAAAATAGTATCAGCCAATACAATATTACATAGTCAGTACACTTTCGTAATGCATGTATCGGTATCCTTTTAGTTTCTTCGGGATGTGAATAGCTGTTCATAATAGCACTTAGCATTTCTTGGAGCCCTAGAGCAAATAAACTTCGCGAGCCTTAAGTTGCACCTCCGTGACTACATCAAAGTTCATATCAGCAATCCAGCTTTGAAGAGACTGAGATGATGTCTAGTCCCCTATACTACTTTTGGTCTGTTTCTCTATGTATTATCATTTTGTCTATGCTTCTCTTATTCCAAAGTTTGCATTTTTTCACATTATTTTAGTGTGAGCCTAATTAGGTACTACATACTGCCATCTAGCACGTAAAATAAACAACATAAGCTGCAGGGAATACAACTCAAGTTCAGACAAACCTCGACTGGGTGTAACAGCGAATGTTATACTTATTTTATGGACAGTGAAGGAACATGAATAAACTTCCCCACTGGAGAAAAAGCAGTGTTTATAGCGAGGACCTGTTTAAGAAATCTTACTACTTTACCACAATACACCTAGCCATTCTAGCTACAAATAATCACGTTGAGCTAATGCAGATCATTAGTGGGAAATTAAAAGCTGTACAAATTAAACAGTGCCAAAAAACAAATTTCTCCTAAACAACTGCTTCATGTGTAAACTGCATTTCCACTTACAATAAGCTTCTGACCTTTTTTATCTTCAACAGAAATGCTTCCAATTATATTAGACTTTCTTTAACTTTCAAAGCATTTTATATATCCTTGACTCCTCTAACCAGTAAATAAAAATAGCAAATGCTAAATATGTACAAAAAAGTTTATGTACAGAAAGCTAAATAAAGAGGCCACTAGGGAAATGGCCGCTACTATTATTAATAATTATATCTACATACCTAGCATGTAATTAAAACATGAAAATATCACTGCACTTGACATTTAACTTAATAGTAAAAAAAAATATACATAAAATTAATGGCACAAATTATAATGCTATGGTAAATATTTATTAACTTAACACGAAACATCTTCAAACTATAATTAATACAGTTTGGAATAAGTTGTTCTATCAACAACACAAACCTGTGTCCACATGCTACTGAAAAGGATCTCTTGACTATGAATTATGAATAGTTGGAACAGTAATATACTTCCATTATAGTAAGTTTAACCCCTGTGATGTCTTAACATTTACTTATACTGTGTTCAGTTTATTGAAGCATATCACATGTGATAAACTGTAATAAACTAAAATGTAAATGATGTTGAATTGTACGTAACAGCTTCACACAAATATAAATATAGTAAGTGTGTTGTAATGGTATCCTTGTGTAATCATGCCAATCCCATCACAACTTCCCAATGGCAGTACCAAATTAATTCATGCATTAAAATAGAAAATCAATAGGAAATAAATTTTGTTAACAATATTTGGGTCTGCAAATTTTTAGAGCTTAGTACCCGACAGCTAATTTGTTTCATAATCAATTTTTGTATAAACATGATAAAGAGATATTACCAATAAATTAATTGATAAAATTATGAAATACACGCCAAATTGATAAATTTAAAGCAATTTTCAGTATTGTGTATGAAACAGCACTGTATTTTTAACCATTTTATAGTGTTCCATACAGTTCACTCTTTAAGTTGAAGATAGCTTTTACTCATAGTAATTACATTAAACACCATAATACAAAATACTAAATTATAAAACATATAACGACAGACAACAGAGTGTAAACACAAAACATTGAATGTTTAACAAGCAGCTCACCGCAAAGGATGGCTAAGTTGCGAAACTGAAGCCAGGCGATCCATCATTGGGTATGCCAAGTCCAAGAAGTGATATTTGTTAGCCGATGCCGAGAAGGAAGAGCAAAGCAAAAGATGGAGTTGCAGTAATGGTAACACAGTACTTAAGCTGACAAGTTGTCCTCTAAACTGACGTTCTTTGGTTTCAAACTGCCTGAAAAGTAATTTAAGGCACATGCTTCATTACACAAAGAACTGCAGTCAGAAAGTTGTGTCAATCATCATAACTGTGCATTTTTTTTTTTAAACAATAGTCATAAGTGTTTTCTCAGAAAGTGTAAACAAGCAACTGATAATTCTTAGTGTAAAACTGCTTGATGTATAAACTAATTTATTAAGGCTAAAAGTAATTAAAATATTGCTGATGGGCCATCGGAATCACCCTTATTAATGAGAAGATATCAAATATTTAAGCCTTATGTGCAATCATAACATTAATCCTATGCATCAAAATCGGCCACTTTGTAAACATTGTGATAAATATTTCATTTCACCATTCTACAAAGTCACCATAACTTAACTTTTAGAACATTATAAAATACGAAAGAACACGCCTAGTTACTTTACACAGTGTTTTTGAAATTTTGATTGGTAATTATTTAGTATACGTGGCAGAATATTTGATTTAATGTTTCACCAGTAAAACAAGGATAAAATCTACAACAGAGATAACAGACAAGAGATATAGTTTGATATCTATATAGGAAAGAATTCTGAGTAAATTCAATATACCTGGAAGTCAAGTGCCTTGACTAACTGTCAACAAGAAAGTTTTTTTTCAAATGCAAAGGCAGCCTGTTATCAAGCACATCCCATTACAAGACCTCAATTTCGTAAATTCATCAAGTGCTCGTCAGAAGCGTAGAGTTTGGAAAATACTGTTATACAGGTTTTTAGAGCTCTCAAGTGTATAATGTCATAAGACTGCAATTGTTTCAATGTCCCAAAGCAACAACTGTATTGCACCATTTCTATGAATATCACCATTTTCTACAAATTCCAGCAAACAATGCAACTTCAAATAATCACAGCTTTGTACGTAAATTAGTTTGAAAATATCATGGATACACCAAATTTACATTGACAAAAAACATAAAAAATTATAAAATGTTGCAAGTAGTACTGACTAGTTGACGCGTGGTGGGTACAAAGGATAGGAATTGCGCTGTATTCACACCCTGAGAAATAACTCCCGGGAAGTCCCGAGGTATAAAAACTTCCGGGGATGAACCTCAGTGAGAAGGAAACAGGGAAAGTCCCGAAAATTAGCTGATATAAGCCCTCGGCGAAGGAAACAGGGTAACCCCCTGGCCGAGATTACTGCCGACACAGCTGCCAGGAACCCCCGAGACGCTTGCCGCCCCCCCGCCCTCCAACCCTAGTTTGAGCGCGAGAGCAGCTGAGGAGACACTAAATCCTATACAAAAAATGTGCGAAGGAAACCAGGGAAGTCCCTGTTTCTCTCAACACAAATTGCTGACAGCCAATTTGAATATATCGAGAGACGGGTTAAATTCAAGAGCAGCCAAGGCGAGCGGTCATTCAGTCACGAGAGGTCAGTCAGTCGTGAGCAGTCGTTCGAGAGGAGTTGTTCAGCCGCAAAGCAAGACAGAGAAGGCAGTTAGACGAGAGGCAATCATATCAACGGGCCGGAGTTCGGGGCCGGCCCAGTCATTCAGTTGTGAGCATTCAGTCAGTGATGATCGGGCAGTTGTCATCGGCAGTCGTGAATGAGACAGAGAAGGCAGTTAGGCGAGAGGCAGTCATATCAACGGGCCGGAGTTCGAGACCGGCCCAGGCAGTAATGTACAATCAGTTGTTTGCAGTCAGTTGTTCAGCCGAAACGGGACTTGTTCGGCGGTACAGCCGCAAGACGAGATACATGAAGCCGAAACGGGAGTAAACAGTCGTGTGACGAGAACAGTGCCGAGAATATGAGTAAATTCCCGGAAACGAGTGGTAGCCCCAGTCCGAGTGGCGCTATTCCCCGAGAAGGCGAGTCGTGAGCCGAAACTACATGTGTAAATTCACGAGACAAACCCAGTAAAAGTACAAGAACTTATGAGTTCATTTCAGAAACGTAGTGGCAGTTTCTGCGGTTAGGAATGCAGACAGAAACGCGATAGCCGGAAGTAGGACGCAGAGGAAGCACTTTCCAACCAGAACGCCAGCCAGGATCGCAAGGAAAGTGCAAGTCACGGGAGAACCCTAATCCCGGGCTTCATTGAGAGACTGTCAAAGCTGCAGGAAACAGCCAACTTCATACCGCACGTCAACGAGAGCCAGTCCGAGGGCCCGAACCAGGGCCACCCAACTCGCCATGCCTCAGCTACCAACGAAAACAACTCACCAAAAGTCGCAGTCGCAGATAAGTAGAGAAACGTCTCCCTTCAATAAACCTTCCCCGACGCATAGTTTTTAGCCCACCAGCCCTCCAGACTTACGACTAGAGGGGGGCTCAGTCTTGCCAGTGTGTGTAATAACTATGTGACCTTCTGATCAATAAAATCCTGGTGTGTTAAATAACAGAGAATACGAGTATTTGTTTACCCCTAAAGCAACATCCTCAGGTGTCATTAGTCTGCACCAATAAAATTTAACTATATGTACTACTGGCCACCCCCTGTATAACTCAGGTGGCTGAGTAGCGACATAGTCAAAACCTTGTAAACTCAGGGATTATATATGAAAATCTGTGTGGAAATGAAACATTAGCCTTTCTTATTTTTCCAAGAGGCCAGGCAAGTAACTTTACATAAAAATTTGTTATGGATAACGCAGATGACGGGCAACAGACTCAGCAGCAAAGAAACCAGATTATTGAAGATAAGATCACTTTTTTTTTTTTTTATTAAGCCATTCCACACTAAAAAGCTTACTGAAGAGTATCTTTAAAATATTACCAGAAATTAACTAGAATGCCAAAATAAACCATTTCTCTGGCCTTACCACACAAAACATGACACCTGAAACACTGAAAGGAATATAAATGTTTATTTAAAGCCATGAAGAGAATGCCTCATACAAATTTCTTCTATGAAAATGAACTGACAGAGTAACATTATCCTTTCATTACACAGGCATGCATGTTGAATGAAAAATGACACAACCTAAGCTTCAGATTAAATCCAACAAGTGTTTGCCACCTTTAATACTATGGCCATTGAACAGAAGCAATGAACTTGACAAAAGACAACTTCAAAAACACACTGTTCTTTTACGACTATCCCTTTCCTCTTTGTATATAATTAAAAAAGAATGCCTGTCACATGGAAAGCCAAAGTACAGACAGCCACTGTAAGGTGCCAACCACAGAATACAGACAGCTCCTGTACTGTACTAACCACAGGAGATGGATGGTGGGCGAGTTGGTGAGAGACGAGCACACTGTCCATTGTTAACAGATTCCAACAGTTCTACTACAGGATGCTTGCTTCCCCACTCAGAACATACCCTCTTGATCCTTTATAATCGGTGATGTGATTATTTCAATCTAATAACTACAAAACTTTGTTTAATTCTAGTTCACAAACTATCCCTGAATATTTTTCAGCATACTTCTGTATTATTTTCAAGTTAAAAAATTAAATAATCAACAGGATGCATTTGCAGAGCAGCTTATAGCATGTGAAGTTGATACAAACTGTAAGCAATAATGGAGAGAAAAAAACAAATGCAACATATGCTATGTTAAAGATTTAATTAGTTACTTATATAATATTCCATGTCTTTCAACAGTATTCTGGCTGATGAGGATAGGCAAATCTAAGAGTTGTGTACAGCCTGTAATGAGAGGTAGACTTAACAAGTAAGACAAATAAAGCATTAACGAAAAATAATGCATCTTGAGGAAATTAAGAACTTTCTCCAGCATAGGATATAAGTGGGTAAATTTTTTAATTTAAACACAGAAACCATTCTATGCAAACATTTCATTCTGTACAGGTCAAGGCATATTGATGAAATGCTAAAGGAACAAGTTTTTATTATGTTTGACACCAACAAAGGAAATTAGGAATGCATTCAAAGAAAGTTAATATTGGTTCACAACTGACAAAATGAACAGCAAGCTTTAAACATAATAATGAGCAGAGTACAGCATTAAGATAAGTTTTACTGGCCTTCACTTTTATTACACAGTATCTCAAAAATCCAAAGTAATATATGCCACACAGGGGGTAGTGAGCTTGCATTAGACACGTTAATATGAAGGGGACGGTCTGATGTTTCCTTTATGGTGCGCCACCCCATTGGCACCTAGCTGTTCCCGGATACCTTAACGAGACGTTACAGCAACGCTGGATTGGTCAAGGAGCAGTTGGTGACAAGGCTCTTCATCACTGGCGCCCAAGAAGCCCGGACATTACCCACGCAATTTTTTTCTATGGGGGTACATAAAGGATGAAGTGTTTCGTCACCATTGCCAGCTAACATTGACGACCTCAAAACGAGAAATACGGATGCCACCCAAACCGTAACACTGGACATGCTGACAAGAGCGTGGAACGAGTTTGATTATTGCGTAGATGTCGTTCGGGCCGCTTGTGGTGGCCACATTGAACATTTGTGAATGTATAGTAAACAAACTTCACTGTTCCACGGTTCATTTGATTGATCAACCAAGGTTGTAGGTGGTTTGGTTTTGATATTATAGACCTTCAAAGTTGGGGTATTCTTTTATACCTACCCTGCATAACATCACCAAGGAGTTATGGCAGCACACACTCTCCCAGACAGTTGCTGGAAGAGAAGACTAGGGCATCAGTAATGACAACTGAGCAGCATGCCAGCCAACTGTGGTACAGCTGGTTGTGAATCTCTCTCATGACTGATGCTCATAAGAGCTACCTCAGCTAGCCAGCAAACTTAAGTTTCTCTTCCTTGCCATCTTTGAGCTATTAACCCTTAACTGGTATAGCTGGTTTCTCACACACTGGCATGGTATGAGTCACAATAAGCCTAATAATTTATATTTATTTTCTGACAGACAGAGTTATAATTGAGATTCAAAATATTTCTGTCCATTTAATGTGAACATAACATGAAACATGTGAAAGGTACAACAGAAGATTTATGCCATACAGCAATCTGACCCACACCATACCAGTAGAAATTCAGTTCTACACGACTGCCACTACATTTAAGTTGTTTTTTATTTTACTCTAAATAATTTCTTGTACCGAAGTATGAGCTACAGAGCCACAATTAGTTTTTTACGTTATATAAAACATTTATGGATATGGCAAACTGTGGCTGCACATTTACAATGGTAAAACAACATGATTTAAGATTACAATTTTGAAGGGCAGGAGGTGCATTTGAAGCTGTGCCTGTACTATTGAAGTTGTTTATGATAGAACGAGTAACTAAATAATCTGAAACTGAAAAAATATTTGCAAACCACTGAATAACTTGGTGCAATCATACTTATTTTAAATGAAATGATGTGATGTGGAAAAGAATGACAATCAGCATATAAAAATTGCTGAAAAAGGTTACCTGGCGTATTTACCTTTTGCACAATTGTTTTTAAGTAATTTAAACATTTTTATTTAAAAATTTTTAATCAACTATTAGGTGAATGAAGCTCATTAAACAACCTATTAGTGAGTAGTATGAAGAGAGAAACATGTAATATGCATATACAAAAAAACATGCATGCAAAGCATAATAAAATAGGCTGAAGTATGAGATCTGACTAAAAAATTATTAAGTAGATGTATTAGACTTAGACTGGTTTACAATAGAAATTAAAATGCCCTGTGAAATTTTTCTTAAAATTTAAGAGAAATCACAATTTTTTATACATTATGTAAGTTCGGAAACATCTTATCAGGGCATAGTAGTACACGGTGTTGGCAGGATACTGATATTTACTGTAAAGAAAGTATTAAAGTATTAGAAAAGTTGTACAACTATTTTAATGATTTTACTCAATTTAATTTTCAATACTAAGACTTTCCCTGAATTTGCCTGTCTTGAAAAATGTGCAATGAAAGGTTTGTCAGTCAGAGGAATGTATGTTCTGCTTATTGATCAGAGTTACCAAAAGAGGGCATGTTTTATAGAGGTTTTCCAATAGCTGGATTTAAGAATTATCAACTTGACATAACCACTGAGAGATAGAGAAAGATAGAGAGAGATAGAGAGAGCGAGATAGAGAGAGATAGAGATAGAGAGAGATAGAGAGAAAACCAGGGAGACAGATGGAGAGAGACAGCGAGATAGAGAGAGAGACAGGGAAATAGAGAGAGAGAGAGACAGGGAGAAATATATAGACACAGCNGCGAGAGGGGGAGATAGAGAGAGATAGAGAGAAAACCAGGGAGACAGATGGAGAGAGAGAGACAGCGAGATAGAGAGAGAGACAGGGAAATAGAGAGAGAGAGAGACAGGGAGAAATATATAGACACAGCAAGATAGATAGAGAGAGAGAGACAGTGAGATAGAGAGAGACGGGGAGATAAAGACAGACAAGGAGATAGATATAGGATATAAAGAGAGATAGAGTTATAGATTAAAAAGAATATATAAATAGATAGAGATAGAGAGTGTGTGTGTGTGTGTGTGTGTTTCCTTTTCAATTTATTACCTTCAACTGTAGGTCACGTGTGTGTAGATCTTAACACACGTGTTTCTGCAACTCATGAAAAGTTGCAATGAACTTAAAAAAAAAAGGATATTAAGGCATACCACTCTGCTAACAAGAAATGAAAAATGTAAAATTTCAGCATTTTCAAATTTAGCAGACCAATCAACACCTGACTTGTTAAATCAACAATTTAAGTAAGCAAAAAAAGTCCTATAAATAGTTTATGTCAAACTCGGTATGGTTCGAAGAAAATTTATGCATCAGTACAGACTTATAACATGCATGGAAAAAATAATTTGCTATTGCTTATTTTATTAAGTGCTTTCTACAATTTATTTGCTTCAAACTAGCACAACTTTTAGTGGCATTTCCTATCAACAAACAATCTGAACTCTTTAACAATAAATACTATATTCATGTACTCGGTTCCAAAGCTGTAATGTTAACACTCATGAACCATAAGCAGGGCTGCAGAGAGCTGTGTGGCTGAAATTGTATGGGGACATCTCTCCTTTACACTCGCTAATGAGCATTTTGGATTTATACATTTTTTTAGAAATGAAAATATACACTTGGGTAAAAACGCAGTGACAATTCAACCTGTTGATGTAAAAGTGGGGTTCCCTCCATGTAAGAAAACTGACTTTCAATTTTTTTAAATTTTTAAACTGACCCGTTCCGATTTTGCTAGGAGGCCCAGGTCGCCAAGTCGCATACATTCCTACCATTTTCTGACAATAGATCTGGAAAGAAGTGCACTACAGCACACTGCTGAGCAATAAAATAGTGCATGCAGAATCATACATTGGATGGTACTGCAATTTTATAAACGTAGTGATACATATGAGTAATCACATGATCACAAAAACAGAGCAGCAGGACAATTATAATCTGTTTCATTTATAAGGGCAGTTTTTTGACAGGCAGAACCACCAACTTTGTAACAGCGTTACAAGTTACACCATTTGCAGTGTCTGCGATCAGCTGCTTCATAACATGTTTGTGTATGTGTTCACGTTGGCAACACTTGCTGAAAATAGTACACACAAAAGAAAGGAGACAATTTAAGATCCCCCGTCAAAAGTTGAAAACAATGTATCATTTCCAGTATCATATTTGGTTTTTAAAATATTTCGGCGTTACAACTTTGTATTTTCAAAAGTTTCAACTATCATGAATTTTAAAGAGGAGAGAGTGGTCCAGCCCACCTCTCCCTGTTGTGGTGAGCAAGTCTCCAGCCATTCCGGCAGACTCCGCACACGTCTAACATCCCGTTGGTTACTTCATTTATGTGAAAAAATGTATCAGTTTGACGTCTTATTCCTTTAGACGTTGTTTATATCACAACTTAGTGTAACCCAATTATTAAATTATTTCCAGTGCAGTGCTGTCTTCGATGCATTAGTAATACTTAATTATTTTTGCATTACAGTTGTGGAACTTTCCAGCAATGCCTTTTGTTTCTTTCCCTGGTACAGCGATGTATATTTGTGATATGATAAAAGTATTCTGTATGAATTTCTTACAGAAAACACACACACATTCACATATGAAGACTTATTTCTTGTCACTAAGTGTCAGTTATTTGAAACACAATATGTTAGGTGTGTTTTCAATCAATAGCATAAACAGTCAAAATTTGAATTTCAACAGTCTCACTACTCATAGTTACATGAGGCCAAAGTAACTGTATAGGCTTAGCCACTTTTGTGCCTGAAGTCATCGCATAGTTATTTATGCACACTTATGTCTGGTATTTTTTAGATTGTATTATTTTGAGTACAATTATAAAAGTAGTTTTGTAGCTTAAACATATGTCAGTGTGTTTGTGTTAGGACATTTGCAACTTTCAGTCAAACATTTAGCTTAAATATGTTGACTAAAATACGCGGAAAGAGAACCACATATAAAAAAAAAGTTATAATTTCCTTCTGTGAGGGTACATATGCTTTGTGATCGTGATTCATACAGGAATAAAATTGTAACATTAAAATTGCACAAAATAATGAAAACAGCACTACTGAAAAGGTAAAACAAAGTTTAAAGATAGAACTGGTAATTTTGTAAGCAAAATTTTGCAGTTAATAGGAAAACATGCTATGAATGAAAAACATACGGATGAAAAAATAATGATCATGAATAAACCCACCTCCAATCCAGTTTCCAGCCTCTTTCCACGTCTGTGTTTACAAGCAAGAGAAAAAATATATATTAAATTTTCTTTGTGCGAGAGTCCCATAAAACACCTAATTAAATTTAATAAGGACTTAGTTTACACACTCATTCTCATAGCAATCAGTCTGTGGAAGAAAAAAATTTATATCTATGCTGCATACCCTGTAACCCATATGTATGTGGCAAATTATACTCGCTTAAAAATAAGCGAAATTATATTTTACTATAGAAATTTTAATTTACTATTAAAATTGGAAATAGTTTTTGCAAATGCACATTTTGGAATTTGCAGTTTCTGCTGTGGCAGAAAATTTTCATACTTTCTGAAGCAATGTTGGCTGTACATATTACATAGCAGCCGCTGGATTGCAGCACTAAACTGTACCTGCCAACAGTTGATGTAACAAACAACAGCACGGCTTACGCTTGTCAGAACACCCGAGGCAGAGGGCTACACTAACAACAACACTGGCAATACTTTCTTAGAACTGTCAAAAAACTGCCTTTGTAAAAGAAACAGAGTATACATATGGATCACTGTCTGGTCATCTTCAATAGTGTGCTGCACCCCATCACACCATGATACACGCTGTAACATGGTCTGGCAAGGAGTCCAGCTGATGCCGGATATTGTCCTCAGGCAGATGGGCCCACACTTGTTGGACAGTGTGTTACGAATCCCGGATACTGGGGCACGGTGGCAGCTGGAGTTTCAAATGGTCCCACGCATGCTCTACTGGGGACATGTCAAGGGGAGAGGGCAAGCCATGGCAGCGTTTGGACATGACTGAGGCAGTCCTGGGTGACCCGTGCCATGTTCGGTCAGGCATTATCCTGATGGAATGCCAAACCTGGAATCTCTGCCAGAAATAGGAGAAGACGGGGCATAGGATCTAATTTACATTCCGCTGGGCCATCTATGTTTCATGTAACACAATGAGAGCAGGGGGTTTATTCTAAGTTACTCCAAACGCAGCTCCCGATAGTGAAATAATGATTGTCTTAATATTTCCGGTGTTTGGTATTCTAAGTTAAACATGACTTCTCGATCATCGTGTGAAAACGATTGAGTGCACTCGACAGCTAATGCGTTGTCGAAAGCTGTGTTCCTGATCGGGAATCGTAATTTCAACATGGCGGGTGAGAAGCTTGGTGGCAGTATGTATTGCAAATGGGCATAAACTTTATGGTTCCGTCCTTTAACGTAATACCTAACATATAAAAAGTTATAATACACATGGAACATTAGTATATACATCTAATTGTATCAACAAATGTTCGGAAGTATGAATGTTATGTTTATCATGAGTCAATTTTGTAAGTGTATAAATGGCCAAGTGGTTATGTCACGTGGTTGCTAGTATGTAGAGAAATAACTTTTGGGTTCAGGGCCCTGCTGACCAATTTTTTTTAATTCTCATAATAACATAGAAAAAAAATGAATTCCTAAATGCAATAATCAAACTAATTAAATGGGCAGCTTCTATCATTTTATGAAAAAATATATAAGCTACACAGTTTTTGTGTATGAAGCTCTTTACTACACTTGTAGTAACATGTATTCGTGCATTCCTACAACAAACAATGAAACGTTTTCTTATGTACAATTTGTTGTTTAGGCCTAACCTAATTTTCTAGGCAAACTTTATAATTGTATTTATTAAAACAACATTATACGTATCATCTTCTATACATTTTGTTACGTACATCACAGTGAAATATATTTTAATGGCCTGTTCGATGGGGTGTATCAAATTAGCTCATCCTTTAACAGTTGTTTTTATATGTGAAACAGTATGTTCATTTAAAACTAGTAATGTTTTTAACTGCCACCACGTGTATACAACACATTAACCATTCACAGTGTGACCATTTTCCTCTGCCAATAATCTACCCATATGATGAGCAAGTAGCCACGTCGAGAAATTTGACTCTAAATATCCTGCGTTACGCTTTGATAAATGGAATAGTACGCGTTTTATATAAAACAATGTATAAATAATAAATATATGTACATGCACTTTTATGCATTAACAAACCACTTAAAATGCACAGTTTGTAAGAATAGTTTTAATTTCATCATACATTAATACAGGCACAACATGTGTTTGGAATTGTCATGTTGCATGCCTGAACACATGGGAGGGAGGGGAAAGAAATTGTGGTGGGGTGGTCAATAAATCCAGAGCATTGACACGGGAGTGAGCTGGCGAAACGATAGTGCGCTTAGAATACCTATTTGGTCATATTTTGCTCCCGATCATTTCCAATGGTGTCTCCCGATCAGCAGGAGAGTCGACATCAATACCTACCAATAGACTACCCTAAAAACTTAGAATAAATCCCCAGGTCGACTACAATAGGCTATGGCTCCCCAGATCATATTACCTGCTTTGGGGGAAGTGTGCTGCTCTATAATGAGATTGGAATTGTGATGTTCACAAGAGGTGATGATCATCAGTCCCCATAATAAGTGGCACTCATCACTGAACACCACACATCATCCAGTATGTGGCATTCCACATTGCTCTGGCCTGGCTCCACTGCAAACGGAACCACTGCTGTTGCAAAGTTAATGGGCACCCAAGAACCCCACCAACACTGGCCAGTATTGTGGACTGGGTCGCAATGAGATTCTTTCATGCCTGGTGCACAATCCGCCAATCCTCTCGACTGGTAGTCAACCTCGTCCGTCCCAAGCCGATCCTCCGTGTGTGGGTGCTTTTACATATTCACTACTACTCCAAACAGCATCGGACTGTATGGTCTGAACGATCCACATGGTGGGCTATATGGCGACACAACCACCCTGCAATTTTCAGCTCAATTAAGAGTCCTTTCTCAAGTTTGTTAATTGCATATAGCAAAGTTTTTGGCATCTGCCTGGCATTCTTATTCACTCTGTATGCCTGCTTGGTATCTTCTGGTGTTTCTTGCATTAATGTGGCTTGAACTACATACCAGTGTATGACCGCTGGTCAATGTTTGCTGTGCCACTGTTGGGCATGCAGTCAAATGCAAATGTACCAACTTGGGATCATGTATATACCAGCCCATACTCATGGTAGTCGGATGGTTTCTTCGTGGTGCACTATTTTTATTGTCTGGCAGTGTATATTCACTGATTTTTTAACACAATGAGACTAAATAACACATGTTTATACCTAGTAATTACGTATTAAAAAAAATGAATACTTGTATAATTCTATTTAATATAATTCACCTCACTATAAAATGCTGTAATGGTTTCATGGTATCAATATGTCCCTGTGCACAGCTGTTAGGCTAACTAGTACCACATTTAAGCAGCAGACAGAATGAATGGTCAAACAGCCCAACCAATTAAAAACACTACCTTTTANATACAGATGCTCAGTACATAAATTTGCAAATTCTGCTATTGCTGTCTTGAGGAAGGCAACTGAAAATTCTGCCAAACTACAGAAACATCAGTATTCCTAACCTTGACATGGCTGAATAGCAAACACCAATATTATTCAAACAATGTTTTGTCAAATCCTGCAAGTTCTATTACACTATGTTGTTGGATGGTAGTACGTATATATAAGGATTAAACATCTGACTACTTATGACTAAGTATACAAAAAATTAAGTGCACATAATTGTGTCATAAAATTAAACACAAAAGCAAGAGCTACTCCCACACATCAAACTAAACTCTCTTTTCCAGAAGAAAATAATACACTAAATTTAACATCTACATGAGCTATAAATACACCCTGGTATATTTACATCTTTCAGAACATTATTTTTTAGCACACACCCAAAGCTGTACCACTAATAGTCAATATTTTTACACCATTGTTCTATATTACCGTATTCACCCGAGTATAAGACGACCCCCCCCCCCTACATTTGCCCTTCGCTAATGGGAAAAATTCAATTTTGCCACAAACACTTTGATAGACCATGATGATAGAAAAACTCAAAAGACAAATATCCCATTAAAATTATTTGTAATATAAGTAAAATAGGTAAAAGTTTACCAGTCATCAAACCTTTAATACAATAAATAGAAAATAATGCAGTATTAAAAAAATTTTTTCTGTGTCAATTATCTATCACTTGAATTAGACTCTCCAGTAGAATGATCGTCACGAACACTTGCATCAGTAATGGGAAAATGCCTGGCTGCAGCACCATTGTTATACATTTTTGCATACTGAGCCAGCATTTAAAATTTGCATCATAACTATGATGTTCGAATTTTCTTGTTGTAACGCCAATGAATCTTTTTTTTCAATGTAGCCACTCATAATTAATTAACACGTGCTCAATTACCAATAGGTTTGATACAAAACCATAAAATGGCTTCTACCAGGAGTAAACAAAGTACGGGGAAAAAAACTAGAAGTCGTAGATAAAGCTACTATCTTGTACTCTCAACCCCAGATGTATTCACTCTGGGAATGTTGAACGTCAGCGCCAAAGTTGGTCATCAATAAACTNAGAAGTCTTGTACTCTCAACCCCAGATGTATTCACTCTGGGAATGTTGAACGTCAGCGCCAAAGTTGGTCATCAATAAACTTTGATCACTCACCACAGACCTGATGCCATTTTAGTGATGACGTAGCTGCTCTAGATCACAAGACGTTTAGTTTACCACCATGTTACAATTGTATCTTTGGTAAATGCAACATAACCAAACATTACCGCATGTAGTGTAATGTAATGCACTGACCCATTTATGCATATTTAAAACTCGTACCAATATTTTAGCGGTGATTTTGTCAGGTGGTTTCGCGATAATTAGAAATATCCGCGCGCCTGGATTAAAGACCAGTAACAGCGACTATTGGAAGAAAAACCTAACGGAAATTGAAGTTAACCTCGCTTTTTGTTGTGATTGTTTTTTATTTATTTTGATAATATTAACCAAACTTGTGTTTTTGAAAATATCAGAATATTTCTCTGGATACCATGAACTAAGTGCTGTTACTATTATTACCTATGCATAAATATTAACTTCAATTTTTTTGTGATGCGAAAATAAGATTACCCTTAAATTTTTTAAAGTGAAAATTGGAACAAAATATAGTCTTATATTCTGGTGAATACGGTAGGTGTTGACCCAACTCAATGTTTTCTATTAACTTAACTATGACATGCAGGTTATTATTAACATGAAAACACAACATGTACATAATATTTTCAAACAACAGTATCATGTAACATGACAGATACTGACATTTTTCTTCTTTATACATATTTAAACATGTGCTTGTTCCCAAAGAACTGTAGTACAGTTATATTTATATTACTAATAATTAATCATAACAAAATATTTTTAATATCATACTTTTCAATGGAAATCCCACATTTACAGCAAAATAATTTAATTTAGTAAGTGAAAGGCGTTGAAAGTTTTTTAAAAACAAATTACTATTTTCTTTGCTAAAATACTCTATTATTTTACACAGTTTATTTTAGCCAATTGCACTTAGGGCAGTCTTTTTTTCAATCTTCCCACCTCAGTCAAAATTGTAAGCCATGGAAATACTGCTCAATAGTAAAATATATCATAAAAACATTAACTAAAATAAAATGCAGTGGCCTAAATACGTTATTTAGAAACATTCCAATATAATTCTTTGCAAAACAAACAATTGTCATGATGTAAATAAAATAATACAATTAAAGGCTTAATTAAATTTATAGCCATTTTGGTGACAAAGTTTATTTCAACATTTCTGAATATCAAAATACTGAAAAAGAAAACAGTGATTATGTGATTAATTTTTAAAATTTTATAAAAACATACTGCATTCAGTTAATCTAGTTGCATGCTATTTACAATAAGCCAAGAGTCCAATTTTACATCTACTAAAGTAGTCAAAACTACGGAACCCCTGAGGCATGCAACAGCAAGTTTCCTGAAATGATAAACTTACCTACCTCTAAGCATACCAGAACTTCCCTTTCTGCACTATCCAGTTTCAAATTGGTAAAATTTTCAGAACATGTATTGAACTATGTCTTGCCACCTAATTATAAATATTAAATTTTTTCCTGAAGATAGCAAAAATATTTGCTTCTTTTGTTAATGCAGACTGTGAAGAAATCAGTCTAAATAATCACTACATGTGTACAAAATGATGAGAATTAGTATGATCTGGAACAAAAGTATGGCACCGAGTCCAAATGAATAAAGCCATGTCGAAACTTAGGTATGCACTGTCACAGTTTAAAAGAAATATTAACTAATACTCATGGTTCCTGGGAATGGAGTTCTTGAATTTGCTGCATTCATAAAATCTACTTTCATATATTCTGACAACCCCCTCTCCACCCGAAAAATGCAAAAATAGTTTGAAAATGAGTTTTTTTTTACATAATGCTAGTTGGAAGTTAACACCAAATTTAAAAAAAATATTTCAACACACAGATGTCTTCTGAACGAAATTATACTTTCAAATGGCACATAACCTACCTTCGTCACCAAATAAATCGTAATTTTGAGGAACACATGAATTTCTAGATGATCGTAACTTTTGAGTTTTAAGGTGTCCAGGCAGATTCCATTGTACAAGCAGATTTTGTTTTATTTTGAAGTGGATAGCAGGGCCTTAAATGTTGTAACAATGCAAGAGTCAAATGTAGTTAATTGTTCTCCAAGATAAAGTATTGTTTCTGTTTTCATTTGTAAGAAAGAAATAAAATTTGTTGTTTTTTATTGTAATGAAAGTTTACAAGATGTGTAATTTATATTTTTGAAAAACAAATTAAAATTTACCATGAATCAAAAATAGTACTTCTTTATTTTGTAGACAGAAAGTGAGTCCATAAGTTATTTATTTTGGCCTAAAAGTGTGAATTTGCCGTCTAGCAGCCTAAACCTTTTTTTTTGGCCACTCCCAATCACTATCATCTTTGGATCTGTTAATTATTTTAATTTGAGAAATCTGCAGTTTTTCTTGGCCAGAAGTGAACAGTAAATACTGTTTTCCTATACCACATATTGATGTCCTTGCAGAAGTAATTTTTCTCTTGCTGGTTTTTGTTTGTTAGTGCTCGACCATGTATGATCTGAGTTATGTTTACTACAGTTTAGATTTGTTGGGTCCATGGGCGCTCATTAAATATGCCCATGGTGGAAGCACCCATTATCATTTTTATTTTTATAAAGCCCTTCTCTTCTTTTTTTTTCTCTCTGATACCCTCCCTCGGTACCCCCTTTTTTCCTTGTATTGTCCTTTACCAATTTTGTTGTTACAATATAATGCCAAAGAATGCAAACCAATATCTCATCACAACATTATTGGCAACAATGTTTTATCTGCACAACTTATATGTGCAATTGTACAGAATCTCCACACACCACCACCTCACTTCAACCTATACATTAAAGTCTGCATGAAAAATGACCACTATCTCTAACAAAAAAACAGCCTTTAAAAAACCAGCGATATCATATTTTAAAGTATATCAGCAGAGCCAAGAAGAAAACTTTTTTTGTAACCTCTAACATTACTCACTTTCTAAATTAAAATAATTTTTTATTATTTTGTACAATGACAGACTATAGTATGGAAAACCACGAGTTAAATTCCTTGCATACAAAGCCTGCCAAACATGCAACAACAAACTGAACCACTTAAACAATTTCTTGTAGTCCCACTTAATGCTCCACAATACAAAATTTATTGCTGTTTATACTTGCCTGACTGTCAACTATTTACCATACAAACTATGAAATTAGGTTTGAAAAAATACATAAGTTTGTATAACTTACCTTTGCACTTCCATTATCATGTTAGCATGAGTCTTTGCGATAGCTTCTTGCATCCCCTGGCAAAAACTATTAATAGTATGTTTTTCTGTTTCCATATTCTGTCTCAGCTCTTCCAGAAGAGTCTTGAACATCATGAGGCCTTCGCGCACTGAATTCTGAAGATCACATACAGACTACAACAAAAATTAAAAGAAACCATTAAAATAACATTCATCCCATACAGACCACAAACACACAAGACACCATCAAAATTACATTCACACATACTATAATATTTTGTTAATGCAATACATTTAGTTATTAAATTTGGTGACATGAATCCCAGTTTGATTTATTTTCATATTGAGCACCTGTGATGTGAATGTGTGTATGCACGCCACATTGTGAGTTAATGCGTGGTCTGTGTACTGATCAAGCGCGGCACTTATTTACTGTGTGCCTCAGGTGTGGTGGCAGACTGGTTTATCTACGGCGTCTATGCTCTTTGAAAATGACGGCTGTCACCAGGGGCACAAGGGTCATGCTGAGCGGCAACGAGCTGGGGAGACTTTTGTTCCCGGGGGAATGGCGAGTTGACCGGCGTATGAGGCGGACTGATTGCCAGTGGTAGCAGCAAGAGTGGCACCACCGGAGATGATGGTGCACTGTGACGGAAGGGCAAGCTGTTGGTAGCCACCAGGATTAGGCCATTCGCCAGCAGTACAACGATGACTAGGGTGTACGAGTGTAGATACTTAATGTGGCCACGATCGCTGTTATTAATAGTATGAGCTCGGAAAGTCATTATGCCGGGATTGTCATGAAACAGTTGGTAATTATATTGAATTTTTTTTGGAAAGAAACTTGTGCCGGACTAACGTCACGTAAAAAGACTATCATTTACGTGGGATTTGGGTAATGAAACTTGGAGTTTATTACAAGGAAGCAGTTTAGTGATCGTTATGTTGTCGAAGTGCGTACAGCTGTGTGGCTGATGACATCATGAACAGCTGCGGCCGACTGTCAAAATGAGCCGCCCAATGCCTGGCCTGCTGATACCATAGGGATGTGGTGTTTCTCTAGACTGCTCCATCATTTTTAAGGTAACACCCATATGGTTACTTGATACGCACTTTGGGTGCAGGTGATGTGCATTTAAAGCTAAGTAGTGCACAGACAAATTTCCCACATGAGATATTTGGGTGTTGTTGAGCGCACAAATGTACAGGTACTGTTGTACGCGGCACTGCTGATGTGCACAAATACATTATTTGTAGAGAGGTACAATAAAAACTGACTGGCTTTGCGGCGGTGACAGTATGAATCTATATACGCACCAAGTAAATGTTAGTGTCAAATCAGTGTTCAGTAAATACGAGTAGAGAGAACTGGAACGTTCTGCTGTGCCAGTTGGAAAATTAAAGCACCTGGAATTTTAATTGTTGTGTACTGTTCTACAATTGAAGACGAATATTCCAATATGTTTTTATGCAAGTATCTGCGTTGGGAGAAAGAATTAAAATACCTGGGAATGTTCAGTATTTTTACTATATTTGAATTTTTTTTATAGTGCAGTAAATTTGAATTAATCAGAGTGAGCAGGTATATTTTTGGATATGGTGGTAACCAATTGTTTTATTACTATGCATTGTATTTTCTATAGAACCACTTATTCAGATATCAGACCAGAGTACTATGTGCTGCAGAAGGGTAGTTAAAGGGATAAATTTTCAGAGGTTGTTGTCATGGTCTCGTTATGCTGAATGTGTTTAATATTCTATGTAGATATATTTTATATCTTTATATATTTTATATCTTTATATATTTTGTATGTATGTATTTTGGTATTTAATAAGTTCAGTGGTTAATCATTGTTGGATGTGTTGTATCACTCTTCAGGTAGATATTTTAAGGGAGTCCCAGTCAAGAGTGTTAAATGGACATTTTAAAAGGGTTAAGCATATGGTTTTGATATATACAAAATTAATGCATCTTGTGACTAGTTTGATATTATATTGTATGCCTAGTGAGAATGCAATTAAAGTCTTAGAAAGACACACATTTCTTGCCTGGTTTATAGGTGCTTTTGGCGTTACCTACATAACATAACAGCAGGACATGGTTGAAACAAAGTTCTTTCTTGAGTTGTCATTTAAACCATTTAGTTTCTACTACAAGCCACTTTTCTGTCTTGCAAAAAAAAAAGTTGACACTCACCAACATAACGGGTCACACCATGGACCCAAGTGAGCTTAATTGCTCTAAGGTGTAGAGAAAGTCATTTTATAAATATTTACATTTACAAATTATACAAATATTTCCACAATGTATTTATGTACGATGCATATTTGAGTATAATTTTTTTCGACACCACCTCATCACATGCAACTGCTCGGCACCTGAACGAAGTATCAAACCCCAAGCCCACTTGCCTTCAGAGCAGACAGGCATGCTCCCCGACCAGGGAGACCCAAGGAAACAGCGACCAAACCATTGATACTGAGTGTGCAAGACATGCACATATTATAATCACCACCCCCAGCCAGTAAAACCAGTGAAGCAAGGCAAGGGAGTTGCCCCTAAGTGAGCGGCAGATACCAACCGCACACAGGGAAACTACTCAGCTTCCAACCTTCCCGACAGATCACAGCCAGCGCTGCGCCACCCACAAAGGGAGGAACCACCCTGCCAAAGGTGCCAGACAATCGAAGGAAGCCAAAGCCAACCACAACAAAGGCAGCGCGCAACCCCAGAACGCCAGTTGTTTTGAATGCTCAGCAACTCGCTTCACCACAGCTCGTGATAAAACTCTGCTTACCCCCTCCTCGAGAGGAACAGACTAGTCTCCAGAAGTCTTCTAGATCCAGCGAACAGCTACCCCCAAAGAAATCTTTACCCCCCTACACCTACACCGCACTCACCACTTTGGTAGTGACCTAGTTAGCAGTTAGGGTACATGCTGTCATCACGGCTACCTAATTAATTGCTCTAGTTTTCTTTGCTAACAAGTCCCCTTTACCTGATTTAACACAACTTCCACTGGTACCTAGCAATCAGGATAAGAGTAGGAGATAGTACAGGTCACCAGGTTTATTCTCCAGAGAATAAACAAGTTCGAGTCTAACCACAGTGTACTTAAGGCCTCCCATTCCAGAACTCGCTAACTCTATCGCCGATATCGTTCCAAAACCTGCTATATCCTAGTAGCCAATGAATGTAATGCAGTGCAGTCACGTGACGTGATCATCTATGGCCTGTCTTGCAAAGTGAGTTACTGTTGTCGTGCCGAATGTTTCGTGTTGTTATTGCTATTACTGATGTGATTAAAACAACATATTATGAGAAATGAATTGCGACAGAACTGTAACTCCATCCCTTGAAGGGCAAGAATGAAAAAGAATGAGTGATCTGAGTAAATGGGATAAAACAATTCAGAAAATGAAAAGGTATGCATAAGTGTTGCGACATTGAGGTTATGATTATACTAGGGATGCACCGATAGATCTGCCTATTTTTACGATATCGGTATCGGCCAGTATCGGCCGCATACTTGCAAATATTTTCATTTAAAAAAAAAGTTGACATTTGGTAATTAGTATATTTAAAAAACATACAAAGTGATAAAACAATTAACCAAAGTTTTAACATAATGACAAAAAACTTGCTTACTACATTATATGCACCCATCAAAAAGGTACCACTCGATTCATTTAATGCCACAAATCAATGTTTCTTTTTAAAAAAATGCAAGTTCTTCAACTATATTTGGTTTAAGTCGGTTCCTTAATTGTGTAAGCACGTTGCCAGTGGTGCTGAATAATCTTTTGCTGTCAACACTGGATGGAGGGGGGGACAGGTATGATCTGGCAATGCTAGAAACGATGAGAAAACGTTCCTTGTTGTTGCACCACCATTCAAAAACATCACAGGTATTAGGAATTAGATGTTCGTCTAAATATTTGGTTATTTCACTACTTTCATCCAGATGTGGATCAGGGTCATTCAAACTTGAAGGCATACTGTCTGGGAAACTCCATAAACTAGCTGTTGCTTTTTTTTATCTTCGCTGGGGTTGGCTGGCAAAACGTGACAACATCCATATTCTCTTGCTCCTCCTTTACTAGATCTCTTGACTCCTGAAAACTTTAATTTTGTATCTGGGGTCAAGCATTGTGGCAACAACACAAACTTTGTTTGATTCCAGTGAAATAAATTGTTCATTAAGCTTCTGTAGTAGTTCTGATTTCATAGTTTGTACACCGCTGAAGTCGATTGCACTACTAGATAAAAATTTCACCAAAGCATATACAGCTGGTATATTCACAGAAGCAGTAACGTCCTTCTGTGAAACCTGCCTAGTTAATTATTCAAATAGTTGCAGTAATTTGACAACTTTTTCAATTAGCGACCATTAATGTTTTAATGGAGTTATCGGCAGATATTATTGGCTTCACTTGACCGATATATCGGCTAGATGCATATCAGTGCATTCCTAGATTATACCAGTCCATTATGCATTATTGCTGCATGATTTAGAGTAAGATCCTCTGTTTTCTTTATATTGTTAATGTTTGAAGAAAGTATAGTGTAAGAGAATGTTTCATTTAAATGATTACAGGCACTCTCCTATGGAAATACTAGCCTACCAGTATGCGAACATAATGGTAAAACATTGAAATGCAGAACACTGAATGTCCAAGTTTTTCACAGAAACTTTTATCCTTCATGGAATAAAATAGACCAAGATTCATTCTTTTTGAAACATATTACAGTTCATACACCAAAGAGGCATCGTGATTCTGGCAAAGGTGTAATGTTCCACGTCAAGTATTGACGAATGGAAATTACAACTCTGTTAGCTCAGTTGGTAGCAACATGAAACTTTAAAGGCGCCAAACAAACAAAGTCAAGTTCCGGTTTATTTGTTCTATACTTTTATTTATGAATCAATTGAAACAGTTCACATACAATCTTCAGGTATGCAGAGTACGAACAGGTTTCACAGACAAACAGAAAAAGTAGCAGCGCCGCAGTGGTTTATTGATTATTTACGTAATTAAAACTAGCATTGCAAGAAAAAGTTACGAAGGCAGGAGGGACGTCAGTTCCCTCCTGGCACCCTATCGACCTCCCACACCGACGGAAAGAATTTATTAGATTATTAGAATTAAGTATATGTCAAAAAAGAATGACGTTGAAAGATTTTGTGGTCGCGGGTGCTTGCCGGTGTGGGCGATATTCATCACGCACGATGCGTCTTCCTTGGCTGCTTGTTGTTACATTCCTCTTGGGTAGTATTCGTCTGGGGTTTTTATCTCTCATGGCTACCCCCCTTCTCACCCCAGGCTGCCATCAACCGTTACCAAATATGGGCATAGCATGTGTCGGCAACCACATTTCCACGCCAGCCGAACTGCGTCGTAGGTAAAAGATAATCCAAACCTTCTAGAACACAAACTGTTGACGCAGTCGGAAAAGCTTTTATTCTACTAATGCTGACGCAATAACAAAAACTAAGATTTTCCGAAACGGCAAACGTACGGTCGATAAACATTATACCACGATAAATGAACTCCCACGGCTTTAATTTCAAATCCCGATAATATTTTACAACGCGCCGCTAAATGAAAGAAAATTAACCAAGTATCCCTTTAATTAATAATATTGCATCATTACAAAGGTAATAATAAAGGTATAAGTATGAAGTTTTTGTGAAGTTACAGAAAGCAGACAAATTTAGAGTTCAGGTCGGTCAATCTACATTTATTAATGTCCTGCACGTATCCAAAGATAGGGTTCAGAGAATTGCACGCAACCATTTGCGAACCGGACAAATTCCCACAAGAAATGTGGTGGAGCACGAATTCAACAAAGGCATGTGGAACAAAGTAAAAGCATATGAAGTTTTGTAAAATCTCTTAAATGTAAAGAAACCCATTACTACCAAGGGAAGTCTCTCGTTAGGCATTATTTACCTGGCGACACATCAATCAGTAAACAACACAATGAATAATGCTAAGGTAACCTCTAGCTCTTAGCAGAAGAAGAAAACTTTCTTCAAAAGCATTGTTACTAGAGAGTATAATCTGGGTTTTGGCACCCTAGTTACGGATGCATGTTCAACGTGCATTTCACTCCACGAGGCAGTAGAAGGCGAGACAAACATTAAGAAAACAAAAGAGTTGCTGATCAAGCTGAGAGTCAATAAATTAAGGGCAAAGGCATTTTTTATCATTCTGGAAGAAGAACCACCAGGAGTAATTCAGTTCTTATTCGGTTGCCAGAAGAATTTGGTGAGCCCAAAAGTCCCAGATCAAATAGCTTATTACAGTAGACAGTTTTACACCTACAACTGCACCATTGTTCAGGGATCTTCTAAATCAAAGTTGACGGATGATAGAGTCACAATGTGTGCCTGGATGGAACATAAATATAAGAAAGGTTCGAATGAGATATTGTCTGCTGTTCAGCATTGTTTAACTGAATCAGATTTAGTAGATTGTTCTACCATTACGCTACATGCAGATGGGTGTGGGGGCGGAACTGTAATTCTGCAATGATTACCATGGCCTGGTAATTCTTATCTCAAGTAGCTACAGGAAATGTGAAACGTATTGAACTGATTTTCCCTGTTCGCGGGCACTCTTTTTTACCTTCAGACAGGGTTTTGGTAACATTGAGAAAGTCCCAAAAAATATACCAGTGATTTACAATCCTACAAAGTATCAGAATGTTTTTCAGAAATTTGGGAAGATTGTACGCTTAGGTAAAGATTGTGATGTGAAAACTGGAAAGAATATTCACGCCAAAATTTGAAGTTGTATGCAAGTTGGCATTTCAAGTTTGCATCAGCCAAGAGATTCATTATTGAAAAGACATCACCCGGCACGGTAATTAACACTGAAGAACCCAACTATTATGCAAATATAGGAGAGGGTAAGTCTGTGATGAAGAGAGAGAAACGGTTTGGCGACTGCACCCCTAACTTGTGCTGGGTACTGGATTGAGCAAAAGTTACAGACATCAAGACCTTACTGGCCAGTCATTTTGGCAAGAAGTGGGCTGAAGATGAACGTTGTCAGTTTTTCAAAAACCTTTTCAATCAAATTGCAGATTCAACAGAAAGTGACTCTTGTGACGGAAGATAGTTTGTATTGTGAACACACTGATGTTACTCAAGAACAGGACTAACGAATATAAGGTGTTTTTCACCATTCAATGCACTTTCCTCTTTCCACATGCTGTCATTCCATAATTTTCTTTTTCCATTCAGTCATTCTAAAACTTGTTAGCTACAGAACTCTTTTGCACTTTTCACAGAATTCCTTAGATGCATTTCTACAAGACTAGTACAGACTCGCCAGCAATGCCATTTTAACAGGCGCAAGCCATTGTGCTGCTGGTAAATGTTCTAGTAACCTGAAAACAGTTTTTTGTTTCTCCTGAAAATTTTCCTCAAGTGGAGTTGGCAAGTTCTGGTATGGGAGGCCTCACTTATTCTAGTGTGAAACAATGAGTTATCTAAAACCTGGTAATCACCAAATGTTTAATTTTTATCATTGTTCTTCAAATACGAGTCTATAGAAAGATGGTTGCTATAAATGGGGTCAATATAAAAAGTTTCTACTATAGTGTAGACATTAGGTAACAAATTTGGGTATGTGAATTTAACCAACTCATCAACCAGTGATAACATAACTGCTACTGAATAATCAAACAATTGACAATGAGTGTAAATTATAAAAAACTTTAAGATGCTGTGATTATCTACTGAATACATACAACACATATGGAAAAAATTAAATTTTCATCATAACTGATTTAAAAAATATTTTTAGATTAAACCATTTAACCTGTGACATGCATGTTGTCCAACTCCTTATGAAAATACAAAGTTGAACTTTACAAAGAAGTGCACTACCAGAGATGGCAATTTTTTGATATAAATTATTAAGTACTAACTAAACAGCTGAAAATAATTAAAAACAGTTTCTACTGGTTTATTTACTGAAATACAATTTCCATAATTTAAAATAAAAACTTCACATTTCAATGGTTTTCTTGAAAATTTTTTCCTGGCTTTTTATAACTTTTAAAAATTCCCCGACTTTTCCCTTGTCCAATTCCCTGACTTTTCCAGGTTTACCCTGTTTTTTATTTTGACACACAAGCTCAAACTGGGGCATATTGCAACAAAAACTTATCATAATGTGATTAACACACAGAGCACAGAAACAACATCAGAACAAAGAGCGTGTGGCTGGTTTGAATAATTTTGTGCCAGTGACAGGAACCTCAGAGATGATGAAGTTAGAGGATGCACTTCAAGGGTGGATAATCTTTGAAGGCAAATTCAAGCACTATTGGCATGGAAGTTGCTCAAAAGTTCAATGTTTCCAGTTACACCATTTCCTACCATCTATAAAAATATGGAAAGTGGGAGAAAAGAAAAAATGGGTGCGTGTATTTATAAACATGCGTTAGAAGTTATACTTCTTTGGCGTGAATAAAATAAAATTTTATTACGTATGCAAATAATTTATATAAGTGGGAAAAACAATAAAATGACCGAAGAACATAACAAAATTACCCTAAACGTGCCAAAATAAGTATAGCTTAATAAAATAATACTTACAAAAAATTAACCTCAAATACTTGAAAACACTTTCAAAATGTTATTATACAGTTTTTGTCACTAACAAATTTATATATAAAACACACACACACACACATGCACACACACACACACATGCACACACACACACACACACATGCACGCACAAACACACATGCACACATACAATGAGTAATCAGCTTTTATCAATTTTACAGACCTGCCACATTTTTTCTTACAAAATTGAGCAACTGCAGCATCCTAGATAAAACTGTACTGGAATACTAACAAAACAAAACCTAAATGACCATGAGATTTGATTCAGTAGCAGTGTTGTATCAAATTCAGTAATTTTAGTTGACTTGGCATAAGCACTATTCCCCACGTGAACCCAAAACTATGGTACAATTTTAATAACACAATAATGTCTTTTGCGAACAATATAAAAACTGATCCTGTAGTTATTGTATTAGCTTACAAGTGATATATGCACACATTAGTTCGTAGTAGAACTACAGGACTGGCCAGCAAAATAAAAATATGTGTATGCAGAACTTTTTAGGATTGCAGCATAATACTGCAAGCATTTGAAAATGAGACAATGTTTACATATGTTTCTCATAAGTATCCTGCAACTCTTTTTCATGAATTGCAACAGTTAGTTTGACGCAAATTACACATTTATCTCAGTACACAAGTAACCTCATATATAACACAACAAAAGGTTAGACAATATATACGCTAGACAGTTGTCAGCTAGATATGCATGCTATTGTTACATTGTAACTTTATTGTTCCGTTTTTAAACAATTATAAAATTAATCCATTAAGAAACGCACTTTAGAAAGTGATGTGTATATTGCTCATTCTGACACACAAAACAGGGCATCTTGATGTCCAGATTTATTAAATTTTAATTAAATAAACTGTTAAATGATTATAAAATTGCATTTTCATGTGAATTTAGAGATTGTGGAGGTTATAGCTATTTGTAGCTAGAAAGCATGCTGGTAACATTTTATAGTGTGTACAGAGTAAAGCTATTTTCAATCATCTTTAAATCACAAAATAAATTCAGCAGTCTGGCATAATATTAGCTTACAAAGTTGGCAAAATTCATTATCCAGGATTTCCCATACTTAGTTTTTCTCTGTTTGCTTTCAAAAACCTGCAGAATTCAATTAATGATTTTAACATTAATTTAGGTCTTGTACTATCTTAAGGAATGGACTTAAAACACTTTTGGATTGTTGGCAGAAATGTGTCACTGCAGATGGAGATTATTTTTCAGTTATGCAGATATGTTTACTCCATTACAAAATGCATTATCTATTCGAGATGAAAAAACCACCATTTATTTCCATAACTGCTCGGTAATTCCCAGTTTAGCTTAGGTTAACAATTTTATACATTCTGATTTGTATGTATTTATTTACACATTTCTCAGCTATCTAGACAATATCAAGAAACTAAGGTGCAGGCATGATAAGTCCTAATTGCAGTTAAGAGGGGAAGAAGGCCAAAAGTCAGAGAACATAGACAAATATCACAAAAGCATCTTGGCGTTGCTAGTAAGCATGCATTTTGTCTTTCTCTTACTACTTTATACTAGTGATAAAGCCTACACTTTTAATTTATTGTCAAGTTTTTTATGATTTTAATTACTGTATATCATTTAGGTTGATGATATTTCTTTAATTTTATTTACATGCTGTAGTGGTATTCTGTAATAGGAATTTCGCTATAGTCTTGAGTTATTAAATGAATATAACCAATACATTTAGCAGAATTTCTTTCAAATCTCGTATACATAGAATTATAGTTCATACAAGGTTGTATTTGGTACATGTACTTACAACAACAGCTTTCTCCAGCTTCCGAGAACACTGAGTGTAAGCAGT
Source organism: Clitarchus hookeri (assembly GCA_002778355.1). Lineage (NCBI taxonomy): Eukaryota > Metazoa > Arthropoda > Insecta > Phasmatodea > Phasmatidae > Clitarchus > Clitarchus hookeri. Next base: position 650,500 of record NQII01000582.1, on the reverse strand, counting down.
GTCAATGTCTACGCAATGCAACCTTGCTTCAGCTGGTGTGTCACGGAAACAGTTGACACATAACATTGTTTTCTGCGTGTTGGAAAACATTATGTACTGCTCGCCATGCATCACACACTGAAACACATGAAACTGCACTTCAACTTCAAACAATACATCAAGAGCACAATGAAGATACAAGTTTACAAAGCGGGAGTTTGCTATTTTGATTGCAGAATGTACGCAGATTATGATCCACTCCAGTGACCAAGTAGGCAGAGCCACCAACATTATGTCTGGATTTCATATTTGGCATTGGTAACAATTTAAGTGACAAAAAGTTTACTGGATATAAAAGACCGTGCCTTCAGCCTTGTTTGTAACAAGTTTAAGGACTCCCTTGGGGTGAATAGATGCTGTTGTGGCATTTCTGTTTCTGTCTGGTTGGTGAACTCAAAGAGGATCAACTATAGGCTAGACTATGACATATCTCTCTTACAAAAATTCAAGCTGAACATTTCAGGTTTCTAAACTTACAAAACATTTATACCTTGCATATTAATTATGGAATTTTAAACCTCATTTGAAAAAATCGTCCATCAATATCACAGTATAACTTGCAGGACTTTTCTATACTGCACCAATAATTTTCCATAAAATGACAAAGAAATGAGAAAAAATGTTTACTTTCACTCACTCAGCGCAATCGCTACTAAGGAAACTGTCTACTTGCAAGCCTACACGTAGTCGCTAACTAATGTGATAAGCTTAGACCTGCTGAGTTGAGATAAATGCTAGTCTCAGTATGAAAGGCAAGCACTACCAGTTCAAATACAAGTCACTGTTAAGTGTCCTGTGCCAGGCAAAGGATTCAAACCCATCTATGTAAGAACCTTTAAAGCAAATAAACCTACTTTTACACAAATTACGCATCTTTATTTTAAACACTTATCAAGAACACAATTTACATTTGTTATTTTTAATAAGCAATAAACATTTCAGTGTTCTTTCAAATTTCATAATATTAAAAGATCTAAAATTTTTCTACCACTTAAATAACAAAGCACACTATTTTTTTTTTTTTTTAATATATAGGAATCTTTATAACTCATATTTGTTTAGATTTGTAAAGTTGGTACCACAAAGTTTTTTTGTCCTGAAAAATCCATTTTCCAAAATTTTTTACAGTGTAAAATTGAGAGTAACAGATATTTTTTTAGCACACAAGGTAACCATGGGGAAGTACCACAGGGAAAATATTCAAGTTTACTATAAATCCTTCATTGAAATTTTGAATATCAAGTTTTGCAATTATTATTAGTTGGTTCCACAAAGTTGTGAAAACTATAAAAATATCATAGTTGGAGGTGCATAGTTCTTTTAGCAAAAAAGTTATAACAAATACAAAAATACACCAAAATTGAGAATTTACACCATCCTTTCAACAGACGATTGGCTATATCTCAGGGATAATTCTTTTAAAAGTAACTTGTTTAAAAATTTAAGGGGTTGCTTAGGAAGGGTAGCAGAAAGCACTGCCAAATTTCCAGGAAAATAAAAAATGGTGAGGCAACATGCATTTGTATATATGTTGTAAAATGACCCTATACTTATCTGTACCACATGTTCAGATATGCTAAATATAAATGTTTCATGTAGATGTGAAAACTGATACTGACAATGTTGCAATTCAGACAAGAAGGAAGTGAATACAAGAATATGCCCCAAGCTCAAATGTTTAACTTTAGCTTATTTTCTTTGGAAAGATATAGTACTTAAATGATCATGTATTTAGGTAGGTACTGTAAGAGAATGTATGTGCATCTGAATGTGTAAATATTTATTAGTAAATTATGTACGCGGCCTGCAAAATTTCTAAGCTTTTTTTAATGACATATGGCAGCTATTCCAATTTCATGTAACTGACACAAGTACCATAACCTAATTAAAGTTCTGAACCGCACAACTTAACAGAGAATTTATTACAGTACGACTTTCCAAACTCAAGGGATAGTGTGTGTAATACACAATATCCTAAAATTGATCAACAATCAACCAACTGAAAATGTTTTATTTAATGATTGTGATGAATATAATCATGTAATAACGATGGTGACAGATCTTTTCATTTGTAACAAATAGCCATTTTTGTGTATGTTTGGCATAGCTTTTAAAGTTCCAGATTCATTTAGTAAACAGTACATGAAAAAAATGTTATGACCACACAACTCTAGAAGTTGCAACGACTGCTTCAATTTGAAACATGTAATTCTACAAAAATGTAGGCAATCAAAAATCATGACATGGGTGTTCCACATACGGAATAAAACTATTGTTTAAAATTTGGCAAACTCACAATGGAAAATTTAAATATTTTCAAATGGCAAAATGAAAGCACATATGCTGTACTGGAGAATGGATGTAATTTTCTGAAAAAGTAAAACCAAGAAAACTGCTGCCAACAGAATATAACTTGTAATGAAGGATTCTTAAAACATTTAAATGCAATAAAATAAACTCACTCTGCGATGTGTCTCCTTTGCACACTTGGACATATGCACAACTTCATGGGTAGAAAACATCTTTGCTCTGTGGGTATTTTCACGGCAAGGATTGCATAATGCTTGACCTGCAAAAAAAAATTAAATAGGTTTTAAAATTTCCAAACTACGTGCAAGTATTGAAAATGTTAACTGTAACAAAGTTAACTTAAAATTAAAAGATAACAAAAACACTAACAATTATTTTTTAATACAGGATTATGCATTTAGCAAACATTACATAATGAGCCAGTATAATATATTTGCAATTTTAAAAGGATTGGTTCAGTTGCAGATAACAACTGGTTTGCAGCCTATGAAATATTCATGTATTGACAAACTGCAAAACTATTAGAAACAAAATCACATTCGTATTTCATAAACCCTAACTGTCATGTGTAAAACAAAATAAGAGCTATTTCAAATGCCATCAATTAGAGAATTAAACTTTTCATTGTATTTTAATACATTACAATATTTTATCTAATTCATTGCCAACATCACTTAATAAAAGTACTAGTGTCAGTGCTTACATGAAAATACAGGTAGTCAAACAGTTTTTATCAAAAGTTTATTTCAAAATAAAATCACCACATGTATGACTTGTTTGGTTGATTCCTAAATATGCCACATATCACAAGCATTTTATACTAGTATTAATATTAAAGCACCTTATTTTTGGTTGAATTTAACTTTTACTTACATTTTATCTATAAACTATAATATTTCATTTAAAATTTATATAAAAAACCATGACAAAATAGGTGTGTTGGTAATGCATAGTGAGAAATAGTTCTAAGACAAAATATATTATTATGCTGAGTGCGCACAAATTTGGTGGCATAGTCCCTTTGGTATAATTTTCTAGACTTAGTTAAACTTTGTTAGCATGAGGCAGAGAGATATATAAGGGAAATAGAACTTTAGAATAGAACTTTAGTAATTTGGAAGGAACCGTGAATGGACTACAGACCTCTCAGAGAAAGAAAGATATCACATACACCCATGAACTTTAAGTGGAAGTAGAGTGGCTTCCAATGAGCACAGTACCAAACTGTACAGCACTTTAAAAACTAGTACACACACTACTGAAACTATCAGAAGAATACAATTTATATTGTACATGAACGAAGAATGAATACATTTGGTAAAAGTGTAACATTTTTTTAGAAGAATTTATTTATTCAAACCATTTATTTTTAATCAAATCTTAGTATTTTCATTTTGAATGCTTTTAAAAGCTTACTTTGAAAGAGAACCTTTATCAAATAGAGCAATAATAATTATTACTATGGTTGTATCTAAAAACATATTTCTAGCAATGTTAACAAATATTTTATTAATTTATATTATGCACATCCATTTCAACCATGAAAATAATCATTTTTGAAACTAAAATGAATGCTTATATAATTAATTATTAAAAGGATTTGTTAACATTACAATTTTTTTTCATTACATGCAACCAGAGTTATTGATATAATAATCTTGCTTCAAAAAAGTTTTTTTTTTTTGCAAAATGTGCTTTTAGAAACATGCACAATGGAAAAATGTTAAATTTTTTATTCAAAATAGACTCATTTGACAGATTTTTTAAAACATTTAAATAAGTATAATCCTCCAAAATATTCTAGTGTCACAAAATATATGCATTATACTTTCGTATGAAACACAAATTGTACTTTTCTGACAATTTGGGTAGTGTGTGCTGTGTACTACTAATTAAAGAGTGAGTGAAGAGATTTGGGCGGCTCTTAGCATCAAGTTCTTGAGAGCCAATGAGGGTGAATTGAGGAGTGTTGAGCAGCACCTGAATGAAGGGGTTGAGGAAACAGGAAATCTCCGAGAAAATCCACTGACCAGTGGCATCATCTGGCACGATTCCCACATGCAGAAATTCAGGAACGATCCCACCGGGAATCGAACCTGGTTTGCCTGGGTGGGAGGCGAATAGTCTAACTGCATCATCGTGGCTGGCCTCTACTAATAATTAATGAGTTGTGCATTTTGTACAGTAGAGTGCAGTGCTCCCTTGGAAACCACTCTCCTTCTACCTCAAGGTGTGATGATCATATGACAAGGAGATCATGATTTGATGACAGACTCCAGAAAGCCTTAACTTATGAGCATCGAGGTGATGCCCATCAAAATCATGCAATCTCATTGCCTTTGCAATGTGTGTGCGCTTGTATGTATGCATATGCATGAATGTATACAGGATGAGGCCGGACAATGGGGACAAACATGATTGGATACGGGAAGAGGACAAACTTCAGGAGGTGATTCCTGAAAGGCAAACAAACAAAAAGTCCATATCAAAATATGTCTGGAAATGTACAGAAACACTGCAAAATGTACAAACATTCATTCTGCCAACATCACTGGAAATGTTCGACTTTCATGTAGTAAGGGGGTTAAGGTCAGGTGACCAGGTGGGCCATGCAACAGGCCCTCCTCTTCCAATCAATCTGCCAGTGCTATTTCCATATTGACAATTCCACCCTTTCCGGTTTGCTTCTCATCCTTAATGCCTCTCATGTTCATTCTGCTTTTCGACCTATGTCCATTTGCTCTAATTACAGTGTTTTTGTACATTTTAGGTCGAATGTTGCGAAGGTTTTTTTTTTGTTTGTTTCCCTTTCAGGAATATATCCTGAGGTTTTAAAATTAATAACCAAATGAAATGAGCCGCAGTGAATAACTTAACTGTAACCATGAGTGGAAGTACTGGTCACACAAATAATATTAGAGTTCTTTGATTTTGTGAACATTTATCATATATCCTACTGCAAAATTGGTTCAGCCTCATCCTGTATAGATGTTCTAGAATGATCTGGAAGCTCAGATGGTCCTCGTCGCTGAATGCCATAGCCTACTGTAACTCCTGAAGGCAAGGAATTAAAAATATTGAGGTATACACCTTGAGGTCAGTCTGCGATCAGTTGGGAGTCAAAACTCTAAAGTCCATTGCTATGAGTGAGTGGAGCATAATGTAGCCATGCAGGTCCAATGGACACACAGGTGGGGGTTCAGCCCGTGTCGAGAACGAGGTGCATGGGATGCACCAGGCTGGCAATCAGAACCACAAGTACTGTACAATAGTCTTCATTTTAGAATCATAGTTTAACAGTCTCCCTTAATGTCCACAATGTCAGATGATATTTCCTTTCCAAAAAATTTCGGCTTCTGCTTGCAGTACGTCACATCCGTGTCTGGCGGCACTGTGGCGCATGCCTTGCCAAGTTTTGCATTATGAACCACTGTACCGGCCCAGCACCTTGAGTTTGTAATGTTGCAGACGTCAGAATCAGCGACTGGAATCACAGCTAGATTTTACTCACTCTGTAGACACATAAAACTTAAATAAATACTCAATTTTAAAAATTAAATTAAAGAATTAAAGTCTCTGATTATTTCGTCCGTATTTTTATTTCAAGTTAAAAAAGAAAACAGTTCACAATCTTACATTAATGCAGAGTCACAAATAGTCAGCTTAACAAGTCAGATAAGCAAAGAACAGCGTAGCAGAATTAATTAATTAATTATTCACGTCACTCAAAACTCACATCGCAAGAGAAAATTAAGAGGGCATGAGGGATGTCAGTTCCCTCCTGGCACCCTAGCGACTTCCAACACCGGCGGGAATAATTTAGTACAATTAAGTTTGTCCAAAAAATTGAAGTTAAAAAAAAATAAAAGAAGTGAAGGTCACTGGTGCTTGCTGGTGTGGGCGAAATTTGCCACGCTCGACATGTCTTCTCCTAGAGCCGGTTGTAGACTGTTAGCGGGCAGAAGGTGCTCGGGACTAAAGTCACCATGCACTCTACCCCCACTTCTAACACTAGGGTGCCAAAAACCTAACCAAATAAGGGCATGGCGTGGTACGGAATTCCTTCAGAATACTGTGCGACCCCCGTTGCAACCACTTCCCCATGCCATGCTGAACTGCGTCAAAGTAAAATCATTTAATTTCTAGAACATTCTCAAAGGAAAAAAAATATCTACGAAAGTAGTAATAGCTTCTATCTCAGATTGCTAACACAACCTCAACTGCGATTTTAGAAAAAGTGAACACATGACAGATCATTCTAACATGCTCAATCAAAAATTCTAGTACTGATAAGAAATTATAATTGTTTGTAAAACAAAAGAAAATTAACCAAATGTCCTAATTAAATTATATTAACTGCTTCATTACAAGTTATGGTATTGGATTCCAGTCCTACTCATGTCTAGTTCACATCACTGGTACGCTGACCAGCTACCATTAAATCATGGATGTTTTAAGGTCTGTTCTTGTTGTTCCCTATTTTCAGGGCCAGCCTGGGGCTCTGTAGCTACAGGACAATGGGAGACCGCTAGTGGCATACATCATTCGATGGTTCCTGGATGGCACTGTCTCACACTGCTTCCTTGGCCTGAGCGTTCACCATATCTCTCGCCCAAAAGTGTATGGACCATGGTTGGATGATGGCTGGCCTGCCACAGGACAACCATGGCCACAACATATGAACTTTAGGGATGCATTGAATCAGCATGGGGGCCACACAGTACTAATTTCTCCATATTCTATAAGTCATATCGAACTGGAAGAGTATTCATGTCACCTGTGTGTGATGGGTAACTCTGTCCAATCAATCTGATTGCAATAGCTCATGTCCTCCTTGGTGTTGCAATTTTAATGGCCATGAGTGTAATATTTTATGTTTACATTAAGGTTAAGAAATTTTTCGGACATAGTTGTAGCATTAGTGTATCAAAACACACCAAAATCATTATGTCCAACATAATTCTGTACAAAACTGTAGGATCTATAACAAAAAAAAAATTCCAGATAAACAACTGATTTGTCAGATATTATGTGTTTCGTAACTACATTTTCAGATTGTAGTATAAAAATTATGATTAAATTAATATTCCACTACCGTAAGCAGGTGTGACTTTGGACATGGGGAGTAACTTTGGGACACAGGATTTTTTCACTGTTATTTACATTTCCTTCCATTTTAAAGAGGGTACTTGTAATGTTCAGTGGTTCAATTGGCACCACTGAATATCAAACATCCCACTGAAATAAGGACACTTAAATGTGTTTTTTGTGTCACAGTCACCCCAACTTGTCACAAAGTGACCTTCCCCCCCCCCNCAAGGTCATATTTATTATCAAGAGAAAGAAATTTTAAGCTTACATAATAACAGATTTGACTGCCCATTTCCCCATTATTTAAAACTTCAAACATGTTTTAATTACAAGTAAAATAGACGCCCGGAACACATTCCTTATTAAATTGAAATTTGACGTACTGTGCACAATTTTTTTCTTTAAATATCAAAACTTAAATTTAAATACATTAGCATTTGAAAAGGGGTATTGTTCTATTTTTATTGGCTAAAAACAATGAGTACAAAGGGCACATAAATCTGTATAGCAAGGCATTCTACAGGGATGTTATCTGCTATCTGACCATACAAATACTCGAAAGACCCTCTAATGGCTGGGGCAAGGATGGAAACTTACTGATAAATTAAATTGACTGACAACTGGAATAAGGGGAAAAACTGATCAAATGCAGACTTTCAGACTACAGACCTGAATGCTTTGTTGAAAAAACCAAAACTTTCCGAGCCTGGCCGAAGAAGCAACGCCTCCCTAGTAAAGCATCTGTGTAGACCCAACATCATTTATCTGTTTATTTCTGTGTAGTTTACAGTGTGAAATATGAATCCTATAAACAATATTGTGTGCAACATTAGAAAAAACCTTTTAATTGGTAGAAAGATGATTAGAAAAACATACTATTACATGGAGACACAAAAATAATACAGACTATAGGCTACAAAATTGTGAAGTTTTCAGATGATTAAGACTTACAAAAGCTTGGCACAAAATAGTTATTTGTGGATCTAAGAAATGTAAAATTCATCTTTTTTCTAGAACACTGTGTTTTTGATATATTATTCAATATCAATGAACATAACTTAGCATCTGTTGTTCCTATTGCAGAAACATGATTTTATTAACAGATGTTTTGCTTGATAAGACACTTTCCAGGATGTTTGGAATGTTTCACATGACGCTGCTAAAGACAAATCTGCAGCAATTACTATCATAACTCAAATAAGTTCCGCTCTTGAGGCATCTCTCCAACACCATAGAACTGAACATTTCCCATAACACCTGATGTACCACTAGTATTTGGATGTTATTTTGCCAAACGAAGCTGTGATGCATAAAGTTGAAGTCCACACTGTTCTTTGTGATTGGAATTTATAGAATGTTATTCAATTGCTTCAAAGTCATGTAATACTGAAAGTCTCAATACACATTAAACCAAACTTCTCCACTTCACTTGCGTTATGCCTCCACTCTGAAATAAAGTAACCATTTTTATCAGTTTTATTAAGCTAGTATGAGCGAAAATTATCTGTCCTCAATGTTCAGATATGTTAACTGAGTAGCAGTTTCTAATTCAAAAATTTATACCATCCACTATGCTTACTGCATCTGCAACAAGAGGAACTATATTACCATCTTTACGTTTACTTAAATCATTTAGGGTTCTAGCTCACCGATGCAATACATTGTCCTAACCTACTGCTCCATGTCCCAGTATCCCATGGATCGGGTCATTGTGTCCAAGCCTTTAGTGCTACCAATACACTGTAACAGCAGAGCGCACTTGAGCCAAAGTCCTCGGATATGCTTCAGGGTAGTGATTGTTTATAATTTGCACTTACCATATTTGTGAGAAAAATCATCTTAAATAAAAAATTATAGTAAGAATTTATTTTTCATAGAAAAGCTGACTTTAGTGACCATTTCTTCACAATACTAACTTTTTTAATTTTGAACAGTTTAGGATGTTTAAGCATATATTTCCATGCAACCTGGGCAGGCAATGTAACAAATTAATTTTTTTCGTTGAAAGTTCTGCAAAATCAAAAATGTTAGGCAATTAAAATTCCACCATAGCCTAAGTACATAATGTTTCAAAAAGATTAATCCTATTTCAAAAGGCTGTATCTTTGAAACTAAAGAACAGAGAACCATGCAATAAAGAGTGAAATGCATGCCTGACAAAAGTTTTGCTTACAAGTATCACAAATGCTCAATATGCCCTCCCCCAATGGGCTCTGAATTATTTGGGTGCAGACACTGTGATTGGGCCATGCCAGGGTCCAACACGCCAACGAGCAGGTCCGTTCACTAAGATAGGATAGAAATGTTTCACTTGGTTGCCGCTAGCTGCCTCCCTGATGCATAGACTGAGAGTAGGTAGCAGACAAGCTACCTTCAGTACATCAGGATGACAACCTCACAACAAAAGGCCTTTTGCATTCTGCAGTTCAATAATTGCAAATCTGTGACAACTGTTCAACATGATTTTCGGTGAGAGTATGACACTGCACCCCCTACTGCTTAGAGCATTTTCGACGAACAGGTTGTTTGTGCAATAGGAAATCAACAGGTAGCCCACGTTTCCGACGAAGATGTTGAGCACATTCGGAGAAGTTTTACGAAGTCTACTCATTGCGTCAGCCAAAAGCTAGCCATTCCCCATACAACTGTCTGGTGTATTGTGTGATTGTGTTTGTTATTCAAACCATAGTGTAGCATGAACAGACTCCCTAGAATGAAGAGCCTGCACCATTTCGCAAGAAAAGTTTTACGGTCTGTTCTTTTCTCCTGACATTGTCATGGGAATCTCATACCTGCAAATGTTGCAGAACGGACTTTTTCTGCAGTTGCAGGCAGATTCCGCTGATTTCATTTTCGTGCAGAACGGAGCACCACCACACCAGCACTTGCAACGTTAAAACATTTCAGAACATCTGTTGTTAAAAGGAGACATCTGAATACTTCACACCTCCATTCCTTAATTCATGTTACCTACGTCATGAAACTTACTTCAACATCATAAAAACATATTGACTATTATATCTAAACAAAATTGCACTGTGCATCCATGCCCAATTTGGCAATAGGCCGCCTATACTTATTCCCATCAGGCTACCATGAGCCTCACCTGAGCTCTCGACCTCCTCGCTGTCGCCTCCTCGAAGACACAAAATCAATTGACCAAGAGCAGTGCGCGAACACTGCCTTAATCCAGCAGTCACATCCGATACAAGTCACCCGGCCACACCATGCAGGTGACGCCCAAATGCCTACAGGTCACGAGGGCCAAAACATGGGGCCACCATATTTCCTAGTGACTTGTGACTCAGAATTAACCATAACCCCCGCCTCATGTAAGAGCTTTCTTACTGGCTTCAAAAGCAAGCTACAGAGAGGTCTGCTATTACAGTTTAAAGTAACATAAATAACATTTTATTTAATACCAACAAAATATAGTTTTAAAACAAGACAATGATTTTGTTCATTGATTTAAGTTACAATAGCAGACATCTGCGTGACAATGTATAACACAAAGGGATATTCCATGATGCTTAAGTTATCAATAAAGTAATAACAACATAATAAAATTAATTCTCAACACACATTACATTAATAAATATTTAAGAAGGGAATACTTTTAGTTATTAAAGATCCTTATTTCAGCAATTCAAACTATACAAATGCCTTAAATGAGACTATACTCTACACAAATTAAGCAAGGTCAGATATTGAGAGTTCTTATTTCAATTCTAATATAGGGGAGGGTGACCATCTCACAGCACCAAGCACCATTATCATAAGACAAAGGTAATTTCTATTTGTTGTATTTATTGCTCGGACTATAATTAGTCTTGAAGTAAATTATGTTACTGCAGGTTGTATAGAACATTTGAAACAATGGAATGACCTCAAACTATATGCAGTTATTAGGTGTTATTTCCAAAGGATGATTCAAATCAAAAAATGTTGAGATAACAAGCAATAGTGTGCTATATAGAAAAAATTACACTATTTAAATGCTTTTGAAACTTAAGTTTGCTCAGTTTAATCAATGAAATGGATAGAAAATATTATTGAATATTTTTTTTAAATCTGTGGTAAACATTTCCTTCATTTTCCATTTGAGTAATAAAAAATTTATTTAACTGTTAATGAGTACACTTTGTCTGGGTTACATCCTCCAGACGACATGAACTGTAAAACAGAAACCTGATGTCAAGGGAAACGCAGCCCCCTGGCTTATGTGGCAAGCAGACCAGCTTCACTTACTGTCCATCCTCCAAACCTCCCACCCTCTTGACCCTGCTGCTAATACAGTTCAAGGTCACCGAGGCAAGGAAAGGCAACACTTACTGGGAGGCATCTCTAGAACTGCACTTCGGGGTGCTACTGAAGCGTGTATGCTCTGAGCTGCTACAGTGGTCGGCCCTTTCACAACAGGAGCAGGAATGTTGTACGTACTCTGATTTCAATTTGTACAACGTCATATCCATGACAATATTTTAACATGGCAATTTATTTGTTTTGAATGTTGGTCAAGTGGCACTTCATTAACTTCCTCTGACGAGCCGTCACTACTTGTTTAAAAATAAAGTGTTACTATTCCAGACATTCTAGCTTATGTCTGTGCACCTGTGTTTTGTGTCAGCAACACCAGGTGATGGTGATTAGTAATGGAGGAAGTGTTAACATGAGATTAATAGTGTCCTGTTGCTTCTCACCAATCTTCATCTGTGATACGGAGAAGAATGTTTTCATAGCTGATTTAGGTTTGATATGTTTACGATAGGGTCATTCTATATGAAATCATCTAGGTGGGATTGAATGACTATTAGTTTTTTTACTGTTACACCTTGTGAAATAGTGTTGGAATTTTAGACATTACTTACAAGTACTATTTCTTACAACTTTTTACACATGGCATGTCAAACCCACAATTTGAGTGTTTTAAGGATGTAAAAACCATTAAAACCATCTTATTTACCAAAATGAGACAATTAACATTCAAATAAGATACTATGAATTCCTTCAAGAAACCCTTAAAATTGCACTACGAAATATTATCACAATTTTTAAAAATTGCTTAAAAGAAGGATTTTTTCTTTCATATTTTTTACTTGTAGCAGTTATGAATTGTTGTAAAATAAACTTTGATGAGCATACCTTAAAATGAATTAAGATATGACCTTTCAGTAACCCTGGTTAAATTTGCTATAATTGTTTTTGCTTACTTTTTTTGTACATTCCAAAAACACAAAAAATTGTGATTTTGACATACCATACTGCAAAACAACGTGATCTAACAATTCTATTCAAGAAAAGAGTACTTACAAATAATGTCTATAAGTAGAACGGCATTTTGTACAAATATAAAACAATGAAATTTTTTTGTGGCCAACACACTTAAGAAAAATGTTTGGAATATGACTGGTTTTTCTGACCTGTCGAATGTTAATTGGGCGCTTCAAAAACACAAAGTTTTCGCTGAGCTCACTTATGTAAATCTGACAAGTTCAAAACCCAATTTTCAAAGATTATCAAAGTTCATTATGGCCACAATTAAACAGAGTATCATAGTAAACTGTAGAAAAAATGTAAATTTACATTTAGAAAGGGCACAGACATCCATGAATTTATTACACTGGATTTAAACCCACAACCTTACATTCCAAAAAATGAAATTACGGCCAAATTTGCAAATGGCAGCTGGGAGAATGCTCGCATATACTTTCATAATAAAGAGAGCAGTTGATGGTTCAAAAAATTGGATTGGCATCAATGTTTTGATGGTACAAGTACCTAAAAAAATTTGACAAAACTTGTTACTGTTCATTGTGTTCCACATCCACTTCAACAAAATATTTGTAAAAATTAATTATACCTCATAACACAATACTTTATTCTATAAATATATAACAGATGGATTACTAACACAATTTATATATTAAAATTATACACTCGCGGCACACCCCGAACTTGGAACTTTGTGGTCGAAAGCACCTTCAGCAACCTCGGCAATGAAGACTGCTCCACTCTAACCGACTGTTCTACATCTAGTTCAAATGTGTCAGTTATTAACAAAATTGGTTCAACATCAAGTACAATGTCCGCATTTTACTGCCATTTGCCAATTAGGTGGTGAGAAGTGAAGAAAGATTCTAATCAGACAGAATGTGGCACAACTAATGGCTTTGCATGCAACTGCGTGTTGATGCATTTATACAGAATTGCAGAAAGAGGTCATGCTAAATGTGTGCTGAATAAAAACAAGGAATTTTAAGTCCATTATTACAATAACTATGGGTGTTAAGATATTTTTTTGAGGGCGAAACCATTCATGTTGTAAAATCTGAAGAACGTTGCACCATTATTTCCTGAAAGGTAAATCTGTAATCCCTTCTACAACTTAGGCCACTAATTCAAGAAGGTTAATAAGATAAAATTATTGTGAGATAAAAAATATGAAAAACTCTTTGAAATATGTTTAGGACCTATACCACGAGCTTCATATTCTTCCAACTAACACGTTGCCTGGCATGTACCAAAATTTGAAATCACATTTTCCGGAATGAATTCACCAATCAACGTAAAGAAATTGTTTAGTGACATTTCCCACCTCCCTCCACAAAAGGCAAAACACGCAAATACTACATTTCCTTTCCAGGCAAATACTAAGAGCATAAATTACATTACTCACCCATGTAAGTGGCAAATATAGCTCCTTTGTAATCTATTGCTGATAACTCGCGTATAGGACATGTTAACGCCCATTCAACTTTTGTAAACCCTGCAAACACACTTACTACCGCACAATAATTATATTACAAAACTTCACATGGAAACAATCGCAAAGAAACACTTGTATTTCTGCACAATACTTTGATTTAACACGTCGCATGGAAATATTCGCAAATAAACACAATTTATAGCACACTTAAATAACCAGCCTTCGTACGGTTAAATGCACTTGTTTTCTAAACTCCCGGACACAACCAGTATCCAACTGTGACATTAAATAGGTAAAAATTGAACCAAAAGACCACAATTGCAGCGTATTTGTTTCCTGTATCTGTGCATTCTTGTTGAACAAATGTATCATGGGGATACATAGCAACTACAAGTAAACACTAGGGACCCTTTTTTGAACTCTATACTGTATATATGTATGTGTATATATATATATATATGTATGTGTATATATATATATGTATGCATATATATATGTTTTTACTACTTATATATTACGTAGTAAAATCATCTGTTGAATATCAAGAAGGTAAGTCTTGAAAAATTCATCAGTATTAAATGATATTCCTACACTGCTTGATTACCGTGGTTTATAGCTGTAAAACCTTAGTGCATCGGCAAAAACATACCCCGTGACTAACATTTTGTAAAATAAGGTTTCATTTCCAGAGGCGTTCTCGCATTAAACACGATTCAGCAACCCAAAAGAAATATATTTAACATAAATTTCATGTGTTTTACCGCATAAACACTCCATAGTCTTCTTCAGCACCATCACATTTCATGGTATATACTGCAAATTACATGGAGCACCAATAAAATTCCTATTGACTGTGATAAGTAATGACCATACATACGATTTACAGGTATTATTTTCCAGTTCTTCGGAAAAGCCCCTATTCTGGACAATTGAATATGTGTCTAGAAGATGGGCGTACGTTACAATATAGAAAAGTGTGGGAATCTTAACAAAATTAAACATTACACCTTGCCCCTACGAGACAAGCAGCTGATGTAACATACACTCTTGTTTCACTGCGAATAAGTACTATTGTTATCAGAACACATTCACTGTATTGAACAAAGGTATGTAGTGTTTCATTTACTTTTTTTAATGACTTGTATAGGTATAATGGTACAAATGAAATGAATGCTTTAACAAACCAATTTGATGAATTTAACAGAGTTTGATTATTTGCATCACTAGAAACTAAAATACATGATTTTCTTGTCTCAATTAAGATACATGAATATGCAGAAAGGTTATTATGCACTCACAGAGGGCAATGATGTATACAATTCCCTGTTCTACACAAGTCATGTACTGAACCATATGGAGAACCTCCTTTTTTGCTACACTAATAGACAGAAAAGTCTTTAGAGAAGTGGTAAAGTTGGTACTTGAATGTGATACTTGAATATCTGAAACACGTTCCACGGTCACAATATATTGTTGGATTCGCATGCATAGACAACTGTCAGATCATTACGTGACAGCTTGAATCAAATGTACTTTGTGATCCTGAATTTGCTACAAGGTACCATGTAAGCCAGTGTGACAACGTCCAACTCTTAAGTCAGTCTGGCTCATTTCTATAATGATGAATGGGGACATCGCTTTTGCTGAAGCAATGATGTGTTTCCAGTCTTCTGAAACCATGGCTTTACTCTTCTTCTCTAGTGTTCTAACAACGCAAAATCATGGTCGCATGGGAGGAAGCTGTGACAAGTGAACATAAACTTTTTGTTGATTTTGGAGAAGTAACCACATCTGACGAGGTACATGTACAAACAGAATCATTTTGTTGTTGTTTTGGCCTATGCATCAGTCCGACCACACAATCAGTTTGCGCTCTATAGGAAGCAGTACCGTGAATGCCGATGTTACATATCTCAGTATACACAAATTAGATTTCTTGCGAGCTTCGTTTAGCAGAAATATGTTTGCTTGATTACAGGTCATATTGTGGATTGCAAAGTTATAAGAAATGTACTATCTGTAAAAAATGTCAATGGAGGAGTATCGGCAAAAACAGGACTTGCTGTAAATCGACGCAGAGAGTTACGACACGTTTGTTGATTCCATCTTCCGCAAGTTGTTTATATGCTGCATCGGCCTTCATGTGATGGGCTTCGTTCTCACCTGCAATACGTGTGTGCTCCTCTTGATTCGACGCTAAAACAAGTTGAGCGTACAATAGGTCGCACTGCTTACATGTATCTGAGAGAGGGGATCCCACCTCAACTTGAAGTCACAGTTGCAAAAAAAAAGCATTTGGCCATTATAATCCAGTCGATAAAACCTTCTGAATAACCCATGCACAGTATGAATAGAAAGTGTGTTGCATCCAGCTTTCGTACAACACTCGAGACAGCTTCGAACATGGGTAGGCAGTTTCTTTGCCGGAATGATTGTTCCCTTTGCACGCTTGTTTACATACTCTACCTGAATTTTGCAACTTTTTCTGCTTCTTATCATGCAACTCTTCAATATTCAGTAACCTTTTCTACTAGAACCCAAACAATTGCATTCACTAAGCGATAAATTAACATTGTTCATGTTTGGAAAGATAACTTTACAACACAGCAAATGTGTTTGCACATAGCGAGCTGACTGTTGACTAGCAAGCGATGCTCTGCGACAGTGACGGGAAGTTGAGAAAAGCTGACATAATCCCTTCTGCCAGCACCACCTGGATTTATCTTGCAATGCATGTTTCTGACATCTAGTGAGAGGGTGTGATTAATACAAATCTCATCAAAGTGTCAGTCATATCGCACAGTAGCTTGTTAAATATAAATATAAATATATATATATAAATAAATAAATGGTTACTGAAAAGGTCACTGCATCACAAGAAAAAATTTCTAGCTATACATTAAAAATATAATTTAGGCATTTATCAATTTTCATCAATAAAAAAAATTCCTACACAGCAACAAACTGATGGCTCCTTCACTACCATGTGACTAGGATAAATGTTTAAATGTGACACAGCTCACTTACTATATCATAGAAAAAATACTTCTAAATAACAACATTATAAATACAATAGTTATCACCCAATACAACCCACTAGACCAGAATTTTCCAACTTAATGCACACGAATACATACTATCTAGTTTATAGCCTGCAGCATAAAAATGACAGAAATATTTCAAATGACTTTCGTCTTGAATTTATGGTACTGCAGTTACTAAGTTATTACACTGGAGAGCCAAAAAAACTGGTATAGGCGTGCGTATGCAAATAACCGAGGTATGGAACCAATCAGAGTAACGCGATGCAGTTGACAATGCCTATATAAGACAACAAGCGCCTGGCAGAGTTGCTAGATCGGTTACTGCTGCTACAATGGCAGGTTATCAAGATTTAAGTGAGTTTGAACGTGGCGTTATAGTCGACGCACGAGAGATGGGACATAGCATCTCCGAGGTAGCAATAAACTTTGGATTTTCGCGTACGACCATTCCACGAGTGTACCGTGAATATCGGGAATCCGGTAAAACATCAAATCTTCGACATTGCTGCGGTCGGAAAAAGATTGTGAACAAACGCGACAAAAAATGACTGAAGAGAATCATTAAACATGACAGACGTGCAACCCTTTCTCAAATTGGCGCAGATTTCAATGCTGGGGCATCAACAAGTGCCAGCGTGCAAACTATTCAACGGACCATCATTGATATGGGCTTTCAGAGCCGAAGGCCCACTCGTGCACAGTTTTTGATTATACGACACAAATCTTTCTGCCTAGCCTGGGCCCGCCAACACCGCCATTGGACTGTTGATGACTGGAAACACGTTGCCTGGTCTGACGAGTCTCGTTTACAATTGTATCAGGCGGATGGACGTGTACGGGTGTGGAGACATCTTCATGAATCCATGGCCCTACGTGTCAACAGGGGACTGTTCAAGCTGGTTGAGGCTCTGTCATGGTATGGGGCGTGTGCAGTTGGCGTGAAATGGGACCCCTGATACTTCTAGATACGACTCTGACAGGTGACACATACGTAAGCATCCTGTCCGATCACCTGCACCCATTCATGTCCACTGTGCATTCCTACGGATGTGGACAATTCCAGCAGGACAATGCAACACCCCACATGTCGAGAGTTGCAACAGAGTGACTCCAGGAACACCCTTCTGACTTTATATACTTCCATTGGCCACCTTAATCACCAGACATGAACATTATTGAGCATATCTGGGATGCCTTTCAACATGCTGTTCAGAAGAGATCTCCACCGCCTCACACTCCTATGGATTTGTGGACTGCCCTGCAGGATTCATGGTGTGAATTGCCTCCTGCATACCTTCAGACATTAGTCAAGTCCATGCCATGACGTCTTCCAGCACTTCTGCGTGCTCGCGGGCCCTACACGATATTAGGCAGGTGTACCAGTTTTTTTTTGGCTCTTCAGTGTACATTATAAACAATAAGTTACCTATAACTAATGAACCTTCTTTCCCCTACATGGGTGCAAATAAATTTAAGTGAAGTTCATGAAAGCTTAGATGGTAGGTAGTCGACGCCTTATTGACAGCAATATTACTGTTATAACATTAAAGTATTCTATTTTCAAAAAACAAATCTTCAATTTTAACATTCTTAAATTATAATATTCACTTCGTAATCAGAATGAATTAAAGACATTGACAGAAGTGCTGTGTTGGCAATGACTAGTAAGAAATAGCTTTAAGTTTTGGCATGCTCTATATTAAGTAAATGTCTCTCATTGAAATATTGTCAGGCGGGGAAATTTTTGAGATCAAGATTTGTCGCTGTTCTAAGTTGTGTTTTCCTCGTTGCGAATGAGGAAGTGCGGGACCCGGAAATTTTACAGTAGGCGGGGTATCGACATGTATAAGTATCTGACAATTTGTGGAGGACTCTGGCTGCCTGGGAGTTTAAGTGTTCGACTTCCACAAACCATGCAGTTTGGCCGGTTGTCAAGTAACAAAGTTGTGATAAATGTGTTTTGTTACTGCAGGTGTAAAAATATTTCCACGTGTATCATTTCTGTTTTACAGATGAATTAATGATCTACTAAATGGCAGTTCTGCCATTGGGTCTTGCGTTGGTTATGTGTGTGAAGGTAAGTGTTGGACATACGAGGTTTGTTTTAATCCCTGAAAAATGTTTACGACAAATTTAAAGGTCACGACTGTTAATGTACCACAACTTTGTAACTTATTCTAGGTATTTGAAACACAATTATATAACATGCTTAGACATTTCAGATAACTGAATATTTGTCGAAGCCCCAATAAGGTGTTCGGAAAGCTAAAGCTCAGTCAGAAGTAAAAAAACACCAATAACGACGCATGCTGAAAAAATATGAGCGGAATAAAAGTTACTGTGTTAGTGTATCTGTACAAGATTGTTTAAAATGTTAGTCAACATCTTTTGGTAATTATTAAGTTAAGGGGCTTTTCTAAAAAACACAAAAAAATGAAAAATTATGATATATTTCTACTCTACTAATCACGTAAAACATGAACATACTAGGAGCGTAAATTAAAAATAAGTACAAGATATTTTAAAAAATTTAACAAAATTGCGAAATGAGCAGTATAGCCAGTTTGTTTACATTTCTGAACGAAACGTCGTAGACCAACAAAAGTTGCATTAATGGATTCTGCACAACTTACCTTGTTCATATTCGAGAGGGCGTAATGTTAAAATAAGTAGAACATATTAAAAAAAAACTTGCGAAATATGTTTGTTTACGTCTATTAACGTCAGAGGAATTATATCAGCCCCCTACCTAGGTGAGTCAATTTGCATTCTTTTGGTGTGTTTTATGGTTCCTTTAAATCCCTACAATCCTACATTCGTAGTTTAGTGTAAAACCCAAAAATCCTAGGTTATTGTAAAACCCAATAATCCTAGGTTAGTTTTAAAATGTAAAATAGTGATTCACCCATCGTGGGGTTAGGTTCTGTTAGGTTAGGTGGGCACATATTACGAAATTAGTCTGACGTTAATGCCCCTAGTATATTCGTGTCCTGCATCATTAGTAGAGTGGAAATATACAATTTCCCGTGAATTATTTTTATTTTTACAGAAAAGCCCCTAAACTTAATAATTACCCATATTGTTTGTCGCCGCAAAGATAACATGATATAATAAGCAACACAAATTGTATGCACAAGTTTCCTTTTTTTTGGTTGCATTGTATGCCTGTTTGCTATACTATTTATTCTGGTTCAGGCCGGCTTTTCATCATTAACCTAAACCGCTTCAATAATGAAAAGTCAAATACCTTCTGTACAGTTTCCCCCACAGTCCAACATAGTTAAGACCAAATATTTAGGTGGAATGTGCATAATGTGCCATATTGCAAGGAACACAAATTTTAATAAACTTTAAAAAGAATCACTTATCACACCATTATCAATACACACACAGTTAACTCATACAACAGACCTCAAGATGGTCAAAAATTGTGAAAATTTGTGTAAGAGGTTAAAGAATGTAATGTAAACAAAGCATTTGAGAGTTGAAATAGAGAAGCCACATGGTAATGTTTTTGTATATAAGTAGTGGAAGAATACGTTATAGGCACCTGAAAGTATAACTCGATCAAGGCTTCAAAAAAGTGTGAAGTAAACGTGAATAGACTATAGAATGGGGTATAGAAAGTCATAGTTGGGACTTGAAAGATGGGGACTGTGAAATTAGAAACAGCAAAGCTTTCTCTAAAAAACATTAAGGAGATTTGGAAACTTAGTACCACTAGAAATATATCAATGAGAAAGTGAACCTGATTGAAGGAGAAAAATGAATATTTAAGGCATAGCATTACATTTGAAGAAGCTTGCTAAAGGCATCATAATAAAATTGAAGCAATGCAACAATACACATGAAAAACAATTAGGACATTTATGATAATTGCCATGATGCAGAGACTGTACAAATTGAATAGCCATGCCTAAAAATCAAGTAAATGTGAGTTTTGCAGCAATCTTTGGATATACTTATGCACTGTATATGCGACAAACTTAGCAGGTATGAACTGTATGTAGCATGTGACAGCTTCAACTACTGGATGAAGGTTACAGAGTCATCAGTCCTGCCAAACATCTAGGCTGATAATATATACATCTGGCAAAGGATGGGCCAACAAAAAAAAATTGATATGAAAACACTGGACTGGTTTGGCAAGTCTCTATTGATTTAAAAGGATAATATTTGCAATATAATCATAGAAACCACAAAATAAATGAAATAATCCTGAATTACCAAAAAACACCTATTATTGCAATCATTAAATATTGTAAACTTTCAAAAGTAAAAAAAAAAAATTAATAATAGTGCTGTCCTTAGATAAAGTACAATAATATGATTATGAGGTTAACATAACATACCAAGATATTAATCAACTTAGTAATAAATGTAATTTGTGAAAAGCAAGAGTTGATGCAGAACCTGCCTTTCAAACATATGTTACAATTAATGAAATAAACACTGCCAAGCATTGATAAAATTAAATGTGCTGAAGGAAACTTTAATAACTTATATTTATAAACCAATTACACTTGATTCTAAACACAGGTACTGGTTTTAATTTTATGTGCTATGTTCGTAATTCTATATTAAGCTTCTGCCTTTGTGTCCAAGGCCTGTGCATGGGGACACGGTGAAATTTTCCCACATTCTCAACGCTTATTGTAATGACAACATAAGCTTTAGAGTCAACAACAATATGATTTGGACATTCTTAAACCAAGGTTCTCTAATGATTACCTGTTATAACTGTAACATCTAAATATGTTATAAATGCTCATATTTGCCTAATGTTACCAATAATGTTCTGACAAATAAAAGAGCTTTAATTTTCTTGAACTACTCTCAGAACAAATCTTTTCTTCACATAAAGACTTATGCAACATTACAAACAGAGTTTCATCCATTAATAATATTTAACACAATAAAACACATAAATATATCAATTTCTAATTTGAAGAGCATATACTTTCCATTTGTTACTACTTTCTTATCACATGCATCAACTAAGTGGGGATGTGCTACTGTGCAAGTTACGCGTTATGTCCACTAGTAGCTGCAAATTAAATAAATAAAAAATTATATCAAGTTTTTAAATATTCACCACAATGTAGGCACACACTCTCTCTAGCTGAAGTGAATTTCCAGACTTCACCATGATTTTATAAACAAAGTTCCCGGTGGAACCGGCGCTGGCCTCACCAAATCTCCCCTCCAGGTGGCCGATACCTATTAAAAGGTTAAACCTGGAGTGCTGACTTTTTACTTGTACGTTAACTCCAACAAACAAAAAGCTAGATCAGCTCTTTTTGATCTTGCTGTGTACCACCCAGAACTTTGCAGTTTTGACCCACCATGCTGTGTCCAGAATGAATTTAAAAGACAAAACTACCTATTGCATACGTACCAAACGCGTCCGCGCATATCATTCTGTTTTTATAAACAGCTACATTTACCAATGAAACCAGCAAAACTAATGCATTTATGAAAAATCTTTACACACTTTACTGTTAACATAAAAGCATACAGAGCCATACAAAAAAAAAAACCAAGTTTCTATCTAATGTACAGCATAAAACAATTTCCGACCTCCCGTGGTAGTCAGTTGGTGCGCCACCAGTCTCTGGTGCAGCAGGTTCTGGGTTTGAATACTAGGTAAGACATGGGTGTTAGTTCAAGTTAGGACTAAGTAACTTTGTAAGCCATCCTCTATTAAGCCTTCAGGCATAACACCGAGAGACGTTAATAAGTCCTTTCCTATTACAAATCCATAAAACAATTAAGACTGTTTTTATACCTACAGTGCAAAGCTGAGCAAAAATAGAAATCATCTCATAAATCTTCAGCATATTTAAAAGTGTCGTAGCTTTTGGGTTATCAACCATAAACTACATCAATAAAATTATTTACATACAATGATTAAGAATTTTTTTAGTTATTTTTGATAGTTATCATACTTGGCACTTGATGTTTATTTTTTCTCTCTCATGCTGTTCCATCAAGTGTTGTCTCCCCAATGATTCAAGGTATTTTTCATAGGAACAGCTTAAAAGTTGAATCATTAATTTTATTATTGACACATCCTCAACACCATCAGCCAAAGAAACTGAAATATGAACATGTTGTAGCACCAAAATACCACACCATTTGTTTAAGCGACACTTACCAGTTGCTATAAACCCTCACTCCAGACTCACATTTCTTAAGAAATCAACATGTGAAATTTCACAAAATTAGCTACTTCTTTTTGATACACTTACATTTCATTCATGAACTATGTGAAAACATCTATCCTAATAACATTAAATCACCGAATTAAAAAAAATTTGACTCATGCTGACTGCTATCTGTTTGCACACTAGATAATCGTCAACAATTTCTAAGCATGACAACATGTTTCTCCAATAACGCAGAATTTGTTGCAACAGCAGGCTAAAAAAATGATAGTGCTTCTTTTAACTGAATTTCTAAGGTGACCTATTCCAACAACTTTGTGAGGCAATGTTGTAATGCTTGGCAAAGTCCAGAACCTGATTTATTTCACCCACTCTGCATTTCTACAGCATCTTTTACAGCTAAACCAACATATGTTTGCATGTAAAAAGTTGTCTTTGTTCAAAACATAGAGTGAAGAATTTAAAAAAGAAAATAAATATATCTACCTGAAATTTAAAAGGGTTCAATAAAAGCTGACAAAAAATTGTTGAAAAAAAAAAATTGTTGTTTACACATTTTGCCTGAATCACAATGGTCTGAGAATATTTGTGAGCCTTCCATTCTTGTCCTGCATTAAGCACTAAACATATTTTGATAAATTACATGGAATACCACCACTTTTTATCACAATTTTTCCATGCTCATCCCAATGAAGTGAAGAAAGTTTATTTGGGAAAATGTTGCCTTTGTCTTATTGCATTTAATCTGCTACTGTACATATACATTTTTAAATAAATTACAGAATGTTTTTAAGAATTCAACAATTTTCAACTTGGTTTATTTTATTCCTGGTTTAAAAGTATGAAAGAAAAAAGGTAGAAAACCACACAATTAATGGTGGAGAATTTTCTAATCCTGTACTGTCATAAAAGTGAAGGAGACACTTTCGTTTCCATTATTTATTTGCACAAATTTCTTTTTTTTTTCTTCTATTATAAGTCAGATGGTACAAGCACTGTGCCAGCCCCACACATCATCATGATCTCCAAATGAGGGCCAGCCTGTGAAGACTTAAGATGCACGCCAACTTTTGCCAACCAGTTAACACCACACGATTCCCATGCTGTACTTGCTAATAGCTTATCAAACTGCTACTGACAGCAGCAGAAAGTATTTCTATATACACAGTCAAATCACATTATTATAATCACCTGTTAGTATCCAGAGTAACCGCCCTTTGCAGCACGAACAGCAGTTAGACAAGCTGGCAGTGACTCAGTGAGGTGCTGATAGGTCTCCACGGGTATCTGGAGCCATACTGTCTGCAGCGCGTCTTACAAATGTTGAAGGGCGCGTGGCGGAAGAGACAGACGGCAAACACGACGATCGAGGTTGTCCCAGAGATGTTAAATTGGATTGCGATCGGGGCTGTTTGGGAGCCAAGGAAGAACTTTAAAGTCTTGATCGTGCTCTTCCAGCCACTTCTAGCCATGTGGCAAGGCACATTATCGTGCTGGAAGATCCCATACTCCAGAGAAAAGACAATCATCATGTACTGGTGGACGTGATCACAGAGGATGGATTCATAACCAAATTGATTAAGAGTGCCTTCCACACGGATGATGGGACCTAGAGAATACCACGAGAACATTCCCCAGACCATAACCCTGCCCCCATCATTTTGTGTTCGTCCAGCAATGGATACAGGGTGTCTGTTCTCGGTCATTTCTCACCAGACACGCTGACGTCCATCCGTTCTATGCATCTGAAACCATGACTCGTCTGAGAAGGCTACCAGTCGCCATACTGCCGAGCAAATTCCAGTAGTTTTCGTCGATGCACCTGTGTTAGCATGGGTGCAGTCCCCATCCATCTACTCTGGAGCCCCATTCGCAGAAGGGTTCGCCGAGCTGTTGCGATAGACACGTGTCTGGATGTCCCCTGGTTCATTGGATGGTGAGCTGTTCCACTGTAGCCTGTTGGTTGGCCTTTACGCACTGTCATAGTTGACGTTCACCTCAGACATCAATGGCGTATAGAGCTCTGCAGTTTCCACGACAGTTATTCACAATGGTGCCATTCGTCCACTCACAATACACCTTTACCACGAGGCATGTTAACAGTTCACAAATGTAGCTAATTTCGAAATTCTCCCCCCCCCCTTGGCCCAAAAGCCGATGATCAACCCTTTTTTTGCAACTCTGTTAAATTGCTTCCCTTACCCATGACAGCAGGAAGCGCACTGTGTGCAGCCAGCCTGTGACACATTATCTACCTGCTTCAACAGCCCAAGTCACAGGCCATACATCATTGGCTACGTGCGGCAGATGGCACTTCTAGCAGGTGGTCATAATAATTTGATTTGGCTGTGTACTGCAAAGGCAAATATCATGACATCACTGTGTTTGCAATTTTAACAACAACCCCCCCCCCTCCCCCCCCCNCGGTGGCCTTTTGTACATTTCTTGGTTTGTGAACACAGTTTAATATTTTAGGATTCTATCTCTCCTCTGGCACATTATGTGAAACCTACATGCCCTTTGTGTACCATCTGAAGGCATCTGTCTTATACCTTTACTGCTAAGCAATACCCCAAGCATCACCTAGCAGTTTCATCTGGTACTAAAGAGACACCTCACTTCCTTTAATTTTGCTGTATCCCTCTTAGTTTATAGCATAGTGTGCCACCCTCACCTTTGTACAGTCAGTAATAAACTTTCATCTACATTGGTAGCCATCCACTCATCATTGGTGACTATGTGAATTTATTAGCATAGCACTAAGCCATCTGGAGTATTAAGTCCCACACAAGAGTGCTAATTTTTTTAAAAATTAAACCAACATAAAGTAGTGAAGTGTGAGAGTGGTATTTGATGAACAGCTCCAACTGCAACAAATTTCAACCTTGGCCACAATGATCCAAGCTGATCTCATTACATAAAGTGAGTGGTGATTACGTTCCTCGGCTATCCCTTTTACTCCTGCCTTATCAATTGTTGCCAAACATACTGAGAAAATGTGTCATATTAATGAACAATGCACTTCATCATCATTCAGTTCAAGAAAATAAACCCCTTTCCAAGTATGCAATGAAAGAGGAAATTGTACAATTGTTGACAAATAACAGTGTTCCCTTCCCTCAGGACATCTGAAAACCAGAGCTTTATGATATAACTTATACAGAACAGAAAACCTGAACAAATGTTGGTAATTATTAAGTTTAGGGGCTTTTCTGTAAAAATAAAAATAATTCACAGAAAAAGGTATATTTCCACTCTAATAATGATGCAGAACACAAATATACTAGGGACATTAACGCCCGACTAATTTCGTAATACATGCCCACCTAACCTAACAGAACCTAACCCTACGATGGGTGAATCACTATTTTACATTTTTAAACTAACCTAGGATTGTTGGGTTTTACAATAATGTAGAATTGTAGGGTTTTACACTAACGTAGAATTGTAGGGTTTTACACTAACCTAGGATTATAGGGTTTTACACTAACCTAGGATGTTTGGGTTTTACACTAAACTACGAATGTAGGATTGTAGGGATTTAAAGGAACCGTAAAACACACCAAAAGAAGGTAAATTGACTCACGTAGGTAGGGGGCTGGTATAATTCCTCTGACGTTAATAGACGTAAACAAACATATTTTGCAAGTTTTTTAAATATGTTCTTTTTATTTTAACATTACGCCCTCTTGAACATGAACAAGGTAAGCTGTGTAGAACCCATTTATGCAACTTTGGTTGGTCTAGGACGTTTCTTTCAGAAACGTAAACAAACTAGCTATACTGCTCATTTCGCAATTTTTTAAAAATATGTTGTACTTATTTTAAAGCTACGCCCCTAGTATATTCGCATTCTACGTGATTAGTAGAGTAGAAATATATCATTATTTTGAATTTTTTTTTGTTTTTTTCAGAAAAGCCCCTAAACTTAATATATACCCAAATGTTTTACACTATTGTATTATTAAAGTAGCATGACCACAATATCCTCAGACTGCCTTCACATATATGTGAACTCAATCCTACTGGCCTAATGCAAAGAGATTAACATGGGAAAGGAAACTTGCTGATTCACAAAGCTAATGGAAGGGGAAGAAATTTTCTCCATCATTGCAGAATACTGGTAAGTATTCTGTTCACATGTGAAATACATACAAGCAGACTAGCAGAAAGACTGTTGTATGGAAGAGCATATTGACAATTTAATGAGACATTTAGGCTGCGACTCCAGAATTTCGAGTGATCTTATTATTTTCCTCTTCAGCATTGGAACAATCACGGTCACTGCCTGAAAGTGAATAAATTATTATGGAAGGATAGTCCACTGATAAAGGTCGACATCTAAATTATTTTCTTTCAAAGTATTTCAGGCGACATTATACAATTATTCCTTTATCCCCACTGAATCCCAATTGCCAATTTACACCTTCCAGTTTACTATTTCTTGTTAATGGACTGTTTACAAAAAAACCAAATCACCCACTAGCCTCCAGATCATGTTGGAGCTTCTCGTCTCGTCCAAGACAGCCGACTTGAAATTACATTACAATTTGCCTATTCTAATCACATTGTCAGCATAATAAATTTAAAAAATAAAATTCCCCTGTAGTAGATTTGGTTTTTAGCTCGACTGAAACATAAATTGCTACATTAATATAATTTATGGAAGAAAAAAAAAAATAAAAATAAAAAAAAATAAAGAGAATAGAAGTCTGTACTAACAAATATTCAGCTGGAGTCGCATGTAATATATGATTACAAAAGAGCTTTATTTTGTACCACAAACGTACAAATTAGTAACGTTAAGTTGAAATAAAAGGACCAGTTTTTTTAAAATCAAAAATGTTAATTGCATGGACTTCAGTACAGTGAATTTTTGATTATTCATTCCCGTTATTTACGTTTTACCATAATTCCTATTTATTTATTTTGGTCCTGTCTAAATTTCCATATAAACAATGATAATTGCTGACGACACTAAACAATCACTGATTGTTTGTTTTCCCATTACGTCCATTCAAAACAGACAATACATTCATTAAGATTGAACACATCAATAGATTTTTAACACCATGTGAACGCAAAACACTACGGATAATAAACAACTGGAGCTATTGACAGTATTGTTTACATCCTGCAGCAGTTTTTCGTGTTCTGTTGACTACTCTTATTCTTTTTACGTGTTTACTGCACTTGTAGGTTGATGACAGTGAAAAAAGTCTTATATGCTTATTCTTCCTACGGGTTTACTACGCATAGGTTGGCGACAATTACAAAAAATCTCCAACACTGTATCAAACTATCTATGACCTGGTTATTGTAAATGGAATTTGGAATAAGGTATTTTAACTGGCGTGATTATTATTGGAAACTATCGGTTGCGGGTTTGGTTAGAATCGTAAAGGTTTGAAAAAAGGCTGAGGAAGTAATGATTGGAGAAAATTGTTGCAAATAAATCAGTTGTGGCAATTTTAACAAAAATTGAACATGACTCGGCCGACGAAGTAACACTTCACAAAAACATTAAAATAAATAAAAAACAAAGTTTGCTAAATTTTAAGAACTAAATATTTTGATTTGAAATTATTATTAAATCATAAATTGACTTGAATAAGTTGTTTTTAATTACATCTTTAGGCTGTTGGCTTTCCCAAAAATTAATTTTGAAGTTATGTATGTTATTTCTCAGGTCTAAAATCCAGTTTGCAACTATTTTTTTTCCCTTATGCGTGGTTTTTTCTTGTTGGTCCACTGAAAAACAAATTTTCGAGAATCCACTGTAATATAATTTTCAACATTTGATTTCAGAGTTTGTTAGAATATACAAACTTAACACAGTAGGCAGCTCACGAGATAATTAGGCTGTGAGGAGTGGATAGTAGGGCAGTTACAAAACCTCTCTTCCCATAATACACACTTCCAAAGTTAATGATGCAGATACACTTCCAGACATCCCAAAAGCAACATATCACTGTCAGTCAAATTAAAGGTGATTTGGTTGCGTGATGGTACAGATAAACAAAGTTATAATGTCTGTACTTTTCAGCAGCAATACTCACCCACAGAACCTACCAATCGTTCAGTCTATAAAGTCAAAATGAAATTACAAAAGTCATTACCTGAGTAAACTAGAACTATGAAATAAGTTATTTTTCAATAATAATTCCTGGTATTCTCATAGGCACACAAAATCTCATAAAAATGTGCAATCGTAAAGTAAAACAATTTTATATTGGCTAGTCTAAAATTCAAGTACCCAGCAAGAATTTTTCTTTTTCACTTTTCAAAACATTATAGCAACCTTCCCAGCATACTGTGCAAAAGTTGGGGTGTCCAGTATGACTGTAAATTGACTTTCCCGTATATTTATTACTTCTTTCTCTAAATTCCAATACACAAAAAAAATTAAACTACAAACTATCAAGTACGATAAGTCCTGTAGCTATCTGTGCACATTTCTGTTGTACATAAAACTGGCACGATACGTTCGACGCAGACAAACTACCAAAATCAATGCAGTTTCAAAATAAAGCGACACTTCGTCGGCGACGAAGATCATCTCAGACCATTCTGCCATATATTTCCAAATGAATATGTTACTACTGGCGAGGACAGTGCACTTTTAAACTATTCTCAGGGAAAAACTGCATTTAAAACTTAACAAAAGCGCACACAATATAGCACAGATTATTAATGTAAACATTTTCCAAATAGATTATCGATCAAAAATTCAACTAATTCAAGTTAACTTTTGCTGTAGTGGCAAATAATATTGAAACAAGTGGTTTTCTCGTGTTACATACTGTTTTCCCCACTATTTTCTGTTTTTTTTTTTTCAGAAGTATTAAATGCTTTTTCTTCTCCAGCATCATCTGATGCTGACAAACGCAACGTCAATGACATATTTATTGTTGTTGGCCGGCAACCACCAGCCGACCTCACGCTAGCTGCAGCTCATCACGCTGCATCACATTGTGCTATTGTGAAACCAACTAGTACTTCTTGTGAGCCTGCTATTTCAAGTAGCATTCACAAAGAGATGTGCTGATAAATACCAACCATTGTCAAAAGAAAAAAGCCTAAATTACGAATGTCCTCTACTTAAAGTAACTTCTTTGTCCTTCTTTGTGTGCACGCCTGTCGACAAGTACTAGTCTACGAGTACTTGAATTTCCATCCTTTTACATATTTTTGGTAGTCTAGTGGCCTACTTGTAACCTAAACAGTATTTAGAATAAATTTGCACTCACATTTACACTGCATCAGTAAGCCATTTATGACTAAAATTTAAAATAACAAGAATACATCTGTAAACAATGTAAGGGTGAAGCTGCCTTCCACATCACTTGGGCACAAATTGTGGCACACAGGCAACGTACTTTTCTACTTACTATACTACACCCACGCAAAGTTGAATGGCTTGGGGAAAAGTGTCAATTTTCGAGACCACGTGAAAAAGGTTTACCATTATGCAGAATGAAATTATCACCTCAGTGGCACGAAATTATAGCTTTATCACCACCACAGCAAAAAAACATGGCCAACAAAAAATATAATACTTTATTTGACTAAAACAATAGGCCTATAAACAAAAATAATAACCTTAAGACTCGGTACATACAATACATAATTATCTATCAAATTCTATAATAAACGTGTGAACAGCAACTATGATTGCAACATCAAGAATTTTGTATGTTATTTAAAAAATAACACAGCCTCCGCTCTCATGCATGCGCAATATGCTGGGAGAGCTGATAACCATCCCAAAACATTGATGGCTATGGTACACAAAACTGTAAAATAGGAAGTAAGGTAACTTTTCTAATAATTGGTTAATTTTAAAGAACTGCATGCATTTTGGGGTTATCCATGAATTTTAGGAATAAAAGTATGAAATAATTGCAATTAGTAAAATACTTTTTAAAACTCTGATTAAAATCTGTTTCAAGTTATCAAATCTCCTTTCCTCCAATAAAGTTTCAGGCATATGAAGCAAGTCTGCTGTGACAGTAGTGCAAATCTAAGAATTTTATGATTATTTAAAAAGCTATTTTTACAATAATTTTACACTAAGGCAACAATACCACAACTCTGAGTGAAGTAAGATGCAGTTCAGAACCTATGTTTATACATTGGCACTTTTAGTCCACTAAAAGATCACGTGACCTAAATTAGTCTACTAAAATGATGACTTATTTGGTACGTCAGTATTTAGTCTTTTAGTATGTAATGGAAATTACAACAATATAAAATACTAAATTACCAATTCGGTACCATCGCTGGACAAGCGACCATTAGCAACTTCTGAATTGAACGCTACAAGATACTAAAAAACTAAATTGTTAATACGAACACACCCTGAGCCTTGCATCACACACACCCGACTCTCCATGCAAACTTGTCTTCCATTAAATCTAACGACTAAACTATCTGCAAATAATTTGTTTATTTGGAACCAATTTTACGAAACGCATCTGTGCAAGTCACTATGTCACAGACAGCCACCCGTAAGCGATTAGCTACATTATGGCAGAGGGCTAATTGTCCGTGGCAGAGGGCGTGGCACAGCTAGGGAACATTGTGGAAGGGAGAGGCGAGAAAGAGAATGAGAGAGAGAGATGAAAAAGTATAGGTTTGGGAAGGAAAGAAGCCACCATCCACTTATTGACTTAAAAATTATTTTTAATATGATATTAAATGTTGCAACAAAACTGGACGAAACCTATGTAATATGAAACACACTTATGGGAAAGAGACATACGTTCAGACTTTTATTTACATGAAGCAATGACTATCGCTAGATACAACAAATGTCCAAAGCTACATTTCTGTTCCCTCCACAGAAGATACTGCCTGTCCTTGCACGACTCATTCAACTTGATGCGACGCTACCACTCACCGCACCAGAAGTCTTCATATTTTTCTACTCTGCATGGTGGCTTGCTCTTTGCCCAGCCCGGGTCCCCTCCCTTTTTTCCTCCAATTATCCCACACTTGATTTTCCCTCCTCTCGTGAGTCATAATTTTTTTGTCAACAGGGCAGTTTACATAAGTCATTTCACACCTTGAGTCGTTCCTATTCTATGCCAGATTGTCAACTGTACGAGTCCCAGAGGAGCTATAACATGATTTAAGCTGTCGAATTTGTCGTCCTTAGGACGTTTGCTGTGATGAGGCACCATCTATTATATTTCGTAGCCCGACAGAGAGTTGTGTTAGCTGGACCTTTTTTTAAATGTCTTTAATGTTTGTGTGGCATAAATAGGTTTCCAGTATTAACATGTAGTGTCTAGTTTTGTTTGCTGCCAAAAAAAATTTCAACCTTTTTTCAATATGCTTCGTGTCCACGACTCTCACGTTGGCGTAGTAACCTTTAAAAGGTTTGTTTATTATAATTTTAATCGCTGGAGCTATGACGGGTAATTTGACTACCTCCACCAATACATTTTTTAAGTGATTTTAAAATAAAGGTTTAAAAGTTAATTTTTATAAAAAAGAGGTTTTACTGGGCTCTTAAGGCTGCCCTGCTTTTTTATAATTGCTCAAAATTACAAGTCTAGTCAGTGTAACGCTTTAATTGTATTCAGCAAATTATATTTGTTTTAAATCATTGTATTCTATTGGTAATTTGCATATCATGTTTTAAATATTCTCTATTTTACTGAGATATCCAATGATATATTCTATGTTTTGTTAAATTTTAAAATATTTTGTATGCATCTGGAATCTAGTAACTTTCGTGATTATAAGTTTTAATAAATGCCAAAGTGGTTTGTAACCATTTTTAGGGTGCTGTCTCATAATAAAAATTTATTTGGCAAAATACAGGTATTAAATTAGTTTTGTTGTTTGTAATTATTTGTGCTCCGGCACAGTGACTTAACAGACAATGAATAATGCTCCCCAGTTAAATTTAAGGCTTGCTTCCGCAACAAGGAATATGAATGTTTTAACATCTTTTGTACAGTAGCACTGTCATGCAAAATAGTTGTGGTTCATGTTATTTTACATATTATTACTACGAAAACCTGTAGCCGGTTATGGTGTCGAAGGTAGAGGAGGTATTTATCAACCAAAGTTGGGCAATCATACTACACCAAACAATTTTTGCATTGTATAGTTATAGTCTATTCACGATTTCTTCAAACTTTTTTAATCAAACCTTTGAAAAATCACCTTATGTATGGCATGTTAGCTTCTTTTCTAAATATGTTACATATTACAAGTGTTTTATACATGTGTTAACTTAAAATTACCTTGGTTTTACTTTAATTGAACTGTTATTTATATTCTATCTATAAATTATACCATTTTATTAATAATTAATATAAATAAAAACAGGGAGAAAACAGCTGTGTTGGTAATGCCTAGTAAGAAAAAGTTCTTATGCAAAATAATATAACATTGAGTGCGCACAAAAGTGGTGCGTTGTCCCTTGGACATAATTTTCAGCAAGTCAGTTGTCTGCAGAGGACTTAAAGTAAACTTGCATAAGCAGTAGAATTACACTATTATACAACTGCAATAACGCACACGCACAAACAACATTTGTTACAAAAACATCTGCAGTACTAGGTGCAAAGAAGACAGGCATTCCTAAACCACCTCCTCACAGCTACAACAACCAATCCCTGCCACCCTTGTCCTTCACAGCACGGGGCTTCATGGACATCCTGTTATTACCTCCTACTTTCTCTTTGCATAACCTCCAACTCACTGCGGTATTCAGACTTTTAAAGGCGGTGCACATTATTTAACTTTAGTTTCCTTGGTGCAATTTTTAAAGTTCTAACATAGATTTCATAAACCAGAATAAAATTCCCACCATTCAGAAAAATGACCATATATTTCCAATCCCGTACATTTATCACTTTTCCTCATCGCTAAAAATCCTGAAAAGTACAAAAACTAAAGTACAAAAACTATGGTGAAAAACTAGACAATCTCCATGTAAAATTAAAAAATAGCATTATTGCTGCAATCATGTCAGTTAGGCTAACTGTTCAAAAAGTAATAATGCCATTTGTACACAAGTTTAATTATTAAATAAAGTAGACACTTATTTACAGCATGTACTATGCTTAATGTACAAAAGCTGTAAAAAACTTACGTACTGTTCTTAATGTTCCAATGTGCTTAACACAACAGAAAGGAAAACGCAAAGCTACAACACAGAAACAAAGCTACACTACAATGTTATTTATAAATGTAACAAAATGTACTTACCACAAGTGGAACAAAAGCACATGGAGGATTTGTCTCGCTTGTCACAGTTTGAACACGGAGGGTTCTCTGCATTGGCAAGCTCTATGAGCTGCCGCATGAGCATGTCTGGAGGAGGGAGTGCCATGCCTTCCTTCAGCAACGTCTGCTGACTGCAACCAACCACATACTATCCATCAGCTCCGCTGCATAAACGTCGTTACAACTGCACATAACACTTACACCTAGGGTGCTACACCCCTGTACAAATCAAGCTGCAAAATGTGTTTCAAGGTAGGAGAGTGGTGTCCTACAGAACACTTTACCTAACTGTACAAGAGGGCACAACTCTAAATAGTAGTACAGACAATACAAAAATGTCCCATTCAACCAAAAAAGTAGTAGTGGGGTCATTCCACATCAAATCAACGCAAAAACAAGGATTTTCGTTACCCACCACCTCAGATTTTGATTAAACTTGGGTGTACACCTTTACCTTATGGTTCAAAGAAACCCCCTGAAATATTTCCACCCTATCTCAAACGGTTTTAATTTTATAGCACTTCCAAATTTAATTAAATCTTCAGAGTCTGTTAATCTTAAGACCCTCTGCATAAGATACCCTTGCTTACATTTTGGGTCATTCCAGGTGAAATCATTAAGGGACTGAAACTGCACCATATTATTTTTTTGATAAAAATGTGTTCCTATTTTACCCTATTCTCAAGATGAAAGAAAAACATTAATTTAGATTTTTACCTACAACAAAAGTGGATGATGGCAGCCATTTCTCATACACAATGGAAGCAAATTTCACAGATTTCGGAGGTTTACGAAACCGGCCCTAACTATTTTAATAAGTCACCTATTGTGGAGTTTTTAGTGTAATTTAAAAGCTTACATAATATACTATTACACTGTATATTTATATCATAAAATAAATATTGTATTTTCATGATGATTGCAATCTGCATTAAGCATTCAGATGACTGTTTTACTCCACTTTATACCCCACCCTGCTTCACCAAAGTTGCATTTAGCTATCATGTAGAACAGTGTGCAACATCAAGGTTATCAGGGTTGAATACTTCCTTCCTAGTAAAAAATTGTCTCCAACTTGGGGGGAAAAAAATTTACCATGTTAGAAGCCAAATAAAGTTATGTGGGGGACAAAATAAAATTGAGTTCTTTATGAAAGATACTCTTGATGAATAGCTATAGGGCACAAGTTGCCCTATTACGTTATTTTCACCACTGTTGATTACACAGACCGTTTAAAAAACAATGAAATGTTGATTTTTAAATTTAATCGGTTATGCATTATATAATCCCACTTCATTCTGAATATCATTAAAATTAATGTGACAAGCAGTACTAAGCGTTAATACAGTGATTGGGCAGTGCAATGTTTAAAATCAAAAAATTTGCAATTTTGCAACTGTGTACATTAATAAACGTTCACCTACAGTACTGTAATTTGAAAACTATAGAAAGTTTAACTAAGAAAATTAAAATAAAGGCAATATTCACGAGGAGATGTTTTTATGTCATGTTATCACATGTAATGGTAACCACGCTGTAATGTCCGAAAGTCTGAAAATGATGCAAGACTTGAGGTAGTAACTTACAATGGAATAACACACAACATAAGCAACAAACTGAGTTAAATGTAATCAGTGATTTTCATAGAGAGAGTGCCACATACTACAAAGTAAAATAGCTGCATAAACATAGAGTTTGTAAATTTTTAAATATTAGTATAAATGTACAAACAGTGGCTGTAAATTGAAGTGAAAATTAAATTGTAAATATGTAAAAAGACTAAAATGTAAACAAAGCATTAAAAAATTTAATTGACTGCTACCACAGATAGAATTAATTAACTTGCGCAGTGATTAGGTATTTGTTATGCATAAAATTGGTTTTGATGTTTTGAGGTTGCCTGCCAGCACGAAGAAAAATTATATTGGCACACTCTTCAACTACAGCAAAAGTAATTCACATTTGCATTCCTTTGACACACTTTAATTGATCTAATTTAGAATGAAGTGAGGTTATGTAATGCAGAATAGATTAAATTTAAAAATCAACTTTTTTGTTTTGTTTTTTCAAAGGTCTATGTACTCAACAGGGGTAAAAATGACAGAATGGGACAACTTATGCCCTTTAGCCATTCATCAAGAGTATCTTTCACGAAAAAAAAACTCACATTTTTATTTTGTCCTCCAAATTACATTTTTTTTTGCTCCGAAAACAACAAATTATCATTTTTCTCAAGTTAGAGACTATTTTTTTCTAGGCAGGAAGTCTTCAACCCAGATAACTTTGATATTGCAGCTGTTCTACATGTAGACACTAAGCACACAAAAGATCAGATCTCTAAATGCAACTTTGGTGAAGCAGGGTGGGGTAAAACAGTCATCTGAATGCTGAAAGTGGATGGCCACCATCTTGAAAATACTAATTTTATTTTATAATATAAATATACAAAGTAATAGTATCTTATGTAAGTTTTAAAATTACACTAAAAATTCCCCAATAAGTGACTTATTTAAAATGTTACGGGTAGTTTTGTAAACCTCCGAAATCTGTGAAATTTGGTTGCAGTGTGTATGAAAAATGGCTGCTGTCATCCACTTGTAGGTAAAAATTTAAATTTATGTTTGTCTTTCACCTTGAGGGTAGAGTAACATAGGAACAAATTTAGATCAAAATAAAAAATAGTGCAGCTTTCATTTTTTTTTTTTATTTAATAATTTAATATGGAATTACCATTTTATATTGTTTCTCCATTATCAATTACAATTGTCTTTGAATTTGCACAAATCTCAATGAAAGTATGGGGATCAGGAAAAAAAAAACCTCAGCATTCAAAATATTTCATAAATGGCTAAAAAAATTACGTACAATATTTGTATCTTAAGATTTTTGATGGAAAAACTATGTTCAGAAAATCTTACTGTTAAATAAATTTAGATACAGGATGTGAGGAGAAGCATTAATACAAGGCATTATCGGGAGGGTCTTTTAATGAGCTCTACACGCAACAACACGAGACACGTGACTGAGCGGGAGGTACCTTACCGAACAGGTTATGTTACAAAATTCTGATACCCCTCCTCAAGTCAAACACTGTAAACATACAAAAATTTTGACTTAAAAAAGATTTCATATACTTTATTTAATATACACATCATAAAAGTATTAATTAAGGTTCAACAATTGCCTGAATTGGTGACATTTATTCTGGCATAAGGCCTTAGTAAAAATGTCACCAATGTTATTCTGTGAGTCCACATAGTCAATGGCCTTTTCTCCTTGAGGTAATGTAGCAACTATCCATGTACCATGACGTTCCAGCGCATCTATTTCATTCTGTATGGCGAATATTACGCACTGAAGCACTCATTCACGGCAGAATATTATGCATAGAAGCAATAGTTCATAGATGAATATAACGCACAGAAGCACTTGTTCTTGCTTTCTCAGTTTTTAAATCTGTCGGATTAGGACGTCACAACTCACCCCGGCAACGACACAACGGCTACCGAGCTGTTCAAAAATGTCTGTTAAATCACATGTGACGCGTCACCATGACGTAACAATACCCACAAGCCAATAAGGTGACTGCAGAAATCATGACGTAACCAAAAAACATAACGACCAAGGTAAACAAAGCACAGAACAACTGGTACTATTTTATTTAATATGTTCTACTTATTTTAACGCGATGCCCTCCTGAATATGAACTATGTAAGCTGTGCAGAATCCATTAATGCTGCTTTCGTTTATTTAGAACGTTTCCTTCAGAAAAGTCACTAAACTTAATAATTACCCAGCAATGTAACTTACAAAAATTGTACTGTTATTATTCAGAATAGGGCTTTTACAAAAAAAAAAAAAAAAAAAAAAAGGGGGGGGGGAAATATTACTTACAAATGGTATATGGTCATTATTAATCACACTTAATAAGAATTTTATTGCGGCTTCACATAACTTCCAGTATACACCGTGAAATGTGATGGTGAGGAAGGCTACTAAGATTAGGGTGTTTAAGTGGTAAAACACGTAAAATTTATGTCAAATTATTTCTTTCGGGTTGCTGAATCATGTAATGCAAGAACGCCTCTAGAAATAAAAGTTTATATTACAAAAATTTAGTCACAGGGAATGTTTTTGTTTGTTGGCACGCTAAGGTTATACAGCTCAAACCATGGTAATCAAGCTGTCTCAGAATGTAATTTAATTTTGTGAATTTTTCAAGGCTTACCTGATTGATATTCAACAAATGATTGTTCTACGTAATGTAGCAGAAAAAAAAACACGCAAGCATGCACGCCCACAC
Source organism: Clitarchus hookeri (assembly GCA_002778355.1). Lineage (NCBI taxonomy): Eukaryota > Metazoa > Arthropoda > Insecta > Phasmatodea > Phasmatidae > Clitarchus > Clitarchus hookeri. The sequence continues at coordinate 611,593 of NQII01000582.1, read as the reverse complement.
ACACACACACACATATATATATATAGATAGTACATCATACACAAAACATACCTTAGTGTTCTTAGGGTCATTCCTTGTAAAATCAAGGGACTAAAGCTGCAACATTTTTTATTTTGATAAAAATTTGTTCCTATGTTACCATATCCTCAAGGTGAAATAAAAACATAAATTTAGATTTTTGCCTACAAGTGGATGATGGCAATCATTTTTCATATACACTGAAAGCAAATTTCACATATTTAGGAAATTTATGCAATTAGCCATAACTTTTTTTAACAAGACACCTATTGTGGAATTTTTAGTGTAATTCAAAAGCTTACACAATTATAATTAAAATTATTAATAACGATAATTTACAATTGGGCTACCGCCCAGTGGCGAGACGTCTCCCTTAACCTGACCAAACTCCTCTTCCATGCCCCTCCTTAACTTTGCAACCCCCCCCCCCCCNATCACAGACCTCACAAGCATAGACAGTCTATCCCGCTCCGTTCTCCTCCACACCCTCTGAAGCTTCTCACTGTTGGTTTCTCTCCCTCTAAACACCCCCTTACTTAGCTGGCAGCTATGTTTCCCCACCTTCCCTCTCCTTTTCACCATCCTGTACATCTTGACCAGCCTTTCAACTTTCATCCCGTCCTTCAACGAGCTCCACCCCATTTCGCTCATCATAACTGATGGCCTATAGTTCCCTTCGTCCTCACCATCCTGCCCCCGTTTTCACCACCTAGCCTTCACCCATCTTGCTGCCCTTCTATACACCTTCTCTAGCTCTCGCACCTCCATGTATGGGTCCCATACTGCTGCTGCATATTCTAACATCTGCTGTACCAATGTGCCATATGCCTTCACCTCACCACTGACTCCCTTCAGGACCTTTCCTAACATACCCAAAGCCCTTCTTCCCTTTGCAACCACCCTCTCTGCCTGTTTTTTCTATCTGAGGTCTCCCTGCAATACAATCCCTAGATACTTATATCTACTGCTTTTTCTATATCTTGCTCCTCCCATCTGTACATGTCCCTGTTTATCACCTTCTTCCTTGTAAACCTCACTACCTTAATATTTCTTAAATTTATCTTCATTTTATTCTCCATGGTCCACAACCATATTGTGTTAATGTCTGCCTGCAAGTTTTGACCCCCTCCCACCACTGCATACAATACACAATCATCTGCAAACAATCTTATTTTTCTCCTAATCCCCAAACCCATGTCATTTAGCATAATGTTAAGCAACAGAGGGCCCAGCACGCTTCCCTGCGGTACGTCTGATGTAACTTGTCCTTCCTCCGATATTACCTCCCCCACTTTCACCCTCTGTCTTCGCCCCCTGAGGAAGTCACCTACCTATTCCACTACCCAGTTGTCTGGTATCAGCTCATCCACTTTCTTCATTAAAGTCCCATGGAGCACCTTATAAAATGCCTTCTCAAAATCTATGAAGCAGGCATCCACCTGCATCTCACATGAGTATACTTTTCTGAAATCATGTTGACTCTTCCAACCAATTCCTCTCCCTAAGATACTATTATACTGCATACCCCACCCTGCTTCACCAAAGTTGCATTTAGAGATCTGATCTTTTGTGTTCTTAGTGTCTACATGTAGAACAGTGTGTAACATCAAAGTTATCTGGGTTGAAGGCTTCCTTCCAGAGAAGAATAGTCTCCACCTTGGGACAAAATTAAAATTTGCTGTTTTCGAAGCCAAAAAAAGTTATTTGGGAGACAAAATAAAAATGTGAATTTATTTTTATGAAAAATAATCTTGATGTATAGCTATATGGCACAAGTTATCCCATTATGTTATTTTCACCCCTGTTGAGTGCACAGATCATTGAGAAAAAAAAGATGATTTTTAAATTTAATCTGTTGTGCATTATATAATCCCACTTCTTTCTGAATTTCATTAAAAAATGTGGAAATCGCTTAATTAATGAAAGCGTAAAAAATGTAACAGATTTTTACAAGAGTGATGATGTAAGCAGAATCAGGCCTGGTTTTAAAGGACTGTGAAACAGTCAGATCGCCAAGTGGAGCAAAGATAAAAGAACAAAAATATATAGTACTCTAATTTAAATGAAGTTTATTTGAAATTCAAAGAAACTCATCCATGTATAAAGATAGGGATTTTAAAGTTTGCTTCATTAAGGCCTAAGTGTTGCGTGCTAGCTGGTGCCAGTGGTACACATTCTGTATGTGTGCGGCTGCAGCACCAAAATGTGGAATTAATGTTGGCAGCTACAGTGAGTAAAATGTTGAACAAAGATGTAATGAAAATGATTGTATGATTCAAAAGAAAGTTGTATGCTTTCACAATGTCATAAATGATGTCCTGGAGTTGATGTACCGGATGGAATCATCTGTGAGGAAGATGAGCTACGAATGCAATAAAGTACAAATAATGGTTGTCAACTGACTGCTGTCAGCTTGCCACCTTAGTGAAAAATAACTGTTAATGTGGCCACGCACAAAGATGATTTCCATCTGTCTGCTGAATGGCATGTTTTTGCCACATCACATGGCAGAAGTAAGTGTGATGGTGCCGGAGGTGCAGTTAAACATCTTGTGACCAAGGCTAGTTTACAAAGAACCACTGAAAACCACATTGTGTCGCCACAAGAAATGTTCAAATTTTGTTCAAGCAAAATTTCTGGAATAACTTTTTCTTTGTGCCATCAGAAGATATTGTTTGTGAAGAGAAGTTACTTGAAAGATTATTTCAAAATGCTGAAACCATTCCCAATACAAAAAAATATCATGGTTTTGTTCCAGTAGATTGAGATAATCTTACTTTCTACCAATACTCATCATCGCAAAACTATTTAGTGGTACCCATCACCAAACCACAACAAGCTGTTTTGCCAGACCTGAACAATTGTGTTTTATTTATGATGTTGACTGGTGGATTGGAATAGTTACAGGCAAAGTAACTGTGGAGGAAGAAGAAGAGTACAAGGGCATATTTTTTCACCCCTAAGGCCCAAGCACTCACTTCAAACTTACAAAGGAATTGGTAGGGGTAAAACCAGTGAATATTTTAAGATTGTTGTCACCACTTGAGGTAGTAACATCCAATGCAAGAACACACAACATAAGCAACAAACTAAGTGAAAATCAATGTGATTTTCATAGAGAGAATGGCACATACAACACAGTAACATTGCTGCATAAACATGGAGTTTGTAAATTTGTAAATATTAGTACCTAAAAGTGTACAAACAGTGACTTTAAATTAGAGTGAAAATCGAATTGTGAATGTGCAAAAAGAAGACTAAAATGTAGACACAGCAGTAAGATTTAATTGACTGGTACCGCAGCTAGAATGAATAAACTTGTGCAGTGATTAGGTATTTGTTATGCGTAAATCTGTTTTTGATGTTTTGAGGTTTCTTGCCAGCATGAAGAAAACATATATTGGCACACTCTTTAACTAAAGCAAAGTTAATTCACATTTGCATCCCTTTGACACACTTTAATGAATCACATACAAAATGAAGTGAGATTATGCACAATAGATTAAATTTAAAAAATCAACTTTTTTGTTTTTTGAAAGGTCTGTGTAATCAAAAGGCGTAAAAATAACAGAATAGGACAACTTGTGCTTTATAGCTATTCATCAAGAGTATCTTTCACAAAAAAAAATTATTTCGTCCCCTACAACTTTTTTTTTTGGCTTTGAAAAGAGCACATTTTGATTTTTTTCCCAGGAATGAAGTCTTCAACCCAGATAACTTTTATGTTGCACACTGTTCTACATGTAGACACTAAGCACACAAAATATCAGATCTCTAAATGCAACTTCGGTGAAGCAGGGTGAGGTGTAAAGCAGGGTAAAACAGTCATCTGAATGCTGGAAGCAGATGGCTGCCATCTTGGAAATACAAAATGTATTTTATTATATAAATATGGTGTGTAAAGCCTGATACAGACAGACGTATTTTGTGAAGAAGACCGTGATCACCAGAAGGAACAAGAATGTGAACACCCTCTTGCACTCAAGTCCCACGTACATATCGTACATTCAGCAGTAGTACTTGAGTGTTGCTGCATGCCAGTCACTCATTTCCACCACAACACACAAAGATTCTATAAACCTTACAAATCACTAATACAGAATTAAATTATGTTCTCTACTCTCAAACTAACAATATCAGCATAAATAAGTGTATGGGAACTACATAAACGTATAAAACGCAAATGTAAAACTACTTGCACAAGAAGTTGAAAGAAAAATGGAACAGTCTCTAAATGCTTCTAGCTAGCACGCAAGCCACTTGCAAACAAGTTAGCCAGTCACACAATGCAAGTTGACTTGATTAAGAAAGGTGTACACCTTCTTGTAGAAGAAAGTGAACCACGTGTATGGTCTGTTTCATATAAGTTGGCGAGATTCTGACAGTCAGTGAGTGGCAAATAACGTATACAAATAAACAAATTAATACATTTTATTTTACGTGGTCACAAAACAACGATTGTTAGAGTTACAAACTAAACTTTGTGACAAAGTAGTAATTTATAGGTGTTCAAAGTGAAATGCACAATAAAACGATCCGTATCCAAATGAAACGCAACTTCAAAACCTTGAGAATTATTTTCACGTCGTCGTATCCCCACACTCCATCCATGCTTGATATTAATTCCAAAAGCATACAGAAAGATTGTATGGTATTGTTTTAATTATTTTTTCTAATAATTTGACGAAATATATTTTTAATTTGTCTCGTTCCAAGCCAGTAATAGAAGAACATTAAACTTTTAAAAAAGATCGGATCACGAAGCAGGCCAAGTGCTGCTATCTCTTGAGCAAAGCAAACTGCCCACACCTCACCCTGTCATGCCATGTGCACCATCTATGCGCTCTTTCCCTAATCATTACCATCCAGAAAAGTATAGATTTCATGTTCAATATGTAACAAATTTATGAACAGATAGCAATAGTTTTATTTTTCTGCGAGCTCTGCATAATTTTTAAAGTAACATATATATATTTTGTGTACAGCAATTTTGAGTACTAGTAATTTCTATTCGGCCGGTAATCGTTCATCTACATAAATTATACACCATATTATTCTCCCGAAAACCCATTTCCTTTATTCCGTGTTGTTACTATATTGTATTGATAAAGTGAAGAAAGTGGGACATGCGTGAATAGTTTTTAAGCGATTCTTACTTTATTCCACACCACATATTTTCAACTCGAACTGTTTAGTATCAGTAATAGCAGAATTACTGCATTGCAATCAATAGTCGTTGGTGAATTGTTGGCGAATAGAAGTGGGTTGTCAATCAAATTTCCCGAATTACTTTTAGTTCCAGTTATATTAGATATGATGTCCAAAGTGTGATAATAGCTACAACTACAGTTTCGCAAATGTTAACCCAAATTCGCTGTCTCGGATAAATTATAAAAGAGTTGGCAAATGTTCGAATTTATTGTACAAGGTTATAAATTTTTACTTCTATAACCTACAAATTTTTACAGACAGATGTTAGTCTAAAATACCACAAAATTTGTTTAGCATTACAGTACAATGGCGAAACGATATATAAACAAAAAGTACACATTTGGCGCTACTTTCATCGAACTGTCGAAATCTTGCCAACTTACATGCGGCCGACCATAACAGGCTTAATAGTATCTTCTGTAAGCTTTGAAATGACACTGAAAACTCTACAACAGGCAACTTATTAAAAAAGTTACTGATAGTTACATAAACCTCCGAAATCTGTGAAATTTGCTTGCAGTGTGTAAGAAAAATGGCTACCATCATCCACTTGTTGTAGGTTTAAGTTTAAATATTTTTCTTTTATTTTGAGAATAGGGTTACATGGGAAATTTTTTTTTATCAAAATCAAAAATGGGGCACATTCCATTTTTTAAATAATTTATGATTTCATATTGAATGACCCATTAATTGTAGTGGATGCTTATCGCCATGATACATTTGTTAGACAATGATGCAAAGTGAGAGGAAACAATTGCACATTGATTTTGATCTTCCAGTTCAATATTTACCTATTTAATGTTACAGTTGTATGCTGGTAGTGCGTGGAACAGGTCATGAAGTGTACTGTGTGAATTTGACAGTGTATCATCATCGGTGTGAAAGCTTGTACGAGTGTTTAGAGGGAGAGGAAACAATAGTGAGAAGCTTCAGCGTGTGTGGAGAAGAACGGAGCAGGGTATCTGCAAGAAGGGTTGTAAAGTTCAGGAAGGACGTTGATGAGGAGTTTGGTCAGGTAGGGGAGAGGTGAGAGAGCTCACCACCGGGTAGTTATTATATTAATTCTGCTCCAGCTAGAGGATGAGGAAGAGGCAAATTCAACAAAAGATGTTGCGCATGTTTCTTCGCGATTGTTTCCATGAGACGTGTTACACTGACGTATTGTGAGGAAATATAAATGTTCCTCTGAAATTGTTTCCACGTGAAATGTTATAATATAATTATTGTGCATTAAAATGAGTTTATGGGGGTTCACACAAATTCTATAGATGTTTGTGTGTCGTATACAGGTGTTTTCAGCAATATATCACAAAGGAACTATATTTGCCACTTCCATGGATAACCTAATTTATATTGAAGTTTTTGCGTGGAATGTATGTAGTTAATTGTACTATGTAGTATTGCATCTGACTGGGAATTGAAGTTCTTACGTACTGATGCCGCTAGCCCTGCAAAATTAAACCTAACTCCACTATAGGTGAATCACAGGGGGTGGATGAACCGACGCAAGCTTAATTATTATACTTTCTCTAACACATTATCTCCTGACGGCACACTCTCTCCCTATAATTACAAATTGTGAAATTAGGTCGAGTCAGGTTAGGTCTTCTTGCATTTAACGTGGTCAAGGAATGCAACTCACATGTAATTTACATACATATTACATGTTTTACACCTCAATTTCCTTCATCTCCATAGCCCTCCCCACTGTCGCATTTGGAAGTATATACTGCAAATATAGTGATGCAGCGAGTGAATTCGTGTTCAGTGTGGTTAGTAATTTTGATTTAACATGGTTAAGGGACCCAATTTAAATGTAATTGAAATATATTTTAAGTGTTTTACCCAATATTTCCCTGATATTCACAGCCCTCTCCACTATTGCATGTGGTAGTATGTAATGTGAACAATGTGATGGCCCACTAAATTTGTGTTCTGTGTGATAAGTAACGTCAATACATACCATTTGCCGGTATTTTTCAGTTTTTCAGAAAAATAGCACAATCAACATGCAGAAAACTATCCTTCTGATAAGGGCCTAGTCTTCATAATCAACTAAGCTGTAATTATCCAGTTTAGCGGCTTTTCTTAAGGAAACTTCCCAGATAAACGAAAGTAGCATTAATGGATTCTGCACAGTTTACATAGTTCATATTCATGAGGGCATCATGTTAAAATAAGTAGAACGTATTAAATAAAATAGTTAAAAGTACCAGTTGTTCGGCGCTTTGTTTACCTCGGTCGTTATGATTTTTGGTTACATCATGATTCCTGCCATCATCTTATTGGCTTGTAGGTATTGTTACGTCACAGCGACACGTCACGTGTGATTTAACGGACAATTCTTTGAAACAGCTTAGTAGCCATTGTGTTTTTGCTGGCGTAGGTCATGACGTTCCAATCTGGTGGATATAAAACGGAGAAATCAAGAACGAGTGCTTCTGTGCGTTATATTCACCTATTAACGAGTGCTTCAGTGCATAATATTTGGCTATGAAAGAGCGCTTCAGGTGTTATATTCATGTATGTGGCGCTTTAGTGGAACATGATGTTTCGTCAAGTGAGGTAAGGTTGAATTGGCCGTTGACAGAGGAATTGTACCAGCTTAGGTGAGTTAATTGATGTTCTTTTCGTGTTTTTTTTACGGTTCCTTTAAATCCCTAAAATCCTACATTCGTAGTTTAGTGTAAAGCCCTAAAATCCTAGGTTAGTGTAATACCCTAAATTCATAGGTTAGTGTAAAACCTTACAATCGTAGGTTAGTTTAAAATCCTACAATCCTAGGTTAGTTTAAAACCCTACAATCCTAGGTTAGTATAAACATGTAAAATACTGATTCACTCATCGTGGGGTTAGGTTCTCTTAGGTTAGATGGGCACATATTACAAAATCAGTCATACGTTAATGACTCTAGCATATCTGTGTTCTGCGTAATTAGTAGTGGAAATATACCACTTTTCAGGATTTTTTTTTTATGGAAAAACCCCTAAACTGGATAATTACCAACTAAGCAACTTTCACAGATGCTAAAACCTTACATGTCCAGCAAACATTATTAACAACACAACAAAATAAACTTTGAACAAGCAAGCTCGTGTCCCAACTCATCGAATTAATACTATCCAGCTCATTCATATCACAGAGTGCTCTCTGCTGTGCCAACCCACAAGAGTGTGAAAGGAAAATCATTGACAATGTATTATTATACACTCACTTTCACTCCCTCTGTGGAAGACATATTGGTAATTATGCAGTTTAGGGGCTTTTCTGAATGAAACATTCTAGACCAACAAAAGTAGCATTAATGGGTTCTGCACAGCTTACCTTGTTCATATTTAAGAGGGGGTCACGTTAAAATCAGTAGAACATATTAAATAAAATTTAACAAAATTGTGAAATGTACGAGCAGTTTGGCCGGTGTGTTTATGTCGGTCACCATGTTTAATGGCTGTGCATCGCTGTTTCCCACGCTACCTACCAAACGCGAATATTTAGGAGGGCATAATGTTAAAATAAATAGAACATATTAAATAAAATAGTTAATAATACGAGCAGTCCGCCACTTTTTTTTACGTCGGACGCCTTAATATTTGGTGATTTACGGCATTATGCCATCACCTTATTGGCTGTAGGTCGTTGATGTCATCGTAACAGTCTTTTATATGTCATCGTCATCAAATTTCAGTTGCAGTTGAAATGCGAAACAGTGCGCTTGTGTTGTTGCGGGCGCAACTTGTAACGTCAGAATCTGACCGATTTAAAAATTGAGAATGCAATAACGAGTGCTTCTGTGCGTATTTTCGCCTATGAACGTGTGCTTCTGTGCATAATATTCACCTATATGGCGGGTGTTACTTGTTTCGTCGCATGAGGTAAGGTGTACAACAGTTGAATTGGCAGAGGACAGAGGAATTGTACTCGCCGCTACCTAGGTGAGTTAATTGATATTCTTCCGTGTGTTTTACGAATCCTTTAAATCCCTAACATCCTAGATTTGACTAAATTCGTAAATTAGTTTAAAACCCTAAAATCTGAGGTTAGTTTAAAACCCTACTATCCTAGGCTAGTTTAAAACCCAACAATCCTTGGTTAGGGAAAAATGTAAAATAATGTTTCACTCATCATAGGGTTAGGTTCTGTTAGGTGGACACATATTACAAAATTAGTCCGACGTTAATGCCCCTAGTGTATTCGTGTTCTGCATAATTAGTAGAGTGGAAATATACCACTTTTCGGGGGTTTATTTTCTTTTTGCAGAAAAGCCCCTAAACTGCATAATTACAGACATATTATTTCAAATTCTAACCTCAACTTTCCTTAATGCATATTTCTTGTGTATCTCTCAAGTGTCGCAACTATCTGATCAATTAACAATAATTGTTACAATCCAAAAATTTGTAATATTAAGAAAATTATTTATGGAATATTACAAATATATGACATGATTACGCTCAGGTTAGTTGAGAAGTTATTAAATAAATTCATTTGCATGTACTAAAACAGTCCAGTCTCATGACAAGAAGTAAAATCGCATTAAGTTTAAATTCAGACAATGTAGTCTACATTTGAGAACTGGGAGAGGTGATTAGCGCTTTCATAATTCATGCCAAAGTGTAAAGACTGTTCACAGTAAACGGACAACTTTCGAAAGCCCTACTTAAGGTCTACTTGATAACACTGTGTATTCTTCCACAATATGTAAAATTAACTTTGTTATGCACCTGATCACTTTATACATTGGTTTGTTTTATTGTATCCGTTTGATCTATTTTGCATACATAATAGTATACAGATACTGGAGAAGTCATACATATAATATAAGGTTACAATTAACATATCTTTTGAAATAGTTAGGAAAGTAAATGTTTTACAAATTTACACATATAATCATTAAAAAAACGTGATGACAAAACTGAATTGCTTCAGTAATCACAAATGTTTTATCTAGCACTTATAAATTCAAAGTGAAGACATGGAACCACTTTCCCTCCATCATTACCAACCTTACTAGGTGCATACCAGCCAGTGTGCACATTTATATTATATATGCAGGTAGGGGCAGTGACATTTTTCAAAGGTAAATTTCAAAAATGCTTGGTTAACAGAGTGCCGTAGCGTGAGAGAGAGTGGGGCACAGTACTCACCCACAGAGAGGGCACGTTATCTTGCTTTCGGCGTCCGTGCTGCGGAGGCATCGCGCGCAGAAGGTGTGGTAGCAGTTGAGCAGGCACGGCTCCGCGTAGTAATCGTTGCAGATGAAGCACAGCAGCGGGTTCCGCACCGTCACCTGGCCGGACACGTCGCCGCCCACGCCCTCGGCTCCTGGTTCGCCCCCAGGGTGATACGCTCCTCCAGACATCATTTCACTGTCTCCCTAACTACCGCCGCCGACAATCATCTTAACCTAGAGTGGGGCGCGGGCACCATGGTGATCCCGTCGCAAACCCACGCAACTCGACACACACGCACCGCCCTTCGCGGGCCGAACGCTACGTGCAACCCTTACGTCCAGCGACTTACAGTCAAACAGTAAAAAATTTCTGTTTGCGGTTGAAAAACGAAGCGGTCCTTTAGGAAATGTTTCCAGTGGCATCGGCACATTTCGCATGAAGATTTCCTTTCTGACGCTCATTTGAAATTCTGTCATACCACAAATATTACACTCAACATCGTTAACCGAACTCAATGTTTGTGAACGTCACTATAAACGAACTGGTCTTAAGAAAATAATGACTGCCAGGTTAAGCTAGGTCCAAATTAACACTTTAACAAATTAAAATTAGGAACTCGTAATTTAATCGATAAAACACTGCACAATACTTCACTTCGCTACATCTAATGCGGCACGCAAACGCCTGGCCTAATTTTCAGAGCCTGTACAGCCAGTGAATACCAAAAAAATCTAATAAATTTCGAAAGTTCAATAATCTTCATAATGTCCAAAAATCGAAAGTCCATTAAACACGCCAACTAGTAAAACGGTACACACACAAAATGACGTTACAACCCCTATGTCGAGGTCCAAAAGTCCGAACCATCACCAACGGCGGCTACAGATGAACTCTACAGCAAATAAACAAAAGAAAAGGTATGTTGGTACTGGATCTGCAAATAGAGTACCCTGGCGAAATCTTAGATAACGTATATAGAAATATGAGATGCAAACTTTGAATAAAATAGTAAATATAAAATTTTGCTATTAACAGATTTAGATTCGCCAGAGCACAGCAATTCCTAATCCAAAATATAGGGCAAATAAGGCGTAAATAAAACTCTGGGAAGATGTGTATTAAAGAGATGTGAACGATGTTTTTTCAAGTATTATGTTAATATCAAAACAGCGTCCTTGCCGAGAGCTCGATCCACTCCGCGAGGTAATTAAATTAATTGACCTCAGTAACATATAACGTAAAACAAAAACACGTAAAAAAACAAACGTTCTGAGCGAGTTTTCTTAATACTGTAGACAGTTAAAAGTTCTTAATTGAGTACTAAATTGAATACAAAACATGATTATATGGTGCCTTGCAGAGTAAGTGGGAAATTTAAATATAAGTTTTGGGGCATTCTACGACCAGAACAGTCAGGTTGAAAGAAAGACTAAATATTTGACACATCACTAATTGGCTTGATAAGACACACAATTGCACTCCTAAAATTATATATAATGCTTCAAATACCCTAGCCTTGTTACTCTACACCTCATTAAATATGCATCTGGCGTGCATTTATTCTGCGATTAGTTCGCAATGCCCTAAGGTAGAATTTCACGAACATTTGCCCATGGGCCATAAATTCTAATGCTATTTACTACACATTATAACACTTTATTCCTATCCTAATTACACAGATCTCTCTAGGGACACCACAGGCACTCCATTGGATCTCTTGGTATTGAGTCATGAACCGTACCCAAGTGAACAATGCAGACACACATCGGGACGCACGACGTGCGTGTTCCACAGGCCGCACTGGTGCAGCGACTATGGGTCGACGATGTGATGACAGTGGCAGTGACAAACCATGCAGGAGTGGTCCACATCAATGGAGCTGGATCCATCAACCACACAATCCAGGGTTTTTAATTGTTTTTCAGTGTAATATGTACTTTAAGGAGTGTTTAATTGGCATGTGGAGTGTCCTTATAACTCCGCATTTAGCTAATTTCATACCAACATAACTGTCCACCTCACAACAGGTAACTGCAGTTGTACTGGGCCGATAGCGAATGCCCATGGCTATTAGCCAATCACACCACAATTTACACATCTTCAATTGAGACGTAGAAGATCGGGAGAACAGCCTAACCACCCGGGTGATTCGGTCTCGACCCACAACAGCAGAGCAGCCGGTAATAAATCAACAAGACATCTGTGATGAGTGTTTCCTGCCAGAACTTTGCACGAGTAAGTGCATATACGACGTTTCTACGATTCTCCACCCCCGATCTCGTGTTTTTATTTAAGTTTAAATGTAGGGATGCCCAAAACCTTACCAGATGGCATTTTGCAGAGTTGTAAATTTTGTCTGTAGAAATTATTTCGAGAACAAATATGTTGTGTGACTGAAAGAAGATATTAAAAAGTAATTGATCGCATTTATTTTCACCTTTGCAAATACATAAAGTTTGTAAACATACTTTTACCCCAAGTAATTCAACTCATATTTGCTTAAATTCATTTTCATGACTCATGCATCACCAAAAAAATTTGTGGTTAGCATTAAATTTATTTTCCCAGACTACTGCAGGACCACTTAATGAAATAATTTTAAAAGTAAATTTATTAGGGCAAGCTGTCATTCAAATAAAGGAATTGGTTTCTTATAAATGAAATGAATGTAATACCTGCTGATGAATCCAGTTTTTGTAGCTGTCGTTTCCAAGATATAAAAAAGACCAATCACTGCCTACTTGAGATAGCCATAATAGTCGGGTTCATTACACTTACGATAACTGCAGTTTTGACATGTTTTCTTAACATAAACTTTTGCTATGATATATGATTATTTAACAAAAAACAAATTCTATATATTTTATTTTGGTTTACACTATTTGTTTACTCTGTACAAAAAATGTTGGATTACTATTCTTGTTAACACATTTCCCTTGAGTTAACATTTCTTATATTTTCTAATTTATATAGGCCTATATGAGTATTATATATTAAATGAAAGCTTGTTTTGGACATGTGCCGATGCAGCAGGGCTCATGTCGCAGAAAACCAGAATGACACATACGAACATACAGACACAAAAATTCAACCCAGAATATATTCTGTACCATATAAGAAGGCCACTTTTTGATAGCTCGGCGAAGGTAGCGCCACTGTTTACATATGACTACGTATCCTTCCGCCATCAGCTGGGCCGTCACATCGGGGCTGTATTTTTTATCAAAACGCTGTCAGCTAAATCCACTTATCATTGTACTGTAAGGATAAACAAATTTTAAGATATTTTAAGATGGACATCTGTCTAAAAATATAAGTAGGTTATAAAAGTAAAAATATAAAATGTTCGATATTTGATAACTCTTTTTTAATTTGTCCGAGATAGTGAATTTGGGTTAACATTTGCGAGACGGTCTGTTGTATCTATTATTACACTTTGGACATTATAGCTAATATATACGAGTTGGAAATAAGTGACGTGGAATAACGTTAGAATTGCTTAAAAACTATTCACGCGTGTCTACGGAATCAAGGAGATGGGTTTCGAGAGAACAATATGGCGTATAATTTACGTAGACGAACGATTACCGGCCGAATATAAATGACTTGTACTCCAAATTGTTGTTGATGAAATATATGTTACTTTAAAAATTATGCAGAGCTCGTGGAAAAATATAACTATCGGCACCTGTTTGTAAATTCGTTATATTTTGCGCAGGAAAGTGATTCATTTCTGGCTGGTATAACCTCGCATAATATCCGAGAGATGGCGCGCACAGCACGTCACTGCGAAGTTTGAGCCGCTGTTTTTGGATAACAGATAGCATATATTTTAAAGTTGATAATTCTTATGTTACGAGCTGGAAATATATTTAAAATTCGTGTCGTTTCGTCAAATTATTAGAAAAAATAATTCAACAATATTATGCAATATTTCTGTATGCTTTTGGAATAAATATCATGGACGTGTTGAAAGCAAGGTTTGAGATGGATGGTACGACGTGAAAAAGCTTTCTGAAGTCAGCACAACTTCAGAAAACTTTTCCACGTCGTATCGTTCTATTGTACATTTCATTTTGAGCACCTAGAAATAACTATATTATCACGAAGTTTAGTTTTTAACGCTAACAACCATTGTTTTGTGACCTCGTAAAATAAAATGTATTAATAAATCTACGAACTCTTTCTTATACGCGTATTTTCTGCTTTTCTGATGCACATCGGCAGTGCACTCAGAATAGCCAACGTAATTTCAACTTTTGTTCGTTCGTGCATCAGCTGATACAGGATTTTGTCAATGGAGCTTTGTTTGTTTCGTAAACGTTAAGTTGCCACTCACTGACTGTCAGAAAGTGGCCTTCTTATACGGTATGGACCATAGTTGCCAACAGGTAGGCCTATGTGAAGAACACAGAAAACTCCGAAGAAGGAATTCAGTCAGTAAGCGAAACAAAAATGAAACAAAAAACTAATGATGGACACAAAAAAAACAGATAAACACAGTGGTATTCGTACAAACAAATTATTCCTTCTGTAGAATTCTGTGTGTTCATGAACCAGTTGAACACTATTCCTCTTTGGTTTTGTGTTTTCATGTGAAGTTCTAGTTTTCTGCAACCTAAACAATGCTACAACAGTGTGTATCCAAAACATGTTATTATTTGAGTGACTTTTGCATACTTGGCGAATAATCGAAACAGTAGGTTGTGATCCCACTATTCTGACGTGAACCACGCGTCCACGAGTTCATAGTGCCCACACCGACTGCCGCAGTCACAACTACACCAGCTACACCAGGCCGCACCAACTATATCAGGCCAAGAGTAGGGACACGGTATCGAATAGAAAGTATCGATACTGTACTCATGAGTAGTATCGAAGAAAAAGTATCGTACTCGTAAAATAATCGAAAGAAAAGTATCGATACTTGGAAGTATCGAGTACTTACTACTTACTTTTCTTAGGGCCTAACCTAATACGCATACAACTACACTCACATCATGACATTAATGTCAGTCAGTGACGTCAGTTTAGCTTCAGTAGACACATGAAAAAACAAATGGTACATAAATATAATACAATAATAAAAAAAACAACTCTAAATTCACAAGAAATCATAAAGTTTATTTAAAAACAATTATTGATTACTTTAGGAACACATAATTAAAGTTCCCATTCCTCCCCCGTATAATCTCTTAAAAATAGAAGTTTATCAAGCAGTTTTGGCGATAACCGATTTCGGGTTTTTGTTATGGTACTTCCTGCCTTAGAATATAATCGTTCTGAGGGGACTGACGTCGCAGGAATTGATAAATATGCTCGTGCCAACTTGTATAATTTTGGGAAAACAACTTCCATATCTCCCCATTGTTTCAAAGGATCTACGGAAAGTGGTGAAACCTGTGCAGATAAGTAATGGCTTATTTCATCCTTATTTTCAGACTGTAATGAAGAACTTGTTGCTTTGTTTCGTTTTTTCATATTAGCCAACTTCTTATGGTGACTCCAGAAATCGTATGTTGTTTCAAGAGAAGAATCACTATCAGGTTCACTACAGATAATACTAGGAGTGGTAGTAATAAATCGTCTCAGTACAGAAATTGCCTTTGCACAGGCTCTGGCATCCTGAAAGTGGATATTCTTGAATCTTGGATCCAGTAAACATGAGATTGCAATCAAATGATTATCTTCGATATGTCCGAATCTGCGTTCTAACTGTTTGATTATTTCTGTTTTTACTGTATGTACTACACCTCCACCGGTACTATCATCATCATCACCGGCAGACACAGGTATATCAATAATCTGCGCCTTTAAGAAGTTCACCATCGGTATAATTTTACTTATAGTCACATACTGTTCACCTGACAGCTCTTTCGTTACATATTCCAGTGGTTTTAAAATACAAATCAATGTTTTTGTATTCTGCATTTCTACAGCCGAGGGTGTGGTTGGTGCTTTAGTATTTAACATCAAAATTTGATGAACAACAGGCGCTAATTCATTGTATCTCTGCAGCATATAATATACAGAATTCCCACGAGTCTTAACATCAAAAATTAGTTCTAGAGGTACAGATCCAGTTTGTTTTTGACGTAAAGAGTCGCTGAGAATAACACTGCTCTTGAAAAATTTTACAATGTCTCGTACTTTGCTTACTAATGAACTCAAATCATTGACTGACATTGCAGATTCAGCGATAAGATTGACTGTATGAGCAAAGCAAGGCAAGTGTTTGTTTTTGCCTAGAAAAATAGCTATGCCTGCTATCATGTTCGTGCCATTGTCCGTAACTACTGCAGTTATTTTATCCAGGCTGATGTTTATACCTGCACAAATTTCTTTTAATTTCTCAGCTATATAGTCACTAGTATGCTGTTGATCCAGTGCAACGATAGCTATGCAACGCGATTCAAGTAGATCATCATGCAAATAATTAACAGTAACCCCTAAATAACTGGTAACATTCATCATTTCACTCCAAATTTCACCGGTTAATGCCACGTAAGCTACATTGTCAAATATTTTTTCAATTTTCAAACGCATAATACTGTAAAAAGCATCGAATTGTGCTTTAAGTGTATCAATACTTGGAATTTTAAATGATGGATTAGCTTGATGCATCAATTTTTTAAACCCACGCCCTTTCACAATGTCAAATGGTCATTTATCAACGCAAATAAAATAAAGCAAACATTTGCTGGGCTTCAAATAATCCTTTCCTCCGCCAGAAAAAGAATATTTTCGTTCCATTGATTGTACAATTGAAAATTGCCTTTTTTTTGGAAGTGGTGCACATGTTTCTTCGAGGTCACTGTTATAGATTGGAGCTCTCTCGACATCAGATGGTGAAGGAGTTGCCAGAAATGTATCCAATTCAGGTACTTTCGATGTCGATGGTTGTGGTTCATGACTAGGTGGATTCGACAGTTCTGACTTTGTATTAATAGTAGTTTGTCTCTTTTCATCTCCTTTCTCACTAAAAAAATAATAACTTCATTAGTTTCATGCCACTAACTAGTTTTTTTAAATGTAAAACGGGTTTAACTAAACCGAATACTTTTATAGTTATACTAGCGTTCTGCTCGCGACTTCGTTCATAACCAAAATTGGTTTAGTGGTTTAGGCGTGAAAAGGTAACAGACAGACAGACAGAGTTACTTTCACATTTATTTATAATATGATTATATTATACAGTGTCTCCTCTATCTGCCTACCAAATTTCATTCAAATCCGTTCAGCCGTTTATTTTATGTTATTTGGGAAGCTAACAGCATCATTTACAAAATGTTTACAAAAGTATAGGCAACTATACGCCAATTACAAGCTACCAAATATTGGACGAAAACAATTTAGGCTGCCTAAAGGCACACAAAGACACAATATGAAAAAAGAACCAAGACAAAAAGGTACTTAAACAGACTAAATATGCCATACGCTTATTATATAATAAAAGCCAACTTCGCCAACAAAAGTTTAATAGAACAAGTGCTACTAACAAGGGCGTTTAGGCTTGATTCACGGACAAACATCCAAACATCTTCACAAAATTTATAATATTAGTAGTATTAGTAAAGGAAATATGGATTTATTTTAGATTAGGTTTACAAAGAAGCATAAAATTATAAAAAAATTACCTTGACGCATTACATTTAGGGCGTTTCTTTAGATGTTTATTCATGTTTGATGTATTCTCTGATGTTTTTATGGTTTTGAAACAAGTCTTGCATTTCACTTCGTTGTTGTTAATCTTGACAAAATACTGCCAAATTTCACTCTTACAGGCGGCATTCTTCTAATTATGAGTTATGACTCAAATATCAATACACAAACACAACACAGAATAATAGTGAGTACTTTAAGATTACACTTGATTCAACTAGATCGCGTTTCCATAAACACGAGCCGTAAAGCCAAGTTTTAAGTAGACAACTTCTAAGATTTATTCGATACGATACCTATCAAAAAGTACTCATTAAGTAAAAGTATCGAATACAAAGTATCGAGTACAAAAGTATCGGCATCGAAAGGAAAAGTACTCGATACCACAAAGTATCGATACTTTTTTCGTGTCCCTAGCCAAGAGTGTGTAGTGCGGGTCGACAAAAATGGAACTTGCACCTTCTTGCCGACAAGAATAATGCAACTCAAGAGATCGCCCTACTCATATATTACAATAGACAACTCTTTTAATAAGAGAGTAGGCGATCCGAAATGGTCTTTACCCCAAAGCCACAGCCATTGGGTGCACTGGCAATTGGTCGTTACATCCTGGCAGCTCGCACGGCTGAATACAATGCAACACAACGCCGGGTGACGTTTTCTGGCTGGTAGGCCGGAGTTGAAGAGATTGGTGCCCCCTAAGTGTCATCCAGTAGTGTGCAGAACTTTTATAAACATATTGAACACAGTCACCGCATTCACTGCTACAGCCAGGGGTGTTTTTCATTGTGAAAATGGCAATCAAGCACGGCATTCCACACCCCTTTGCCCAGATGGAGTCGTCCATCCCTTCAGGAGACAGCCACCTGGCAACACTCATTAACTGACATTTGTTAATAAACGCGGATGTCGCCAATGAGCTTAATTTGATTTGTACAATTTTTCATCATCATAATAACATCACAGAGTGTACATGTTATGTTTCATCATTTTGCATTTGATGTCGGTTGTCGTCACTTGTCGCGACAACGGACATTACTCGCCCCAGTTCGTCTCAGCACCTAAACAAGATAAGTGGCGTTGGTCGCCCGCTCTGCGAGCCCCCTCAGTACCTGCTTGTAGGCTGCAATCATTTTCACTACAATAGGTATATATTAGTCAACCGGAACATTTGTGTTATTTTAATGAACTGAAGGGAGCGCCAACTGCCCTCTCACCGGAGAGTTTAACGCAATCGCATTTCAATATAAGACCACGTGTTTTTCACCGCTTAAGTGCTGGGTCCATTATCATGCATCATTCATGCATTATTCACCAGTAACAAGGACAGTGAATAAACCGCTCAACCAAGTGAAATCAGTGTCAAGTCATTGTAAGGCATCCTTAGTAGTCTCACACAGATTTCTTTGACATAGTTAAGGCGTACGAGACGACCTACAGACTTGCCATCAGTTATAAAAGTGCAACAGTAAGTAAATGAGAATTCATCAACCAACTGATGGAGTATTACCAGGGTCCCCATGGGCCGTCGACTGGACGACCCTCCTCATAATCTCACAACTGAGTTATGGCGCCGGGCATTATAACATGAAACCAACTCTGGGTAACCTCGCGATCACGTCAATTGAAAACACTATCATCAGCTTGTCGAAGTATTAACCCATGTTTTAAAAATGATTAGGTCTACTGAAAAAGTTTTCAAATGCCACTTCCAAAAATACATGTCTTCTTTATAAATTTCTTTAATTTTTTTTGTGTTTTTGATATGTGTGTAGGTTAATCGCAACCTATTTATATTTGACCACTTTCATTATGTACTTGTACTTAAGCAAGAAATAAGTATCATCAAAAAAATAAAATGTGGTAATGCAAAATACTGTCATACCCATCCAGAAACTAAATCTAAGGTGGTAGAGAATTATTTGATTGTCACTATCAATTTTTTACATTCAACTTTGTAATTGACTTTACCCAAATATAATTAAAGAAATTACCACTGGTAAGACATAGTACCCAAGCAGTACCTCTTCTCCCTTCATAACAGGTGCTATGGTGGGTGTAGTGGTAGAATGCTTGCCTTCCACAAAAGTGATCCATGTTTGTTTCACTTTGAGGTGATGCGAAGGGTTCCAGGGATGGTGATGAGAGGCCCTATCTTACCTTGTTATCAGATTAAGGGGTTGGACTAATGAATTTGCCTGGCACCATAACTCAGTGACTATGAGTTAATTGATGGTCGTGCGGTCGACGGTCCATGGGTCCCTGGAGTCTTTTGCATGTCTGTGGTGCTTGTAGTTGTAGATGGTACACGTAATCCAGTATTCCTACCTTTTCTTCACTATTATGTTGGTGATGTTGTAAGCCACCTCACAGGCTTTTACTAACTTGTGTTATGCTGAAAGGGGGTGCAGCACCCTAAATACCCAGAGGGGTTTAAAACAAATATATTTCCAGCATGGGCTGAAAAGGTTTACTTTGTTCTTGGTTGTACATGTGCCCATACGCTAACACATACCAAAACTTTTCAGACACTTTTTATGTGCAAACCTAACTAACTAACGAAATACGCAAATAATGTGGGCAATATCTATATTAACAGTGCACCATATAAATCTTACGAAAAATGTCAAACATTAATAATAAAAAGTCATATAAAGTGTTAAATTTTGTTCATGGTTGGTACAACACGTAATTTTTAAAGTGTTCTTAGGGTTTTAACAACAGTTATATTATAATCATGTAACAAAATAATTCGTCGGAAGCAGATAGTACCAAAAATCACGTCCTAATTATCAAGTTATTGCATCATAATTTCAGGAATAATGCAAGACTTGCTATCAATATTTATATTAACATGAAACTTTTAAAGTAATAAAAAGGCAGTCAGTACTAACCACAGTCAATAACCGGGAAGAAGGGAAAAGTGCTCAGTAGCCCTCAGCTGGAAAATTAATTCAAACCAAAATTTTTGGAACAAAAAGTGGAAAATTCAGTTTTGTGGCAAACTGCCATTTTTGTGCACCAAACAAAGCAAGCATTATCTAGCACCGACATTTCTGAGCAGGAAGCAAATTCCACTCACCACCCACATTTCGAGAAGGGGGGGGGGGTGTTGTAGTAATGCACCGCCCGGACGTGCATGTGTAGCGGCCACTATCCCCCAACCCCTCTGAGAAGTAATGGGACACTCTCCCCACCCCCTCCACGCAGGCATGTAGAGAGTCGGTCTTGCAACTACATCATAGAATTACCCATCACCATGACAACCGTGCTGAGCCATCTGGCCGGAACAGGGCTGGGTACTTACAAATGAAATTGGTGAACCAGCAATGGAAAACTACAAATTTATGCCTCAAGTGTGTACGACCAATAACAGAACTAAACCCATTCCGGGAATATAAATGTCTCTACCGAGAAATAGCATAAGCGAGAAAACTCGTGCAAGACATTAAAAAAAATAATGGTGGACTAATCGAGAATGCATGAAGCAGTACCTCTGACAACAAACGAGTGCCATTGTGCATTTAATGCAACAGAGCGAGTGGTCCGAGGCAACTTCGGCCTCGTGAACAGGCATTAATGCCAGTGTACACTCGTAGAGCCACCAGGACAATTTTTAAATTCACATCAAGGTGATTATTCTGTATTGTGTATCCAAACCACCCAAAAAACACTACATTTCGTATCCAATGATACGGCAAGACCCACCTAAAAAGTCGTCCATTTTGTATCCAACTACAGCCAGGAGAAGGATAAAACAAATGCAAAATTTCTCCCTGCATATCCAATCTGCCTTCAATTACCCAGTTTTGACCAAAAGTTTCTCTATGTGAATCTACGTGAAAGACGACCTGAATTGAAAAGTGGTTGGTTTGCATATCCAAACCGAAAGGTGGAAATTTGTACCGCACCTAATTTCTTCCGATCCATGTATCCAAGTACCTGGGAAAAAACTTTCGACAAACACACAATTGTTTCCCGTGGCATACCCAAACAGAAAACTGAAAAAATTGGTAACTTCTCCCATTTGTTTCCCGGGGTGTACCCTAGTGCGGAAAGTGACTCGTTAAAAATTTCCAATTGCATATCTAGAATAAATTTACTACCCAACTATCTTAAATTCCAATATGTTTTACTGATTAAAACAACTACTAATTTAAACTTTAAACTGACACAAACAACGACAAATTTACACTTTAAACCCAAAACAAATAGCCGCCTAAATGAGTTGTGCAACGAACAATGAGTGTAAAAAAAACAAGACAATGAGCAATTTATGGAAACTCGAAAGCCTCCTCACTGCATTTCTCAGTAGTCTTCACAGGCTTACAACTTATTCACTCATGCAAAACATTTTATCAATAACGAGCAAAAACCTTAGATGTTGGAAAACATTTTTTTATACTAGATGTTTTTTCTTGTTATATAAAAAAATTTAGGTTCCCATGCACACAGAACACAATTAAATCTATAATACGATTCTCAACTATTTTTTGCTTGGTTAATTAATTATTATGTACATTACAAAAATTTGAATATATATCGGCAAGGGAGTAATGAATTGGACCTCCCTTTCACTTCCAATGTATTACGTAACGTCTTCTGGTTGTAATTATAAACGTTACTGCATTTCTCAGGAGCAGATGTAATGAGGAAAACTGGAAACAATTTGCAATCACGAGTGTTGCGCAAGGCTTTTTCGCTTCGTTCGTTCTGATGAAAGTTGGCAATTTATGGAAACTCTAAGGCCTTCGTAGGCTTATGACTTATGCATTTGACATCAATGCCTCTGTACTGGTATCATGAGCTGATAATTAATGTACCATGCCTCCGCCATACATTTCTCAGTAGGAGATGTAATTAGAAAATTTGGAAACAATTTCAACATACCTGTTGTTGTGCAATAGGCATATTACTGCTGCAGTTGACGTCAATGCCTCTGTACTGAAATCACGAGCTTATAATTAATGTACCATGCCACCACCCTGCATTTATCAGTAGTAGATGTAATGAGGAAAGTTGGAAACAATTTCAACATACCTGGTTGTTGTGCAATAGGTGTATTACCACTGTATTTGACGTCAATGCCTCTGTACTGAAATCACGAGATTTTAATTAATGTTCCACACCTCCGCCCTGCATTTCTCAGAAGTAGATGTAATGAGGAAAGTTGGTAATTTATGGAAACTCTAATGTCCTCACAGGCTACCAACCCGCCTATATAAGTGCGAAATTTAGAAAGATATATTAGTCGGGGCTGAGTATTAAATAGAAATGGGACTCCTCTCCAAGAGAAAAGGCAAGGAAAAATAATCTAGAATTATTAACATATATTTATGGAACCACCAAGACCTTCATAGGCTTATTACTAATGTATGGATGTGGTCGAGATTACCAGGGCTGGTTTGATGTTGGATTTTTGCCCTGCACCATAACTCAGTGGTGATCTAATGAACAGAGGGTCGTATGGTCGACGGCCCAGGGAGCCTGGTGAACCTTGTGTCAGTTATATGCTTGATTGCAACATACATACAGCTGCACTCTTTACATAGGATTGCGAGACTGTTGGTCGTCTCGTACACCTGAACTATATTAATAAACACTGGTGATGCTAATAAGGTTGCCCTACAATGATTTAACACTATTTTACTTGTTGAGTTGTTTATTCATCGTCCATTCACAGATGAATAAATGCATGAATGATACGAGAAATAGCCTCAGCCCTTGCGTGGCGAAAAACACGTGGCTTTATGTTGCAAACGCGATTGCATTGAAAAATCTCCGATGAGAATACAGTTGTTCTCCCCTCAGTACTTTAAATAAATAAAAGAAATGCTCCGGTTAATTAATTTAATACTATTGCATTAAAAATTATTTCAGCCTACATGTCGGTACTGAGGGCCTCGCGGAGCGAGAGACTTACACTTCTGGTCTCGTTTAGGTGGTGAGATGAACTGGGGGAAGCTTGGGGTAGGCTTCCGCCACCAGTGTTGTAAACCATTAATCTAATTAGAGGAACATTTATGGTACTGCTCCTGTAAGGAGACTGACATATGCTCACATAAGACCTTCTGCCATAAATCTTAGATGTAAAATGTATGAAAGAACTGAGAGGAACCCATATACTCGTTCGCCCCAGAAAAAAAACAGATGCCATTACATATGAACGCATAATATATTACTTTAATATGCCTGTAGGCATATGTATACATTTAGAAATTTGAAATTATTTGAAATTTAGTCTTTATATAATTATGTGTATTCCTTTTTAATATTTATATATTTTTACATATGTATATAATATATATACATATATATTAATATGTGATGGTATCTGCATGTTTTCTTCTGGAGAAAAAGAGTATGTGGGTTTTCTCACAATGCTTCCAAATATTTTTACATTTAAAATTTAGGCAGAGAGCCTTCTGTGAGCCTACGTCGGGCTCCTTACAAGAGCAGTACCGGAAATGTTCCTCCAATTAGATAGATTGTTCACAATGTGTTTCATGATGTGATTCAAGAGGGTGGGTTAATACAATATATGAATGGTTCATGAAAATTTTTCGAAATGCTTGGTAAACGGGAAGACATACTTCTGGACATGAAGAAGATGGCAAGTGTGTCGCCAATTCAGTCCCGATCAGATGGTGCTATATCAAAGGTCATGGACATGCTCGCGAGTGTGTGGAATTGATGGTGAGTTATCCAGCATCTTTTTGTTTAGCTCGAGAATTTGTCAGGCAATAGCTTGTCAAACGGCATCAGCCATGTGCTAAATGGCAAATGGTTGATATCCTATGTGACATTCAATGAACATTATGAACTATATTTGTGTTCATATATACACTGAGGCGACAAAAGTCATGGGATACCTCCTTATATCGTGTTGGACCTCCTTTTGCCCGGCGAAGTGCAGCAAATCGACGTGGCATGGACTCAACAAGTCGTTGGAAGTCCCCGGCAGAAATATTGAGCCATTCTGCCCCCATAGACGTCCATAAATGCGAAAATGTTGCCGGTGCAGGAGTTTGAGCACGAACTGACTTCTCGATTATGTCCCATAAATGTTCGATAGGATTCATGTCGGGCGATCTTGGTGGCCAAATCATTCGCTGGAATTGTCCAGAATGTTCTTCAAACCAATCGCGAATAGTTGTGGCCCGGTTACATGGCACATTGTCATCCATAAAAATTCCCTCGTTGTATGAGTACATAAAGTCCATGAATGGCTGCAAGTGGTCTCCAAGTAGCTGAACATAACCCTTTCCAGTCAATGTTCGGTTCGTTGGACCAGAGGACCCAGTCCATTCCATGTAAAAACAGCCCACACCATTATGGAGCCACCGTCAGCTTGCACAGTTCTTTGTTGACAACTTGGGTCCATGGATTCGTGGGGTCTGCACCACACTCGAACCCTACCATCAGCTCTTACCAACTGAAATCGAGACTCATCTGACCAAGCCACGGTTTTCCAGTCGTCTAGGGTCCAACCGATAAGGCCACGAGCCCAGGAGAGGAGCTGCAGGCGATGTCGTGCTGTTAGTAAAGGCACTCGAGTCGGTCTCTGCTGGCATAGCCCAGTACAGCCAAAGTTCGCCGCACTGTCCTAAAGGACACATCCATCGTACGTCCCACATTGATTCCTGCGGTTATTTCACGCAATGTTGCTTGTCTGTTAACACTGACCATTCTGCGCACACGTCGTTGGTCTCGGTCACTAAGTGCAGGCGGTCAGCCACTGCATTGTCCATGGTGGGAGGTTATGCCTGAAATTAGACATTCTCGGCACACTCTTGAGACTGTGGATCTCGAAATGTTGAATTCCCTAACTATTTCTGAAATGGAATGTCCCATGCGTCTAGCTGCAACTACCATTCCGCATTCAAAGTGTGTTAATTCCCGTCGTGCGGCCATAATCACGTCAGAAACCTTTTCACATGAATCACTTGACTACAAATGAAAGCCCAACCAATGCACTGCCCATTTATAAATATTGTATGGGATACTACTGCCATCTGTATATTTGCATATTGCTATCCCATGACTTCTGTCACCTCTGTGTATAGTCCAGAGTCCTACATTTCACATCTGTGCAAAGTATTTTTAAAATGTGTGAGTTAGGGTTGACGGTTAATCCCCATAAAGTAACTTTGGGTTCGAGTAAGGTTATGTTTTTAGGTTACTTACTTTGTGAAGGCCGATCGAGTTGCCCCTGTTTTGATTTTCCCTTGCCCAAGAACTTTAAATGGATTTCAGAAATTTGAGTCCTTATAGGTTATTGAACTACCGGTTTATAGATTTTTTTTCGGATTTGGCAGCGGCCTTGAACTCATTAAAGACGAAGGGAGTAAAGTTTATTTGGGCCCAGGAGCAAGAGACTGTGTTCACCGCCTTAAAGCAGAAGTTGTCTTCCTCTCATGTGTTGCATTTACCGGACTTTTGCCATCGGTTTTCCATGGCCTCAGGGTCAGCACTGAGTCAAATGGCGGATTTAGGTTTGGCTCCCATAGCATTGGCAAGCTGCAGTCTTACCGAATCGAAACATGAATTAGGAATTTACAAAAAGGAAACATTGACTTGTATCTATGGCTTGGAAAATTTGCTTGCTATATAGAACACGATGAGTGCAATCTCTGTACCGATAATCAAGCACTCAGTTGGGTATTGAAACATCCGCACCAGTTAAGGAAACTAGGTAGATGGGTTTTGAGTTTATCGGGTTTCCATTTCAAGGTATTTCACCTTTGTGACTCTGACAGCCAGGTAGCCGATGATCTTTCGAGGATGTACGATCCTGTAAACTTTGAGGTGGAAAATGAAAGTGATACCGATGCTTCTTTAAATCTTATACAGAGCTTTCCGGAATATTTTCACTTAGTTCTGTCAGGCTCAGGTGAGCGATACATTATGTACTCAGGTGAGATCGGATCTGAGTGCGGGAGTAGTGCATCCCTATGTAGAAGTGACAGTATTTTGTATTTGACCAGAGTAATTGGCTGTGCACGTAAGAATGTAGTTCCAGAGTCATTACGGTCTATGATGGTTTGTATTTTCATGATTCGGTTTCTGGTGGGAATTTGGGTGTCAGTAAAACCTTAAATAAGAAAGCTGCTCAGTTTGCTTGGCTGACTTTAAAGAGCGATGTTTTTGAATTTGTAAAATCTTGTGAACTGTGTCAAAAATGCAAACAGGCACAGAAAACTAATATGGGCCAGCGGCGAAGCAGGTGCCACAAGGTCCCTGGAGTATAGTTCATTTAGTTATTTTTGGACAATTGATGCGATCTAAGAAAGGTAAGGTATGCATTTTGATTTTGTTAGATACTTTCACCAAGTTTGTAATTTTGTTATAGCTCCATAACATGAAGGCTTCTACTATTGTTTCAGCTCTGTCGGAGGAGGTTTGGAAGGTTTTTAGTGCTCCTATGTAAATAGTAGCAGAAAATGGTAAATATTTCACATCTAACGCTTTTAAGAATATGTGTTTTTGCTGGGAAGTTAAGCATTTCACCTGAAGTCCGTATTATCCAAAAGGGAACCAGGAGGAAACGTTCAATAAGAATTTGAAAGCATGTTTGACAATTTTCTACAATCAGGATCATACTAAATGGGATCAGGACATAAATTTCATTAACATAGGGTTCAACAGTGCACGCCATGATTCCACGGGAGTTCCTCCTCACCCTTTCCATGGTCATCCCCTGTTAAATATTTGGAACATCCCTCCTTTTCCGTCTCCCCTTGGTGATGCTAACCGTGATCCGCTTGGTGGAGGAGGAGTTCCATCGCAGGCTCGATACTGTAAAGCAGCAGGTTATTGCTAAAATGGACCAGGCTAGATTGCCAGTAATGTAGAAAGTAGGAGACCTGGTCCTAAGTAAAAACTATGTTTTGGCAGACTTGAAGAATTAAGGATGTGATGGAGAAGTTAATTCCAAAATGTTGTGGGATGTTTAAAATTCATAAGTTTCTGGAGCCTAATAGTAAGTATTATTCTGCCCATTTCTATTCACTTATTTCGTAAAGCTCACATATCTCAGTTAAAGGCCCTTGTACCATGTAATTGATTACATATTGTTTGTTTATTTTATGGCTCATCTGTTATGCTTGCATGAATTTTTGTTAACGCTTGTGTATTCCCTTTCCCTTGTTCCTTTGGTTTCCTTGTTTTTCCTTTTCTAATTCTCTGTTAATGTTCTGCTCCCGCCCTCTGACCGAGCCGTGCTGAGTTCGCCTTGCTTCTCTGATGCCAACTGCCTGGGTGCTGCTCGAGACTGCTGGATAAGGAGACTGTCCCCCTTTTGGTTTCGGCTGCAGCAACCCCCTCGACAGCTGTGTGCAGCAGTTTGACATGTCCGAGAAGAGACTAGATCTCAAGGCGCTGAGATGTCTGGCTGGTTCTCCGCTTGCCCGCCGTCTCCGGAGACAGACTTGATGATGGAGCTGGTTGCTCTTATGCTTGAATTGATGCTACTGGACGTTGACTTATATGTTGTTACGTTTTCTACGAATATATAAACTGTCTGTGAACACACCCTATTCTACCATTTAAAGACTACCTTTGAGTTTGAGTATCTTCATCTTTGTATCATCTGTGAATTGTCTGTGCTAGTTATCGACATGGACTAAGAAAGAGAGGCTTGTCACCAGGGCACAGGCTTTGGAGTGGAGGTTGCACCATCTGCAGCGTCACTGTAACTTTTGTGAGCGCCCACTATAGCTGTGGCCAGTGGCATCCTTCTTGCTCGCTCTCGGATTCCTCTCCTTCGTTCTCCTTAGACTCCCTCTTCTTATTTTCCCCTTCCCCTAGGTGTGCATCTTTTTCTGTGATTCGTGCGGCAGGCTTTGATTGAAGGCCTTGTGCAGCCAAGTTACATTACTGTTCTGCCCTGGGTCGTATGCACTTCACTACGCTTGGTTGTTCTGCACTCCTTCAAGAATTATGCTAAGCTGATCTCAATCGACAACATCTAGTCGTAGTTGGGGCAAATTGCGGCGAGTCGTGGAAAACCTTAGTGTCTTTTGCGGTAGAGTTTTAATGGTTTTTGTTTTGTAATTTTGTGTGGCGTGTGTGTAGTTGCTTGGGTGTGCAGTAGCTGCTTCCCATTTCTAATTTTTTTATCTGGCTGCCCTTAAAAATTATGTTTTGCTTTAACTATGGTATCGCATCTGTCATGCCTCTGGTTTTAACGTGTCGTGATTGTCCCTGCTGCGCCGTGCAAGATTAATAATTTTAAAGTGTTTTTTTTTCGTTTCAATGACTCACTTGTTAGGGCATTCATTTTAAATCTGTTATCTTGGTTTTATTGTTATACATTTTTTAACAGTAGGATCTTTGGAGGGTCATTTGACTGCCTCCCAACGTATATATTTTTTAAGAATTTCATCGGATTGGAGGCTTTGAAGGATCTAGATGACTGCCCTCCATTCTCTTTGTATTTTAATCAATCTTGGTGATTTCAAAGTAATTGTATGTGTGCTGCAAATGAAAACTCAAGCTGAAGCGTAGGATGTATACAAGTGGTACAACTTAAAGTATTATATTAATATCACATTAATTTGGTGTAATTGTATCTATTCACTCCAGTAATTGTATTTTTGAAACAGCACCATTGTACGTAAATATTATTAAATGCTGTAAATTCTGATTTAGTGTTATGCAATTTATTTGTGCACCATCACAACACGTCCTTGATTATGACTTATAAAATATATTTCATCGAAAACAAAAATGTGCAATATATTTATTTTGTTCATAAACTTTTTTTTAACACTGTAAGTCAGAAATACTACCTATAATACAATACTGCCTATTTTCTTCAGTTAATAATTTATTTAGTTTTTTCACATAACTGTTGTTTATAAAAATGGCATAATGACTATATTAATATTTTAACACTTTGGCACTATATTTTACTAACATGCAAAACAGGTAGTCAATCCTTTATTCTTCATTGTGACGTGCGCTCGGTACGTCCTTTGTCGAAGGGAAACGGTTGGGCGCGCGGTGTCCCTCGAGCTGTGAAAGTGCCGGGCGCCAGCTCAGTGTTGAGCAATGAGATCGGGTGGTGGTTAATCACCCTAGGGGTCTCGAGGTAACACACCATCAGATAATAGGAAAATACGAGCTGTATGGCCACTGCGCACGCCCGGATTAATGAACGCACTATTGGTTAAATGAAAGATGATTATTTTATTGAACACTTAACCGAACAGACATGTGGTGACCGCGTGGTCGTACAAGGAAACACACTAATGGATTACGATTAATTAAGGTGCGTGACGTTGCTCTCCCCTCGGTGCGATGTAACATAAAATACAAATTATTTCGTGGATGATGTGATGATACGATTACTGAGTGAGGTTGCATCCTCAGGGGCTGGCACCGGGTTCTTGTGAAACGAGAGACTTACCATGTCCACCCGTGTTGAAGTGATGAAGTGTACTGTCCTGTGAACTGTGCCGGCTCCCGCTACCTGAGCATGGCCGACGCCAAGCAGTGGAAAGATGAAACATAAATTCGAATTAAAAGTTGTAATGAGATGTAAGAAAATGATATACCTTAGATTAACATAATCAAACACAATTACCCTATACAACTTACATGATAAAACACAATTACCCTTGCACAAATACACAATAAATCAGGGTTACATTAATATTACATATTTGCATCGCAGCAACCACTGTATTGCCAACTTCGTAATGTCACATATCCCTGGCTGGCTGGGTATGTGATGACTGTCTTTCAACACGATAAATATGATATAAATAAATACTGAATAGATCCACTGAACCAATAAATAATACTGATTGAATTATTAAGCTCTGAATAATTAATGACACTGGTGCAATTTACACACATGGAACAAATACACTTGATGATTATGACACTGAATAACTACATATAACCCTGAATAACTATACTGATGCACTCCGATCAATTATGTCGCACTGATGTCACGATATTGATGAATGCTGATTGATTACATAGCACTGAATAAACTATATTGACGAACGCTGATTGCTTATAACACTGAATACACTATCACTCTTGCCTACATACCTGTTGGTACGGTGCATCTGGAGTGGAGGACACTACTGCGGCAGTCACAGTGGGCACAAAGGTACCAGTGAACGCCTGGTTCACGTCAAACGGCCCCTCCTCTGGTGACCACTTGACTGCGCAGTCCCTCTGATGTCCCACCACACTGTTAGGCACAGCATGTAATGGGTCGCCTCAGCTGGTGGCGGGCCCTCAGTGAGTAAGACCTGTGCCTCTGGGAGCTGATTCCGGCTGCTGCGGTTGCCGCTGTTGCTGGGGNCACTGTTAGGCACAGCATGTAATGGGTCGCCTCAGCTGGTGGCGGGCCCTCAGTGAGTAAGACCTGTGCCTCTGGGAGCTGATTCCGGCTGCTGCGGTTGCCGCTGTTGCTGGGGGTTCAGGACGCTGGCCCTGGCGATGCTGGCGTCCCTTGGCATGTAGATGCGGCGGGGGTAGTCCCCAACACATGTGGTGCATGTCGGGCGCACCTGCTGACGTGGCCGCTTGGAGCGGCGGAGAGGGGTGGTAGACCCCTCCTCCTCGGANCGTGATGTGGCAGTTGGCGAGGGGGGAGGAGAGGGCCCCGGTGAAAGGCTTTGGAACCTCGTTACACACCCCCCGTCGCTTTGTCCGACATCCTCTGGAGCGAAGTCTCTCGCTGTTGGTCCTGCTGGGGTTGCTGCAGCGAAGACATCCAGAGGGCTGCACTGTGGGAAGCTCGGTCCCACAGGTGGCTCTGGTGTTTCGCCATTGGCAACATCCCTTAGGGACCAGCGTCATGACGCAGGGCATCACGATGCTGCTGGGTGACCCCTCCAGGTCTCTACTGATGTGTGTGATGTTGGTTGCTGGTGATGGCGGTCCTCCCTTGGACACCTCCTCCTCCTCCACGTCCCTCGCGGGCGTAGAAACGCCAGGCGTCGTGCCGGAGAAGAGGCGCCGAAGAGCTCTGCCGTCGCTGTCGGGGCTCTGCCTCCCGACTTCTCTTCTGGTGGCGACTGGTGTGTTGTTTTGTTGCAGTTTGACCACCTGCTGATCTGGCGTCATCCCCACTGCCAATCTCAGGTCGTCGCGGTGGAGGGCGGCCCTCCTGCTGCTTAGCCTGATGAGGTACGTGGTATACCCCAGCAGCTTCACCACCGTGTGCGGTCCGCTCCATTGCTGGGCGTACCCGGCGCAGAAGTTCTTGGC
The DNA here is from genome assembly GCA_002778355.1 of Clitarchus hookeri. NCBI lineage: Eukaryota > Metazoa > Arthropoda > Insecta > Phasmatodea > Phasmatidae > Clitarchus > Clitarchus hookeri. The sequence continues at coordinate 579,296 of NQII01000582.1, read as the reverse complement.
GCTGCTGGAGACCTGGTGCTCCTTGACATACACCAGTTGGCCAGGTGCCAATTGCCGTAGTGCTCTCGTAGTAGCAGGCATCCACTCCCGGATGTAGTTATCTTGATTGAGGTGAGCTGCTGTTAGCTCTTCTTCCCTGCGGTGTTTCCTGGCAGCCCCATCCTCTGGTTCCTCTGCTGACTCCAGTTGGCGTGCAGAAAACTCTCCAGGCAGCATCAGTTTGCGGCCTTGCAGAACCGCTGCTGGAGTCTGACCCGTCGCGAGGTTCACCCGCCTCCTGATGGTGAATAGAGCTGCGGGTAGGTTTTCGGCCCAGCTGGTGTGGTCTTTATCCACTCTCAGACGCAGTTGTGTCTTGAGGTCCTGGTTGCGCCTCTCTGTTGGGTTTGCCCTCGGGTGGTATATGGGGGTGNTGAGGTCCTGGTTGCGCCTCTCTGTTGGGTTTGCCCTCGGGTGGTATATGGGGGTGGTATGTTGCCTTACTCCCCAACGAGTACACAGTTCACGCCAGTGTCTCCCAGTGAACTGGGTACCATTGTCTGTGAGCAAGACCTGTGGGTACCCCCAGTGAGGGAAAAACTCAGTTTCCAGTGTTCTTGCAATGGTGCGTGCTCGTGCGCTGGAGATTGGGTATGCTTCAGTCTACCTAGATAATGAGTCGCTTACGACCAGGATAAACCTCTTTCCTGTCGAAGTGCGGGGGTAGGGGCCCATGAGGTCCAGGGACACGGTCTCAAAGGGTTCCTTTGGCACCCTGGGTTGTTGTTGTGTCACACCATCCTTCCGCCTGCTTTTGAAATGATTGCAGGAGACACACTTCCTTACATGCCTGCGCACATCTCTGCTGGCCCCTGGCCAGTGGAAGTGCCTGTGGAGGTTTCTGGCCGTCTGCGTCGCTCCAGGGTTGTCATGTGCATGCCTTAGTGCTTGCTCCCGTACCCCTGCAAGTACATAGAGGCACCAGGCTGCTTTGGGTTGATGCCGATGTGTATCTAGGTGCGTGTCCTGGATTCGCCACCATTCCCCATCTCCATGACCTATTCTAGTCACTCTGGCCTGTGTTTGTGGGCAGTGGTGCTGTGCGCCGATCTCTAACGCCTTAAGCTCATCAAGCCTGGGTTCTTGGTCTGGTGCTGTTCCTATGGCATTGCAAATTGCCTGTCTGTTATCGGTTGTTGTGGCAATGTTGACATTGGCGGGTAGCAAGTCGTCCCTCTCGTCCCTGTCGACGGCTACCTCGGTGCCTGGTGTCCTGGACAGTTCGTCGGCCAGTTGGTTCTCTGCTCCGGGGACATGTTGCACAACAAAGTCGTATGATTGTAACAACAATGCCTACCGGGCGAGTTTGCTTCTGGCTTCCCTCATGGAATGTAGCCAGAGTAGGCACCGGTTGTCTGTCCGTATAGTGAAGTGCTGGTACTCTAGGTATGCTCTATACCGCTTCACCGCCCAAACTACAGCCAAACATTCCCTTTAATTCACATCATACCGACCTTCAGTCGGCCCAAACTTGGCGCTATTGTATTCGATGTTTTGGCGCTAGTTGTTGCCTCCAAACTGAAATAGTACGGTACCTAGACCCTTCTCACTGGCATCCATTTACAGGTATAGGTGCCTACTGGGGTCATGACGAGCAAGAGTTGTGCACTGCCGGAACCTCCTATTCAGTTCCTGGAAGCAGATTTCGTGTTCGCTGTTCCACTGGAATTTACGGTTCGGGGACAGCATGTCTGTTAGGGGTGCCATTATCGTCGCAAAGTCCCTAATATTTTCCCTCAGCCAGTTGACCAACCCGAAGAACTTCCTGAGCTGTTTGGGTGTTGTAGATGCCTCGTGCTGGTCGATGAAGGACAGCTGCTCTGGTGTTGGCCTACTGCCGTTTTCGTCCACTAGGTGCCCCAGGAACTGAATGCTGGGTTTCCTTATGTGGCACTTCTGGTGTGCACAGGCTAAGTTGTTAATTGCTAGGCATTCCAGTACCAGCGACAGGTGCTTAATATGGTCTTCCCAGTTATCTGACCAGATGATCACATCGTCCAGGTATGCGAGGGTAAACTCCCCTACATACCCATCGAGCACTTGTACCATCATGGCTTGGAAAGTGGCAGGTGCACATTTTAACCCGAAGGGCATGGCACAGAACTGAAAGCGTCGCTCATCAGGGGCGGTGAACGCTGTCTTGTGGCGGTCTCCTGGCTTGATTGGGACCTGCCAGTAGCCGCTGCGCAAGACTAGCGACGTCATGACTTTTGCTCATCCTAGCGTGTGTAACGCATCCTTCACACTGATGTATGGTGGTGGAGCGCTTTGTATCACCAAATTGAGGGGGCGAAAGTCAACACAGAAACGCCACATACCATCCTTATTTTGTGCCAATGTGATGGCGCTGTTGTATTTGCTGTGTGTGGGTTTGATGACCCCTTCGGCTAACATCTCCCTAATCTGCTATTTGATGATAGCGCACTGGTGTGGTCGGTAGCTGTGAGGTGCTGCAAAAATTGGGCTGTTGTGTTCTAACGGTATTGCGTGTTCGGCAATAGTTGTTCGCCTTAAGGGATCTGCATCCGCAAAGACGTACCGCCTTTCCTGAAGGATTTTCTGGACCGCCTCCCTGTATGTTTCAGGCACCTCGTGGTCCAGTTCATCCAACTGGATGCATGGTGTGCAACTAGTGGTCCCTGGTTGCAGTTAATAAACGGTGTGTCATTCCTTTTTGCCAAAATGGATCCTGCGGGCCGCTGGCTCTACAATGGTATTCTGTTCTGTGAGCCAGGATATACCAAGTATGGCATCTTCCCGCAGGTCTGCCGACACTAGGGCTGTAGTGGTGGTTTCTACGTCACTTCCCCGAAGGCTTGCCCTGTGTGTTGGTGTGTGGCTAGTTGTATGACTGGTTTTGTTGGCCTGATCGCTCCCTCATTTATGAACCCTGTTCTTACAAAATTGTGTGACATGGCTGTGTCCACTAGTGCTAAACACTGAATGTTATTTACGGTGACCAGTATCCTGATCATCCTGTAAGTGCCCCCGGTTATCTGTTGTAGCACAATTTGTTGTGGGGTGGGACTGGCTATCGTTCTATGTTGTCGTGCCCTTGTTTGTTGATGCTTTGACCTGGGGTAGTGAGCGTCCGGCTAGCCTACCCTGCTAGTTAGCTTCCCGCTGTCGGTGGTCTGTCACTTCTCACACTTGGCTGCCTTCCACTGTTTACATTGGGGCACTCGTTGTGCCAGTGGTACTGCTGGTCTGGATAGAACCAGCATGGGGAGGGAGGCCCTCCCTCCGAACTGCTCCTGTCTGTCCGTTTCCAGTTGACGCATTTGGGTGAGTTGGTTTGAATGTGCGAACTTCTCGCTTCGCCTTGTCCTGTTGTTCGGTCTGGCTCACCCCCCTCCTGCCGAATCTAGCTGAGGACTGTGAATCCCCCCTCCACACACTGTTATTATGGGGCCATGCTTGATGTGTTCCCTCTCTCCCCCTACCGTGCACCTTTTCGAGGTTGGCCTTGTCTACCAAGGCCGCGGACCTCAGAAATGGTTCTACGCTATTGTGAATGGATGGTGCTAAACCCAACTTGAACTCTGGTTTCACTGTCGAAACTACTATCTCCAAAATGTCTGAGTCTTTGAGGTTAGGATAGAAGTGTCTTATTGTGTTTACCTTTCGTGTAGTGAATGCGGTTAGGGTTTCCCACTCCCCTTGTGTTTCTAGTACTGCCCTGCTCTGAGCTTGTAGTGTTCCATAAGTCGACCCAAAATGTCTGATGAATGCGGACTGAAAATCTGCCCATTTCATGCCGTATTGGTTGGTAGTCTTCCACCACATGTGTGCCTCCCCCGATAACTGCGCACCGACACAACTGGGCCACTCAACTTTGTTGACACTGTACCTTGTAAGTCGTCCTGTGACGTCTCTCAGGAATACGTGCAGGTCCTCCTCGTTGTCTCTAGCAAATATGGGCAGGGACTGGAAGCGAGCTGGTGTTGTGCCCGTCTCCATGGTAGGTGCCATCACTGCTGTTGTCATGGCCATTTGGTGTTGCAGAGGCCACCCGAAGCCTGATGAGGTGGGTGGCACCAATGGGTTTCCCCATGGTGCGGCGTCTCCCTCGATGTCAGTTGAGTGTCCCCTTGGGCTCGGTTGTCGGTTGCCCCGTTCACTCCCATTAAAGGGGGGCACGATGCTGTAGTCCTCAGTACGTCTGCGGACTTTATCAACTCAATATGTCTGAGGATTGCGAACGTTCCGCGTGATTCACACACACGCCCGACATACACTCCACGTGGGCGGACCATGTGTTATCTGGTTACGCGACACGTGCTTCCGGTACAGATGCTTCCGGGTAATGCGACACGCGCTACAACGTGGTTATGCGTTTAAGGTTATGCCATGCACATGGTTCCTTAAAAGTTTATTACACTGTGAATTGCACTCACGTTTTTGGTGTCCTTGTAGTTAAGTCGGCACGCAACTTTGACGTGATTGCGTGGCGAAATCCTGGCCCCTAGTTGGGAAAGCCATCTATGACGTGCACTCAGTACGTCCCTTGTCGAAGGGAGACGGTTGGGCGCGCGGTGTCCCTCGAGCTGTGAAAGTGCCGGGCGCCAGCTCAGTGTTGAGCAATGAGATCGGGTGGTGGTTAATCACCCTAGGTGGTCTCGAGGTAACACACAATCAGATAATAGGAAAATGCGAGCTGTATGGCCACTGCACACGCCAGGATTATTGAACGCACTATTGGTTATAAGAAAGATGATTATTTTATTGAACACTTCACCGAACAGACATGTGGTGACTGTGTGGTCGTACAAGGTAACACACTAATGGATTACGATTAATTAAGGTGCGTGAAGTTGCTCTCCCCTCGGTGCGATGTAACATAAAATACAAATTATTTCGTGGATGATGTGATGATACGATTACTGAGTGAGGTTGCATCCTCAGTGGCTGGCACCGAGTTCTTGTGAAACGAGAGACTTACCATGTCCACCCGTGTTGAAGTGATGAAGTGTACTGTCCTGTGAACAGTGCCGGATCCCGCTACCTGAGAACGGCCGAAGCCAAGCAGTGGAAAGATGAAACATAAATGCGACTTAAAAATGCTAATGAGATGTAAGAAAATGATATACCTTAGATTAACATAATCAAACACAATTACCCTATACAACTTACATAATAAAACACAATTACCCTTGCACAAATACACAATAAATCAGGGTTACATTAATATTAAATATTTGCCTTGCAGCAGCCACTATATTGCCAACTTAGTAATATCACATGTCCCTGGCTGGCTGGGTATGTGATGACTGTCTTTCAACACGATAAATATGACATAAATAAATACTGAATAGATCCACTGAACCAATAAATAATAATGATTGAATTATTAAGCTCTGAATAATTAATGACACTGGTGCAATTTACACACATGGAACAAATACACTTGATAATTATGACACTGAATAACGACATATAACCCTGAATAACTATACTGATGCACTCCAATCAATTATGTCGCACTGATGTCACAATATTGACGAATGCTGATTGATTATAACACTGAATACACTATCACTCTTGTCCACATGCCTGCTTGTGTGGTGCATCTGGATTGGAGGACACTATTGCAGCTGTCACAGTGGGCACAAAGGTACCAGTGAACGCCTGGTTCACATCAATTGTTAGCTCAAAAATAAGCCAACTTTATTCCCTGCCGTTCAACTTGTTCCGTTCATATTTTCCTACGCATTCGTACACTGTAACATATATTTGTATGTTAGAAATATATGCAGTAATATTAAATAATAAACATTTACTTAATATTATAAACATCAACACCATCATTTCTATTTCTTTGAGACTTGTAGGCTATACGTAGCATGCCACTTGTTCCATAACTACCTGCCTATCGATTATATAGTCTAGATACATAATCGAGTTTCATATACTGTTAGTCATAGATGGACAAAAGCGCAATGTAAACAAAAAAAAAAGTAACAGAATAATTTTTTTCGGTATGTTCATATATATTTCGGTTTTTTTTGTGTACTTTCGTGTCCTGTACACACCCTGCTATCCGATAATTATATGGATAAATCTGTGTTGTTTTTATGACAAATCTTTTCATAATAATTGATGGCGTGTAAAGAGCAAATGTTTGAAAGGAATAAACTCAGAATTGCAACAATGTGATGGGTGTGGTGTGCCATTTACTAGAAACAATAATTTTAATATACTTTACAAGACATGTAAATTTAGTGTTATATCATCTAGAACACAGACGTAACCAGGAGGGTGCGTAAGGATGCGGCCACACCTTCGTTACCATTAGGTCTATATTTATTCTTTTATAAAAGTTCCAACCTTGTAGTATTGTTAAAACTAATAGGAACATTTCTGAATACTTATGCATTGATGAAATGTAATTAGTTTTTCAAGTTTTTTTTATCATTTTAGATATGAAAATGACTTAACTACAGTTAATTATAGCAAATGTTTTTGTAAGAAAAATATTGAACATTACGTGTATGAGGGAAGTCGTGAGACACTTAAAAATGATGTGTCATGTGGTTTTTCCTACACCAGATCAGTGAAACAGATAAAAAAACTTTATCTGAAAACAAACGTTTGTTTGGTAATAAATAATGTGGTATGTTTCTCGAAGCTATGAATTTTTCTGCCACAGGTATTTAGTATTTGATAGGCCATACCTTTTTTAGAGTGAGAAATTGTGGTGATGGTATTTGAGAATGTAATATATTCGCATGGTAAAAGTTAAGTAATATAATTACAACCTATTGTTATATTTTAGTATATTGTTTATGTTAGAGTTGGCCATGAAAATTTTATACATTTTATTCTTTGAATGTGATGTTAACAATGTGCTGCATCGTCTACAACTGAACTGTTTGTATCTTTGCACG